>VZQC01010225.1:1774621-1970462 GCA_009823505.1 Rhizomys pruinosus | reverse complement strand
CCCCCCCCCCAAGAGCGCATCGATTCTGCTATACATGTTGAGTCCTATCTCGCATCTTTTTCTCAATCGTTTTTAACCTTTACGATGCAGAAGTTTACTGTTTTGGTCAGTTCTTTGAACAGATTTTTTTCTCTCTTTTTGTTCCCTTAAATTTTATTTTACTCCAAAATATGTATATATACACTCCACACATAAATCAAAATTACAAAGTCTGAAAATAAACTATAGGTTAATTCCAAAACACATTTAGGGATTCACTGTTTTTTTTTTTTTTTTTCTTGAGACAGGGTCTCCCTGTAGCCCCAGCTGTCCTAGAACTCACTCTGTAGACCAGGCTGGCCTTGAACCCACAAAGATCCATCTGCCTCTGCCTCCCAAGTGCTGGGATTAAAGGTGTGCACCACTACACCTGGCTAGGGATTCACATTTTGACAGTAAAGTTGCATGCAGGTAAAAAGAAATATAACTTTACTTTTTAAATTACATAGTAAAGCTGGGCGTGGTCTCCTGTCTCAAAAAAATACCAAAAAAAGTTATATAGTAAGTTGATGTATGTTTTAATGTACTTTTTTTGAAGGTTCTATAAGAATTTAATATAAATTTTACAATAAGTTTACAATGTAAACTTATTGTAAAATTTATATTTTATAATAAATTATATATATATAAATATATAAAAATATATATAAAAATAATATTTTATAATTTATATATGTTTAATTTTTTGAATATCCAGACAATGGAGCTTTGAGTCCAAGGTCGCTATCATCTCAGGATTGTTACAGAAAAGGAGTCTGTTCTAACTTTCATCCCAAATTACTCTCTCGATACTGAAGCAAATGCTTTGTCCTAGTTTTCTGTCTGTTGCTGTGATAAAACACTGACCCAAAATGACTGGGGATAAAAGGGTTTATTTCATCTGACAATTCCCAGGTCACAATCCATTACTTAGGAAAGTCAGAGTGAGAACTCAAGCAGGAACCTGGACACAGGAACTCAAGCAGAGACCAAAGAGGAGCACTGCTGACTGCACGCCTCCTCTGGCTTGGTCAGCTACTTTTATTCCTTCATTGAGATTCTTCCCAGGCAGCTCTAGTTTGTGTCAAGTTGACAAAAACTAACCAGCACATGCTTCATTTCCATTCATCTCAACCAGCAACTGATTATCAGACCTTTTCAGTGGAATCAGAGAACATCTGAGCATACAATATCACAGATAGGGATACCCTATTTATTTTTTGTGTATGAATGTACTGCCTGCATGTAGGTTTGTGCACCTGTGTCGTGCAGTGCCACAGAGGTCAGAAGAGGGTGTTGGATTCCTGGGGAACTGGAGTTAAAGACGGTTCTCAGTTGCCATGTGGGTGCTGGGGATTGAACCTGGTCCTCTGCAAGAGCAGTCGGCGCTCTTAACTGCTAGGCCATCTCTCCAGCCCCCAGACAGGGTATTATTATGTTTAGTAATATTAACTGGATGTTCAGTGAGGCATTTACTAAAGACCAATGACAACAAAAATGCAGGCTATGTTAATCATTCAAAATAGGTTACTTATATACATTATGGAAAATCCACACATTACAAAAACAATTAATATAACAAAGTTCAAAATTGCATGCTGATTTAAATTTTATATAAATTATTACATAACGCATGTATTCCTCTGCATAGAAAAAGACTATAGGGGCTGAAGAGATGGCTCAGTGGTTAAGAGCACTGGCTGCTCTTGCAGAGAAGCCAGGTTTGATTTTCAGCACCCACGTGGAGGCTAACAACCATCTGTACTTGAGTTCCACGGCATCCAACACCCTGTTCTGACCTTTCCAGGCACTGTACAACACAGGTGTCCTTACATACAAGCAGGTAACACACTCACGCACATAAAAAAAAATAAATAATTTTAAAAGACTATAAATCAGAAATTCACAAAACTTTCAAAATAAATATTACTGGGAAGAGGAATTATGAGTATTTTCACTATTTCTAACTACATTCTTATATTTTTACATTTTTCTCTCTATATAAACATACACTAAGAAAACAGATCTTTTCAGAATGGCATCTTTGTGGCCTCTCCATCATTCTATCTTACCTAGTAACCAGCTGGTCTGTCTAATCAAATCGATTCTAGACTCTGAGGGTTTCTCAGAATTAACTGCTTCCTCACATACACTCAGCCCTTTATTTCATTCACATCGAATTTAGTGCCCATTAGTCATTTCTTACAAGCACTGCCAGAATAAAGGCGTGGCCTTAATCACCTCTAGCATTTAGCATACCTGGATCATACTTGACATTTTAAAAAGTATTTGATGATTAAGTCAATGTACAGTTGAATGAAAATAAATGACAATATTTTATCCTGTGAAAAATGAAGATTTACTGCAGACCCCAATAAACAGCAAAGCAAGGAGGCTTGTGGATTAGCAAGTTCTTCATGAATGGGGCATCATGGAGCTTGTGTAAGAGAGACTAGATTCAATGTCTGAGTCAGAGGTCATTTTCCCCCATGGGAGCTTCAAAGAGGGTCCAGGTTTTAGGAGGTGGCTGAGAAGACAGTGTCTTGAGAGGGCTGCTGGGAGGGACAGAGAATCACCCAATTTCCCAATCCACTGTCTTGGGGAAGAGTCCTCTTTTCTTTCAGACAGCTCTCCCATTCCACCCCAAACAGAGTGCTCCACTGTCTGAGCTGTCCCAAGGTCCTCGAAACACAGGCTTCACTTTCCCTGAAGATAAATGACTATGAAGGAGCATTTAAAAACTAGGACATGTTGAATTATTGAGACAGGATGTCTATCCTTTGTCTCTATTTTCTGAAAACAGTTCCTGTGTTGCAAATAAAAAATTTTAAAAAGAAAACGCTTTGCTAAATCTGTTGTTAGAATAGAGTCCATTTCTAACACATTTTTTAACAGACTGAATCTCAAAGTATCTTTTTAAAAAGAAGTTCAAACTATCTTAAGACTTTATTAATCGAATTTACACCATGTGAATCATAGAAGGAGGAAGAGGCCTACGTACTCTTGCAAAATCCCTCCCAGATGCTGAACAAAATGAAACCATGGAAGTATGCAAAATGACCGACCAAGAAAAACAAAAAACAAACAAAAAAACCCAAAGAAGTAAGAAAACAAATGACTCACTCAAAAGATGGGAGTAAAGAGATGAACACAGACTTCACCAATGAGGAAGTAAACATGGCTAAGAAACATCTTAAAAAGTGTTCAACATCTTTAATAATTAAGGAAATGTAAATTAAAACCACTGTAAGATATCATCTCACTCCAATAAGACTGGCTAAGATCAAGAAAACAAAAGACACCAAATGCTGGAGAGGTTATGGGGAAAGGGGAACACTCATCCACTGCTGGTGGGAACGTAAATTCGTACAATGGCTGTGGAAAGCAGTGTGCAGAACCTTAAAAGACTCAAAATGAGCCTACCACCTGACCCAGCCATACCACTCCTGGGTATATACCCACAAGACTCCTCCTACAGCAAAGATATATGCACGGCCATGTTTACTGTAGCTCTTTTCACAATAGCGAAGAGTTGGAACCAACCCAAGTGCCCCTCAACTGAGGACTGGAAAAGAAAAATGTGGTACAATCTACACAGTGGCATTCTATCAGCAGCAAAGAAAGATGACATCATGAGATTTGCAGGTAAATGGAAAGAACTAGAAACCATCATGCTAACTGAAGTAACACAGTCCCCAAAACACAAACCGGGAATGGTTTCCCTCATTTGTGGATGCTAGTACCAAATCCCCCAATTGAAAGAAAAGCTGAACAATGTTATTATTATATTTCTTTCTTCTGAAAGCAACTGTGGTGTTTTAATGTGAATATCATAATGAGCCCTTGAATTAACTTACCACCTACTTTCAGGCATGGTAATTAATGTACATGGGCAGAGTGCATATATTCATATTTTAGAGTAATATAAAATTAAAAGAAAAAATCTGAACCCCTGAACTTATGAAAGGATGTGTGGACAAAACTGATCAATCAATAACAAGTTGGTTACATACAGCATGATGCTTTGGTGTACGATTTTACAGTAGGATCAATATAAATGTGATATTGCATGCATTTTAAAACCTCAAAAAAAAGAACTGTGTAATTTTGTTCAGAACTGTGGATTTTTTTTTTCCGGTCTTTTTGAGACAGGGTCTCCCCATAGCCCCCGGCTGTCCTGGAACTCACTCTGTAGACCAGGCTGGCCTTGAACTCACAAAGATCCGCCTGCCTCTGCCTCCTGAGTGCTAGGATTAAAGACACGTGCCACCATGCCTGGCTAGAACTGTGGGAATTTTTAACCACAAAGAAATTATACATGTTTAACAACCTAGACATGTTCAGCAGTTTTAAGTTTTAAACAATGTATATATGCATGAAACATCATGTGACCCTATAAATATGTACAACTTTATATTTGTCTATGTCAGCCAAAATAAATTAAATTAAAAAAAAATGACCGAGAGCAGGGCCTTTACAGTCAGGGGCTATGAGTATGCTGCTGTCCTCCAAAGGGGTTACCTCAGAGGTGGCCGCTAGGCACTGTTAAATGTCTCAACAACCAAGGTCTTTCCCTGGGTCCCTGGGCCTAGTCAGGGCAGTGAGGTAGCGACAGACCAGGAGACGTCACCCAAGGTCATGGAAGAAAGAAACGTGATAAAAGTCAAACTTGACAAATGTGCCCAGGGATTCCAAAGCAGTTTTAGGCCTTGGTTTTTTTTGTTTTGTTTTAATTTGCTTTGCTTTAGTTTTTGTAACTTTTATTAAATTTGTTCTTTGACAATTTCACACATGCATACAGTACATTCTGACGACTGTCACCCTTCAAACCCCTTTTACTCCCCTCCCCTTACAAGTCCCTTTCCCCCATGCATGTCTTTTTATTCTGTTCTATGTCTTGTTGAATTTAACCTTTAACCCAGCCATCTATGTGGTCAAGGGTTTGGAGCTATCTACTGCCCCCCTCCCCCATCAGCAGGTATTTAGCTGAAGACAGTGTCTGTCCCTCCCCCAGAATCTCAGTAGCCAGTAAGTAAGCAGGGAGGGCAAAGCCCTGTGAGCCACTCCCTGGTCCATGACTGATGGCTGACAAGCCAGAACTTGTGTAGCCCATTGCGGGCAGCTGCCCTGAGATCCAGAGCGCATTTGTCATGCTCGGAAGAACACATTTCACAGCACTTCTCCATGTCTTCTGGGCTCTTACACTCTAATGCGCCCCCCCCCCCACTTCTACTGTTTTCCTCCAACCTCAGAAGAATTGGTATAAATATCCTGTTTAGGGTTGAGCACTCAACCATCACTTGTTCTCAGCACTGTGAGCAGCCAGGCATGTATTCAGCTTTATCAATATCTTCTCGCAGAAGATTCAAATTGCCAGAGAAGGTTGAAAGGGGCTGTAGAAGCTCCCTATCTCTTCAGTCACCCCCCACTGTACCCTGAATGCTTGAGTAAAGACATCTGTCTCCAAAAGTAGATGAGCCCTAGGCTCCTTCTCTTGGAGAACTAAGATCACACTCAGTTCAGGCAGGGAGCTTTGGTCTTGTTGGTCTTGGCTTGAAGCCTAGCATGCAGTCCTAGTTCCTGTTAGAGCTTTGATCGTGCTGACCTTCCAAGATCCCAGCCTCAGAAGCCAAGAGCTCACTCAGAGGCTCCAGGGCTCATGTGACCTGAGGCTGGGCTAAGTGCCCAGGCTTACCCCAGAACGGTGGAGCAGTAAGTCTGTTTACCACTCTATGTGGGACATTTTGTGCCTCTCTCTTATATTTTTCTATTGACACAAGTAACTTTATTGTTTCAAGGAGAAGGTATACCCACATGGCTCTTCATAGTCTTAAAATGGAAGGGGGGAACCCATTACCTCTGAGGTTTACGGGCTTCCAGTCCCTTTTGACTCTAACCACCACTTTCTCAGTTATACACACTTTGCTTAGTTTTTGACATCTCCTATTTCTGAACCCTTAGGGCCAAGAAAAAGCAGTGAAAGAAGGGGCTATACTCTTTGGGGTAGGGGCAGCTCTTAATTCAGAGTAATGTATTTATGTCGAGTACTCCTGTTTCCAAACTATAGCCTAACTTTAAGAAAATATTAAATGTCATGCTCCTTTATAAACAGGAAGTTTATACAGCGGTTAGTGCTTTCTATTATATTTTACCTTATATAAAAAGACATTTGCTTTTAAAAACTTCTTTGCTTATTCAGCCTCTGAAGAGTTTCTTCACCCTACTCTGTAAGAATCTTTACTTTGGATTGTGGTAGGCAGAAAAAAGCAAATCTCTCTTGATTTGGGGGCAAATATTTCCTAAAATTATTTCTGGAAGTGAAGGAAACCAGAAATAAAGATTTGTTGCATAAATAAAAGGAAGAAAGCAAAGTGACATTTTCTATACTTTTGTCTTTGTGAATTTGATTCAATCCCACCCCACGCTGTGCTGGACAGCATAGAAGACATGTGGGTTTGCAGCTATCAAATAGAAAAAAGGGGATGGATGGACCCAGATGAAAGATGAAATGATTTAAAGGCTAGAAGGCCAATGGAATATCACAGAGAAAGATTTTCGTGTGGGAAAGGACACGTTGCAGACCCTGGGGAATGCTTACTTAAAGGGAAAGCTCACAGCTCTTCTCTCAGCAAGCAGTAAGGTAGGGGTGCAAAAGCTGCAGCAAGAATGATTAGGAGTCTGTTTTGGGAACTATTTCAGGTTATAAGTTAAACATGCTCCCTCATAGCATAGAAAAGGTAGAGGAAGTCTTCCTGGTGCCAATGGGAGACGCTGCAGGTTTGTGTGATTAAAGGCTCAGAGTGGCCAGGGTTTCCTGAGTAGTTAGATACCTTTCTTTCCTTTTCCTCCCTGCCTAATCATTTTGAATGCCTGTGATTCTAAGGGGAAGGAACTGAGTATTGAGACCGCCACTAGTGGGCTAAATGGTTTCCAGAGAGATTCTTGCTGACTCTCACCTCGGCGCTTCCTGTGCCACGTAAGGCTGACAGCATGTCATAGCTCTGTCTGTTTAGGTGCCATGGTGATGAGCGCAGCACAGAGCCTAAGAATAGTCTGACTTCAAACACAGGCATGGGAGCAAAGGGAGCTCTCTTCTCATGGAAATCTGTTATGTAATTTTAACGGAATTTGATAAATTTTAAAACAAATATATAAACAAGCACCTATTTCAAATTATTAAATGTACTTTTTAAAAGTAAGCATCCAAACTAACGTGTCTTCATGACACTTTCCTATATGTAGATCATGTTTTGCTCATATCATCCACCCATCACCTTGCTTTGTCTCCCACCTCAGTGGCCCCTTTCCTCTCCCAAAATAGCCCTCTTCCTGCTTCTATGCCATATAAATATATATATTGAAATCTAGGTTCCACGTATGAGAATATGCAATATTTTTCTTTTATCCTTCCCATTATCCTCTCTTGTTCATCCTTCTCCTCTTCCTGAATAACTCTTTCTTCCCCCTTAAATATTTTCATACCGTTTATGTGTTTGTCTTTGTGTGTGTATTCACACACAAACCTAGATTCTGTATGTAGTAGAAAACATATTTACAAGCCATATATTCAGAGGGGTAAACACGATGATCTCCAATTCCATCAATTTTCCTGAAACTATCATATACTTTTTATAAGGCACAGAAAATATAGCTCAATAACCATTCTGCATGCTGTGATTTCTTAAGTTAATTAGGCTATTGTAGGGCTGGGGAGATGTCTCTGGGGTAAAAGGCTTGCTGTGTGAGCATAAGGACTTGAGTTTGGATCACCATCCCCCATCTAAAAGCTGGGTGTAGCTCATATAGCTGTAACCTCAGCACTAGCAGAGACAGGTGGAATCCAGGGGCTTGCTGGTGGACCAGTCTAGCCAAAAGAGCCCCAGGTTCAGTGAGGGAATCTGTCTGGAAAAAGATGGAGAAAGAGAAAGATACCTGACAGGACCTCAGGGCTTCATATGTACATGCAAGGGCAAGTCCACACACCCCCGGCCCCTTCCATACGCATACACATAGACAACACAGACACACACATGAAAGTAATTAGGTGATTATTGCCCTTACTTGAAGAGATAAGCTCAAATAATACTTACATTTTCTTTATTTTTAGGGTGTATGTCAAAGCTTTTTATGCACAAAAATGCAAGTAAGCGTTTACACTAATGAAGATATAATTAAAACTTTGGAAGTACCCCAGAGGTTTCTGTGGCTGGTGAGTGCAAGTTCATGTTTGATTTTACTTTCTCTCTGCAAGAGTCACAAATATTAAGGATATGCTGGGAATGGTGCAGGCACCTTTAATCCCAGCCCAAGGGAGGCAGAGCCCAGTGGACCTCCTGTGATTGATGGCAGTCTAGTCCACATAGTGAGTTCCAGACAGGCTGGGACTAGAGAGAAGCTTCCCAAAACAAACAAACAAACAAACAAACAAACAAACAAACAAAAAAGCAATATTGAGTTTAAGGGATGAAATTTTGAAATAAAATCGTCTTTAGGGCCAGGTGTGGTGGCACACACCTTTAATCCCAGCACTTGGGAGGCAGAGGCAGAGGCAGGAGGAGTTCTGTGAGTTCAAGGTCAGCCTGGTCTACATAGGGAGTTCCAGGACAGCTGGGGCTACGGGGAGACCCTGTCTCAAAAAGAGAAAAAAAATGATATATTCTTTAAAACAACCTCAGCTTTAAAAGCTATAGAAAGCTTATCTTTCCTTATTTCCTTGTTGCCCTTTCCAACTGATTATCAAATTGAAATTGCCAAGAGAAAAGTCACATGTAATATTTATCTCATAATGGAGTATAAAAATCTAATCCATAAACAATTGGAGAAGTATTTTGCTTTAGCTACTTATTGTTTTTGTTGTTGTGTTGGTAATTTTCAAAAGACTTGTCTTAATTTCTCTGAATCATGGTAGCTAAGACAACACGATCTTTTTTTTTTAATTTTTTTTAAAATTTTATTTATTTCTGTATGTGTATCAATGTACTGTCTGCATGCAGGTCTGTGCACCTGTGTCGTGCAATGCCTCGGAGGTCAGAAGAGGGTCTCGGATTCCCCTGGAACTGGAATTCTCCTGGAATTGGAGTTTCAGACGGTTCTCGGCCGCCATGTGGGTGCTGGGGATTGAACCCGGGTCCTCTGGAAGAGCAGTCGGCGCTCTTAACCGCTAGGCCATCTCTCCAGCCCCCCCCCCTTTTTTTTTACAAGATCTTAAACTACACTGTCAGTGAAAGATAGAAGGCAAAGGCGTGGTGGTGCACACCTTTAATCCCAGCACTCGGGAGGCAGAGGCAGGCAGAGTTCAAGGCCAGCCTGGTCTACAGAGCTAGTTCCAGGCCAGCTGGGGATACAGGGAGACCTTGTCTCAAAAAACAGCAAAAAAAGGAAGGAAGGAAGGAAGGAAGGAAGGAAGGAAGGAAGGAAGGAAGGAAGGAAAAAAGAAAGAAAGAAAGAAAGAGAGAGAGAGAGAAAGAAAAGAAAGAAAGGCAGAAGTCCATTGGATGTAAGCTCTCCAACAGCCTGAACTAAGCCTCCGACCCAACCCACTCCTTGGCTCACTCAGCAGACGCTCAGTGAGAAGGGGCTGCAGAACCTGAGCACAATTTGCATCACTCCAACAGTCAAGCCGGACTTGAGGGAGAAGGGCATCTCTACCCTAGACCCTTATATTTTAGTAATTATACCCAGAGAACCAAGCAATCAAACACAGGAGCCTGTGAAGGACATTTTACATCTAAACCATAATAAGTGGTGAGGACAGACACTTCCTACCTCCCCAAAGCATATCAGAACAGGGCAAGAGGAGGGAGAGAAAAGGGTAATGTAATATAAGCAGGGGTTTGTAAAAGCCCGAGCCCTTCTGCTGCACTCCACTACAAACAGGTCTCAGCTACAACCCATCCCCCAATTGAGAAGCACAGTAAAATTTAATAAGGCCTTTGGAATTAGGTGAGCCTGAATCTAGCTCTGGCAACACATTTATTTGCTCAATGACTTTAGTTGTCTCATTCAGCTTCTCTTTTTTTGTTTCCCTCCTCTGTAAAATAGAAGAAATGGTAGTTAACTCTCTCAAATAGTTTGGAGGATTGAGTGAAATTCAATTCTATAAACTATTGGGCACAGGATCTAACACATACAAATAATGAATAAATGCTGGCTATAATTACTATGACCAAGCGGTCAAGTAGATCTGAACTGCCTTGTCAACATCCTCATAGTTATTTGTCACAGAGGACATGGATGCTAATAAAATCTTCCAAGAAATCAGACCAGAGACACATGTGAGAGTCAGCTCTCACAGGATATACATGTGATGATCTGGCCTCAGTAACAAGATTTGTGCCTGCTGAGTGCCTAGGAGTGTGTGAAGACTCAGGCCTGACATGGAAGGGGCTGGGCAAAGGGCTTGGGTGGTATTTGGAAACAATAGCATTTTTTTTTTCTGGGTTCCTGAGAACTCAGAAAAGTAGGGTTAACCCTACCTGGCAAGTTAACACACAAAACAAAAACCACTGCTTATTTCTTCAGTAATGATGATGGGCTCTCTATAAAAGTGCTATTGCACCAAAAACAAATTCTTCCTTCTCTAGCAGGTGAAGAGCCCTCAGCAAGGACCCAAGTCCTCTAGTGGCCAGGTGATGACACAGCAGGATTCTGTTTTATGCATTACATCACAACTGCTGCCTGGGTCTTCCCCTTCAGACTGTTTCCTAAATTGCCAGAGAGTACAGAGACACCAAGATGAGTTGAGGGAAAGTGGAGGTCCTCAAGGTTCCAAAATTTGGATTGCCATAGATTAGCTCCAAAGAATTTCATGCCACTCACGTCATCTGAGTCCACACTAAGGGCAAGGATCAATGAGACTAGGTGTAGTCAATGCCTAAAGCTAAACAGCTGGGACTGAGTGCCGACCAGGGGTCAAGAACACAGAAATTTGCACTTGGAGTCAAAGTCAACCCCAACCCCTCTCGACTTTCTCCTACAACAAAGGCCTTAGGGAATAATGAGAGGAAGACAATGTTTAGAGAAGCAATCAGAAAAGCTAGGGGCTATGTACAACTATGGCAGGGTTCTTCATTCGCAGTCTGTTCAATCCCTTAATGAGTCTGCTTAGATTCTGCTTATAATAGCAAGTTCCATACTGTTATACCGTGCAGATGCTGGTTTTCTTGTTTTTTTCATTAATTAACCTTGATAATAATAATAATAATAATAATAATAATAATAATGACAGCTTATCATGGTAAGATAGGCTGGCATCCCATGAACATGAGGGAGAAAGCTATTTAAAAGGCCCCTGGGGACTGTGAATTTGTCACTTGTTCATTTATTTCTTTTTCTCATAGTGGGTTGTCTCTCTTGTTCTCTCTCTTTTTCTCTCTCACTTTCTCTTTTCCTCTCTCTCCTCAGATAGTAAGGAGGGGGGCAGGCAGTGCTGTTTGGGGAGATGTTAGGACTTGCAGCCTTGACAGAGGAAGCAGTCACTAGGGGCAGGCTTTGAGAGTTCTTAAGCCTGCTGGATTTCCAGTTGCTTGCTCTCTGTTTCCTGTGCCCTCCTGAAGATATAATCGCTTAGGCTTCCTTGTTCTGCCACCTCTGTCAGCCACGCCTCCCCCGCAGTTATGGAGTCTGATGTTATATACAGTAAGGTGGAGGCTCCTCTGCACTGTTTCAATTAGAAGGAAATAAAGGGGCTGGAGAGATGGCTCGGCAGTTAAGAGCACCAACTGCTCCTGCAGAGGACCAGGGTTCAATTCCCAGCACCCAGACCATCCTTAAGCTGGGCGTGGTGGCACCCGTCCTTAATCCTAGCACTCGGGAGGCAGAGACAGGCAGATCTCTGAGTTCAAGGCCATCCTGGTCTACATAGTGAGATCCAGGCCAGCTGGGGCTATAGGAAGACCCATCTCAAAAAGACAAAAAATAAAAAAATAAAATAACCTCCTGCCAAATTTAACCATAGCATTTCTTTGACATTTTCTTTGAAACAAAGAGAAACGAATTAAATCTATATTTTAATGGGATCAAAAAAGGGACATCTGCTTCTCTCCATTAAGAAAAGGAAAAAGCTCACCTGAATTAATTTGCCATATCACATAGGCAGGCAACATGTAAGATGCAGGTAGCAAAGGAACATTCATTCTTCAAAATTATGCGGTAGGAAATATAGTTAAAAATTCTACTGAGGGGGCTGGAGAGATGGCCTAGTGGTTAAGAGCACCGACCTCTCTTACAGAGGACCCGGGATTGATCCCCAGCACCCACATGGCAGCCAAGAACCGTCTGAAACTCCAATTCCAGGAGAACTCCAGTTCCGGGGAATCTGACACCCTCTTCTGACCTCCGAGACATTGCACGACACGGGTGCACAAACTTGCATGCAGACAGTACATTCATACACATACAGAAATAAATAAAATTTAAAAATTCTATTGAGAATAAAGAAAATGCAATTGAATGAAATAACAATAATAATTAAAAATTAACAAAGAAAAATCCAAGCCAGTAGAGGAGAATTCCATTTAAGGGAAACATATATAATTTGAATTTAAAATCATACCAAGATTCCATATGACAGAACACAAACCACTGCATTTAATACACAGAGAAGAGGAGTGGAGGGAGCAAGATGGATAGTTTCATGCTGTTTCCCTGGTCTAATATAAGAAAATGATATATTGGGAGCAACCGAAACACTCTAAACCATGCTGGTATAATATTGATATTCTCTGTCATTGGTTTCCTGCTCTCAATTTGTCGCAGTAACTCCCATATACTACCGTAATTCAGTACTGCTTTCAAACAGAATAATCTAGAAAATCAACTAAGCAAATAAACTACAGTACTTGGAGAAAGAGAAACAATAGTTAGCTTATCTTGGGGATGGTCACAAGTTTGTTGGCTTAAATTTGGACAGTCCTACAAGCTCTCCCTCCCCCTCCCCCTCAGCATATTAATTCCTGCCACACACAGACACAGCTGGCAGAAATAGTTAAAATTACAGTGAATATAGTTCACAGAAGTTATTCCCACTCTGGTACTTTAAGTTACATTGAGGCTAATTGTCTTTAGCTACAGATGGAAATGGAAAAGTTCTTAGGAATAGAAAGCTCATTCAATTCTATTTGTTCTAATCCACAGTACGTCATTGCCAGTAGAGAATGCTAGTTAAGGACTGAAAGTAGGAGCCTGCATGTTTGTTCCCATAACTTGATGTCCTGTAGGTTACTGTACCCTTTTGTTATGTGCTTTGCCCCTCCTAAGTTATTATTGCTATTGCTTTTACTTTACATCCTTCTCTGTGGGGCGCACACTAAATAACTTTGAAAAGAAAAATGGCTTCATTTACTTCAAATACTCATGCAGTCAGGAAACAAAATGAAGTTTCTCCAATATCAGATTTGGAAAGACTTCAGAGTGGAAAGGAAATAACAATGAGGTTGCAGAAAGGAAGCTTGTGGAAAAGTACTAAGCAAAGAGAGAGGGCTTTCATCTCCACTCCCCTTGTGATGAATTATCTTTGGACAACACCCATGAAATCAAGTGCATTGATGTTAACCACCAGGAAAAAATAAGTTAGATTAAAAAAATAAAATTAAATACAGGACATAAGAGCCTTCATTTCCAAGTGAATATCTGAAAATGTTTCTTAAATTAGGCATACTATAAAAGGTACTGTGGCAGAGTCCAATTTTCCACCTGCTGTTTGAAATTCTTTGCTCCCAATTCAGTTAAATATAACACACATCGTTTTCCTTTGAGGACAAAGAGTGAACCAGACTTTCAAACACTTCTGCTTCAGTATTTGAACATCAATCACCTCTGTGTTTATGACCCACACAAATCCTGTATTTGGACAGAGTGTACAGCTGATCTCTACTGGGCTCCAAAGAATTATGTATGCATCTTGCCCAAGTAGGTAATCACTAAAATAATATATATATAACTATGGCTTAGTTCAGAACAGAAACTTTTCTTTTTCCAACTTGAGCATGCTTTGTTAAAGTCAAGTGAGAAAGGCAATCCAAGAATCCTTAGGGCAGACATGAAATCAGCTGAGATGTTTTCTATTTATACTGAGATGACCAGCCTTCTCATGACTGCCCCAACTGGTGAACCCAAATCTTCACCAAAGACATCAGCCATAGCAGTTTAAACTAATTCTCTAAAAGGATTGCAATGATTTTGACTAAACTAGACTTAAAACTATATCGAGGACTGGACACTCAGAAGCTCCTCTATATATATATATATATATATATATATATATATATATATATATATATACATAGCCTTTTTGGTGTGTACTAATGGAAGCAAAACATGCCTAGAGCTCGTTTGACCTCAGTGGGATACTTTCGGGCCAGTTAAGTGGAAATCTGTTGGCCATGGGATGCCAGGCATGCAGCTTTGGTAGGAGTCCTTTTATGAAGTATTTTTATTTCAAACTTCAGGTCATTACCACATTTATTGGGTCATAAAGTTAACTCAATGGGCTGTGACCAGAACTTTTTAAACAAAGTAAAATAGAATGGAACACAGTAGAAATGATAAGGAATGCACATAGAAAGGTTATGTAATATTTCATGAAGTTTTTTTCAATATTGTATCTGTAATAAACACACAGGTGTGTGGGAGGGACGCTGTGGGAGGGTGCCAAGGGAGAAGTGGGTATAAAGGTGATTGAGTCTGATTGAAAAATTGTGTATGAAACACATAAAAAATTCAATGAAAAAAAGTTGTCTTTTTAATGGTTTTTTAATTTAGCTTTCTTTTTTCTGGAAGAGGGGTTGCTCACTAAAACTAGTGCTGCAAAACAAACTTTTTTGCCTATTACTATATAAAAGAGAAAGTTCTAGAAAGTTCTAAGAGAAATTTAAATTTGAATAGATGTAGACTATTTCCTTCATAAAACAAAATCTATGATAATTCTTTTTTTTTTTTTAAGGATTTTCTGTAACAACCAAATGGATCATTTAATATTGCAACAACTCAAGTATTACTGGGCAAAGTGCATTTCTAAAGTATTCAGTGTTGGTATTCAGTTTTCTAACTTTAAACAGCCTATGATAACTGGCAGCAAAGAAGGTCCTTGCAATAGACTGCCTCTGCTTGAGAACCTATGATGTAATTATTGCATGCTGCTAATATACTATCTAAACATTAAAGATACTCCTAAACTATTTGATGGTAGACTATGATTAAGACATTACACTACAAAAAAATCCTTATGCAGAAAGAAACCCTTACTGACGTGCTTTGAATAGATGTAGACTATTTCCTTCATAAAACAAAATCTATGATAATTCTTACTCCTACCAGCAGCATGTGAAAGAAATTTCTCTCCATCTTTGTCAACATTTGCATGGTTATCTTGTCCTTTAATATTTGTATTGCTTTATTTTCATTTATTTTTATTTAGTTTTGAGAAGTTCATAGATGAATATTGTATTTCTACCCACCCCTCTCAGTTCCCCTCCAACTCTCCCATGTCCTCCCCACCCCCTCTTAATATCTTGTCCTCTTCTATGGTTATTATTGTTACAGAAACATAAATACATTTAGAAACACACACACATAAAATATACTGAGTCCATTTAGTGGTGTTCATGTGAACCTGTATTTAATGCTGCCCACTTGGGATTAGATAACATTTTGGGCAGCTAGTCCATGATGAAAATGGATTCTCCCACCCTCAGCATCTACTGATTGTCTATAGCTCTTCTTCTTGAGGTGGGAGCCCATTAAATTTCCCCATCCACATTGGTGTGTCAACTGGTTGTGCCATTATGCTTTCTATTAAATCGTTTATCACACCACAGAAATGAAACTAGAGCACATATCAATAGCCCATGGGGAAATGCTTCCAGTTGCTTGTTTTTGTTCTCATAATTTATCTTCCTCAGTCACTCTGATAATATTTATTTAAAATTTTTTTTATTATTTATTTACTTTTTTATGTGTATGAATGTACTGTTTGCATGCAGGTTGGTGCACCCATATTGTCCAATGCAGTGGAGGTCAGAAGAGGGTGCCAGATTCCCCTGGAACTGGAGTTAAAGATGGTTAAAGATGGTTCTTAGCCACCATGTGGGTGCTGGGAATCGAACCCAGGTCCTCTGCAAGAGCAGTCAGTGCTCTTAACCGCTGAGCCATCTCTCCAGCCCCATACTCTGAGAATATTTAATCCAATTCCAAAATGTCTTCTTGGAGGTTTAAGTGGAACTACACTAAATATAGTTAAGAATTCATCTACTGGAGTTTAAAATTCTCCTTGGATCATTTTGGTAGTTTACATTTTGTTATACTTCCTTTAATTCAGGAGTTGGTTCTTCTTTGCTTTTCTGTTTGGCTTGGTCAAGTTTTAGTTCACTCTTTTTCTCTCTCTTTTTTTTTAAATTTATTATTTTTTATGTGTCTGAGTGTACTGTCTGCATGTAGGTTTGTGCACCCGTGTCGTGCAATGCCGCAAAGGTCAGAAGACGGTGTCAGATTCCACTGGAACTGGAGTTAAAGATGGTTCTTAGCCACCATGTGGGTACTGGGAATCGAACCCAGGTACTCTGCAAGAGCAGTCGGTGCTCTTAACTGCTGAGCCATCTCTCCAGCCTCTCTTTTTCTCTTTTTAATTTCTAAGTTCTACTCTTTTCAATTTGATAACATTTTTGCTTCCCATTCATAATAAGTGACTTAAAATCTGAAAACTACATGCTAACCAGTAGCAATGACATAAAATCAGATGTTTATGATCATATATAAGCAAAAGTCCACTCTTCTTCCATCCAGGTACATTATTGCTATCTTGTCTCCCCCTTAGCTCTGGCAGGGTGACGGCCTGAATTCCTTCTCTGTGGACAAGCCTGCCTGGCCAGCCATGTCTTGCAAACTGGCTTCCTCAGAGCCAGAGGGACAAATGTGACTTCATTTCCATCCATCGGATGCTTTCCAAAATGACTTGGAAGAGAGTGGCCACTTTCATTCTTCCTGCAGCAGAGCACGGTGATGATGGCTTCAGTGTTCTGTGGCTCTGTTCCCAGTGTCTTGACCTTAACACCATGATGGTAAAAGACCAAGTGTTATCCAGCCATTTCCCTAGTGCAGACATGAAGGTACGACATAGTCCTGGAGCCAGCGGCAGAAGCCACAGCATGGGGACCAGACGAGTCTTTCTGGCAGTGGCTAGATGATCTCAGCTGCTTCATAGTATCCTTGGTAATTCCATGGTAGCAATCACATGGGTTCCCAATTCTGGGCTGTAGAGAACTGATCATGCATGCTGAATCTAAACCTATGATTCCAGCTGCACAATCACCCTTCAGTCACTCAGAGTGGCTTTGTTACAGATTCCTCCCTATTGAACATAGCTGGGTTGATTCCATCCCCTATAATGAGACTGAGTGATAAATGCTCCCCATTTCTCCTCAGAGAATTCCAAGATTTTACAGTGAAAACATCTTAGTACTTGGAGTTTTATGTTTAGTTTCCTTTCTTCTATATCCGGAATCCTTATTTAACTTTTATATTATACATTCTGTATCCCTATTTTCCATTTACATTACAACAGTTCAGTACCAATCAAGATGCCAAGAATTGGGGTTTGCAGGGGGAAAGGGCTGCTAAAACTTGATCCATGTCATTGCTCCATATCAATCACCTCACAGGTTTTCATAAATATTTTCCAATTTTATTCTCATATAATCCAGTAATGTACTGTTCATTATTTTTATTCAAAGTTCTTCACTGAAGGCCTTGAAGTGGAGTCAGAAACAGAAATTGCAACTCTATTGCTTCTTTGTTCATAGTATTTCACCGGACACTTCATTTGTTTATGTTTCTTTCAAATATTGGTATTCTGCCATTTCTAATCAGAAGAAAGGACTTCTCCTATATATCCCTGACCTCAGCTGCCCTCCTGAAATCTGGATGCTTCAATGTTCTTTATGTTCCTAAATGTTACTTTCCAAATATCCCTTTTATTCTGCCTTTATTCACATGTCTACTTATTTGGAAATACTGGAAATTCTCCAGAAAAAAGACTATCCTTCTGGTTATCCTAAGTTTATAACATTCCATTGGCATAAGATACTTTAAAAACAAACAGTATCCCATACATTCTTAATTTCTTTTTTTTTTTTTTTGGAAATACCAAATTATTTAGCTCAATGTCTAATGGCTTGGACTTTATTTTTTTATTTTTTATTTTTCTAATTAAATTAGTTTTTATTGATGCTTTGTGCATTTCATACATTTTTTCCAATTCAGTTCAGGCTTATTTCCCTTTCCCTCCCCCCCCACCACCACCCCATCCCAGATCATGCATTCTGCCATAACTGTCCTGCATCTTTCTCTCAGTTTTTTTTTTTTTTTTCATTTTTAGCTATAGGTGATAATCCATGAGTACAAGCATCCTTCATGCAAAACCTATCTGCAGGCTGTTGTGCCCAAACACCTACAGCCCCACCATCCAGTGGGGGGTGACAGGTTGTTTGTTCAATCAAGTTGATCAAATGAGTGTCTAGACTACATTGCTGTAGTTTCACCATTCACCCCAATCGCAGCCCTTACATTCTACCACGCCCCCTCTTCCGCAGGTTGGTCCCTAGGCTTAGAAAAGGGGCACAGGTGGATGAGAGGTAAAACAGTCCACTCTCTCTGGAGCTGTTGACTTGGACTCTGGTCAATTCTGGCTGTTTCCTTTCATGGGCTGACAGTTTGTCCAGGAATAACCTTTCAATCCTACTGGCCTGGCGCGTTATACATTCTTAATTTCTACCATATAAATACTTGTGAATTCATGTGGTGTATAAACATACATGGTACTTTTTGAGAACTTGGCCCACATGTAACTCACATTCTATAGGCCTCTGTTGACTCATCTGCCAAATGGCAGTGCCATCACTTACCATGGAGCTGGGCCTTGGAGATTAACAGAGTCCTGATTAACAATACTTACATATCTGTTGTCCAAGACCACAGAGGTGGAGGGATGATAAGCTCTGCTAGCCACTCCTGGGCTCTTAGCATCCAAACTCCCTCAGATTAACTCAATGTCCAGCCATTGAGCTTATTTCACAAGCAAAGACTACTTTAAGAAGCTGCACTCAATACCTGGGACATCATCACCCAGCCTAGAGAGCAGGGCCCCTCCCTTTCTACCTTGCAGTTCTGGAAGCCGCCCCCTCAACACCCCTTTGCCCACATTAGAGGGGGAAATCACTCATCTTCACCTCACACTCCCTAAAAATACAACTCCCACAACATGTGGCTCACGACTTCAGCTCACGACTCTGAGGGAAAGGCAGCTTGTCTTTACACATCATTATAAATGACAGTGCTGTGTGCTTCTTCAGCATTTGGTTCTTTCCTCTAGACAGTCTGCAAGAGGGTACAGGTCCTATGTAAGTGGGTTTGCACAATGCTCATGGAACATATATTGTGGATGCCAACACCATGTCTACCTGCCCTCCTCAAAACTCTTGTTAATATGCATAATATTTAATCTTTGTTAATCTGCATATGGTTTCTAGAAAGTACAACTGCATACAAGTTCATTAGTGGCTCCCTAATGCCATGGGTCTCCTAGAGACAGCTTTGCCAATAAAAACTTACCTAAGGGCTGGTGAAATGACTCCAAGGACACAGGAATTTGCTGAGTGAGTCTGAATACCTAAGTTTAATTCTGGAACCCATGCAAATGTGAAAAGAGAAAACAAACTTGACAAAGCTGTCCTCTAACTTCCATACATGTGCCTTGACATGTATGTGCCCACAAACACAATACACACACCTCCAATAATAATAAAAATTATAATAAATTTTATTTATTTATTTTTATTTATTTTAATTTTTTATTTGTTTATTTTTCCAAGGGATTCTACAATATAAGAGCACAGTTGTTTTCAGATCACATTAATGTTGCTCAGTTTGCAATACAATTAGGTAATTGGTGCTAGTATCCACAGATGAGGGATAGCATTTGTCGTTTGTTTTTCTGGGACTGTGTTACTTCAAGTAGCATGATATCTTCTAGTTCCATCCATTTACCTGCAAAGTTCATGATGTCATCTTTCTTTACCACTGCATAGAACTCCATTGTGTAGATGTACCACATTTTCTAATGTTGAACTTCTAATCTTCCTGTTCCCACCTCACAAGTGCTGGAATTACAGCTTTGTCCCACCACATTGAGATCTGGATTTATTCAGCACCAGGGGTCAAACCCAGAGCTTCCTGCATGCTAAGCAAGCCCCCTAACAAATGGGCTCAAGCTTTTAACTTATAAGATNAAACATGGCTGTGCATGTAACTCTGCAGTAAGATAAGTCTTGTGGGTACATACCCAGGAGTGGTATGGCTGGGTCAGGTGGCAAGTTCATTGCAAGTCTTTCAAGGGTTCTCCACACTGCTTTCCATAGTGGCTGTACGAGTTTACACTCCCACCAGCTGTGGATGAGTGTTCCCCTTTCCCCACAACCTCTCCAGCACTTGGTATCATTTGTTTTCTTGATCCTAGCCAGTCTTACTGGAGTAAGATATCTTAAAATGGTTTTAATTTGTATTTCCTTAATTATTAGTGACATTGAACACTTTTTAAGATGTTTCTCAGCCATCTCTAATTCCTCACTTGTGAAGTCTCTGTTCAGCTCTTTGCTCCATCTTTTGAGTGGTTCATTTGTTTTCTTTCTTCTTTGTTTTATGAGTAGTTTATATATTCTGGAAATCAATGCTTTGTCAGATGTATCTGCAGTGAAGGTTTCCTCCCACTCTGTGGGTTTTCTCTTCACTTCCTTGATTGTTTCTTTTTAAAAACTGAAAAAAAAAACTGACCCAAAATATTATAGGAGATAGTTGGGAAAGGACTAGCCAAAGCAACTTTTCCCAGTCATACCCAGCTACCCTAGAACCATCCTAATGTCCTAAACACTCCCTAATCACTGGAGTCAGTGGACATCCAGTTGGCTCTCCCAGTTCTATTGGAAAAGCCTGGCCTTTGACAACCTGGGAGGAGAAAGGAACTGTCCAAATACCTACAGCTCACACAAGGCCAAGGTAACCTGGTATAGCCATAATTTCTTAAGTTAGCTGTGCTGATATATGTACCATTCAGTGCAAGGTTAGCAGGGCATATAGACATTGCACAGCACATTGGAGGTACTCACCAAATTTCTATGTAAGTATTATCAGACAATAACATATGCTTCTATTTAGGTCTGACTCCAGTATTAGGACTGAACACCTCAATTCTTCATCTGTTCATAATTTAACACTGAAATCCCAGGATGGTGACGAACTCTTATTTGGTTTCTTCTGTCTCTACTCTCTCTGAGAAACTACAGAAAAATAGCTGGCTTTACTCTTGATACCTGGCCATACTCTCCAGTGCATTCTTCATTCTGTGTGTGTGTGTGTGTGTGTGTGTGTGTGTGTGTGTGTGTGTGTGTGTATGCACATGTATGGAAGCCAGAGGTTGATGCCAGGTGTCTTTCTCAATTGCTCTCCACTTTATGGTTTGAAGACGAGGTCTCTTACTGAACCTGGAGCTCACAGATTCAGCTACACTGGCTGATCAGCGATCTCCAGGGATCCACTTGTCTTCTCCCTAGTACTTCCCACGTGTTCCCCAGCACTCCTTAGCTGTGCTTACAGGTGAGCACCATTGTGCTCTGCTTTTTATATGGATGTTGGGACTCCAGAGTCAGATCTTTATGCTTGTGTTCCAGCTTTCTACCCAGCCCTGTCTCCAGCCCTCTTTATTGTATTCTTCAGTAAGGCCTTCTTCGTCCTCTTAGATAGTAATTCAGTTCTTTAGTTATTTCTAAATCCTCCAAAAGAGAATTTTATAATCTGGCATTGGTCTTCTAGAATTTTAGTCTCAAGGTAGTGTTCCATGCTAACGCTCCAGATCACATAGTATCAGGTTTACTACTCAATCACTGCAAATTAATTACCACAGTGTGTATATATGTTAATTGGGATCTCATATTAACCACATTACTGGGTTCATTGTCCCAAGATTCTTCAATCTTTCTTGATCTTAAAGAGAAAAATGTACAAATAGGCTTGAACTTTCCCTCTGAGATTGCCTCAAGCTATCATTTTCCTCTCATCAGGTTCTTGTTTATAATCTGCAGAAGAGCAATGCAGGCCTTGTTCACAGCATAGAAAGCATGGTGAATACTCACAATTAGACATATCGAAAAGCAGTCAGCAATTATGAAGCGTGATTGCAGTGATAGTAAAGCATTGCCTACAACTCCACTGGCTCTCAAGCAGGAAGTTGATGTGATTCTCTTCCTTCATTAAAAAGAACTCTGAGCAAGTAAACAGAACACAATTTTGCTACCGAATGCATCATTACAAGAACCAGGAAACAAATGTTTTACACAGATGTTAAACAGTCCACTTCACGTGCACATTTGGAAGCTGAATTCTAAGAGTGGGGTCATTAACACTGTGTTCTCTGATTAAAAAAATAAACAGCTACATAGCTTTGCATACTATACACATATAATTAAAACTGCCGCATTTAATTTGGAATATTTTATGTATAAGTAATCTGAGGAGCTTCAAAGTTAAAGTAAAATTTTCACAATCAAAGTAATTTACAGGCTGAGGTATGGCTTAGCATGTATGAGGCCCTGGGTTCAACTAAAAACAAAAACATGCACAATCTCTTTCTCTCTCTCTCTCTCTCTCTCTCTTTCTCTCTCTCTCTCTCTCTCTCTCTTTCTCTCTCTCTCTCTCTCTCTCTCTCTCTCTCTCTCTCTCTCTCTCTCTCTCTCTCCATATGGTACTAACCACATCCAATTAACAACAATAGTTAATTCCCAGAAAAGAGTCACTATCAAAAAAATTGCCTTTGAAAATGTTACATAGCATAGGCCTGCCTTTCTTTCCTCCTTCCTTGCCTCCATAATCTCTCTATCTGGTTCATGCTATCATGCTTCACGGCTTATTTCTTACACCTGCCCTTAGCTAGCATTTCCTTAGGCGTGGTGGCTCACGCCTTTAATCCCAGCACTAGGGAGGCAGAGGCAGGTGGATCTCTGTGAGTTCAAGGCCAGCCTGGTCTACAGAGTGAGCTCCAGGCCACCTGGGACTAAAGGGAGACCCTGTCTCAAACACACACACACACACAAAAAAGATTCTGCTTCCCAGGATGCAGCCCTCTAAAGAACCAAATCTGAAATTTTCTCAGAATTCTTAAACAATGGTGTGGTGAACACAGCAAACAGTAAAGACTCAGTGAAGTAAGGGCTGGGTTCCCAGAGCTTCTACTCCTTTTTAAAGATTTATTTTATTTATGTGTTTATGCATGTTTCTGTATGTATGTGCACATTTATGTGGGGTGCTAGAGAAGGCAGAGGAGGGAATTGGATGCCCTGCAGCTGGAGTTACAAGCAGTTGTGAGCTGCCATAGCTGAGTGCTCAGAGCTGAACTCAGTCCTCTGCAAGAGCAGCAAGCACTCTTAATCACTTAGTCACCTCTTCCTGCCCCAGTGTTTCCATTCTTAAAGGGGTTTGTTTATAATTAGAGTGGAAAGATAGAATGAAGAGGAAAGAAGGAAATTCTGCAGAGCAAAAGAAAGAAATTAACATTCATTTCTATTGTGTTAAAGATACCCTAGGCATAAAGAACTTCTGCCTTGGAGCTGGAGAGACGGCTCAGTGGGTAAGAGCACTGGCTGCTTTTGCCAAGAACCCAGGTTCTGTTCTCAGCACCCACGTGGCAGCCAACAACCACTCCTAACTCCAGTGTCAGGAAGCAGAACACCACTTCTGACCTCTATGGGTATTCCATGACAGGTGCACTTACATACATGAAAGTGATACACTCATACACATAAAATAAAATAATAAAGCATTTTAAAATGAACTCCATTAAATCTGCCCAAGGTATAATAAAATAATCAGAATTGTAGAAATAAAATATGGTACAACTCACATTAGCCCAAAGCCTAAATAACATGGAGAAGGAAGTGCCTGGTAGTGAAATACTTCAAAGAATTTTTGTTTTGTTTTGTTTATGTGGTTATTGTTTTGTTTTGTTTTCAAGACAGAGTCTTACTTTGTCACCCTTGATTGGCCTGAAACTCATAGCAATCTTACTGCCTCATTCTGAGTGCTAAGATTCTAGGCATGAGCTACCACCACACTGGGCTTTGAAGGATTTTTCAAATAAACATTCAACCATTAATAATAACGGCAGTTATAACACCAAGATAACTATATGGTTCTTAGTTATCATGCTTTCTGGATGTGAGGACCTTCTAATTCCTGTCCACATTTGAGAATGTCCTCTCTCTGAGTAGCTGTGTGTAACCAGAAAGTAGCGTGTAAGCTATGGTTGTGAACTGCACTATGCTACCTTAAACAACATGTACTGAGGGCCTATTTAGGTAAGCCATTGCATCCTACAGTGCATGACAGTAAGTTAAAGTCATAGTATTTGTCTTATTGAAGTTCAATGTCTTCCTGTTCAATGAAATTGATCAGAGAAATGACTGAGGATGTTATTGTCTAATTATAAAACAAAACCAAGGCAGAGTACTTAGAATTCGGTCAAATTTGTCTGTACAGATGGCCTGAAGAATATGAAGGAATTTGGGGTTACATCAAGACAGAAAGTATGGCTAAATATTTTAAGAGCTAGTAAAATAATATAAAATCCAATCAAGTGATGGGAGGATGAAAGGTTTCTCTTTGGAAGTCATGGAGTTGTGGGCTCTGATGTTAGGCTTTGTCAACTTGACACAAAACAGAATCATCTGAGAAGAATCTCAATGAGGAATTGTCTGCCTTGAGTTGACCTGTGGGCATGCCTGCAGGGGACTGTCTTAAGGCCACTGATGTGAGAAACTTGGTCCACTGTGGGTAACACCATTCCCTAGCCAGTGGGTCCTGACCATATGAGTGAAAAAAATAGAGCTGAGCATAAGCAACTGGGCAAATGAGCATGCATGCATTCATTTCTCTAGGCTCTGGACTGTGGAAGTGACGTGACCAGCTGTCTCAAGTTCCTGTTATCTTGTCTTCCCTGCAATAATGGACTGTAACCTGGAATTGTGACCTAAAATAAACCCTTTGTCTCTTAAATTGCTTTTTGTCCAGATATTTTTTTCATAGCAACAGAAACGAAACTAGGACAGGCGCAGAGTACTTTGTTGGTGCTGCTGCTGTTTGGTCTCACTCAGCCCAGGCAGACCTGACTATGTAGCTGAGGATGACCTTGAAATTCCGATTCCTCCACTTTCACCTCCCAAGTGCAGGGATTATGCATGCTCTACGACACAACGCTACGACTGGCCTAAAGGATAAAGCAATTATAAATACAGCTGGAGTCAATGGTAGGAACCCTGTCGGTGCCCTAAGCCAAGGTCCTGCACAACCTCGGGTACACTCACAAATTGTCCCCTCTATTGGAAAGCAACCTCCATCACTGACAAGCTCTCTATTCAAACTATCAACCCAAAGAAGTAGGATCACCGACCACCACCATTCAGAATTCCTGTCACTTCACATCCCTATTCATCAATCTATTTTTTCTTAGAATTTACTAACATACAGCATAAGCATGTTCAATTAATTTGTGCTATTTATTATTTGCCTCATTCCTAAAATGTTAGCTTCATAAGTAAGTTTCCTTTTTTGCTAATTTTTTAAGAGCCTAGAATATGCCTGGCGCACAGACAGTTTAGATAATTTTTGAATTAGAGCTGAAGAAACCAAAACTATAGTACTAGTGTTTTTTAGTAGGAAGACATTTGAATATTCAGAATTTTAGGTTATGTGTAAAAGAATTTGGTCTGTTGAGACTACCAGACTTATATTTTTAAATGTTTAATTAGGTATATAATTTAAACTTGCAATTTTTAAATTGAAATCTTACTAAATAAGTATATTGTAACATTAAAGAGAATGTTAGGCTTACTCTTTTCATATGTTTAACTTTAAACATTTTTAAATCAAGTCTTTGGGAATGCTATTCAGTTAGAAAATGGGTACTTATATATAAAATTGGAAGTATATTAAATTTGTATGTAATTTAATAGATTATTTTAATAGATTATCCAAAGTTGCTTTAAAATAGTCATTGTTAATTCTTTTTTTTTTTTTTTTTTTTTTTTTTTTTTGTCTTTTCGAGCACATTGGTCTCCCTGTAGCCCCAGCTAGCCTGGAACTCTCTCTGTAGATCAGGCTGGCCTTGAACTCATAAAGATCCGCCTGCCTCTGCCTCCCGAGTGCTGGGATTAAAGGCGTGCGCCACCACGCCCGGCAAAATAAAACAGCCATTGTTAGTCTTATAAATAGAAAAATATTTGTAAACCACATTGGAAAATGTAAATTTCTGAATCTCAAACTTTAAGAAAATATTAACATTTAAATTAAAAATAAGCTTTATTTTGGTTTGGTTTTCTGAGCCATAACAGTGACCAGGTGCACTGTACACAGAAGAACCTAGGTTGCCTCTTATGGAGACCGGATCCCAGGGCTGGGAGTCAGAAAATCTTAGTTCTTCCTGTGCTGCTATTAATACAACATTGGCTGGGGTCAATGACCTAATTTCCTCCACAAAATCATATCTTGTGAGGCTACTTATTAAGGCTCTTCTTCTTAAGCCATGATGTTGCTGAAGATCAAAAAGCAGGTCCAAAATGCAGTGGGAGCTCAGGAAATAGGCATTGCTTTCTATGTGGAAATCAGGAGTGCATTGTAGTAAGTGGGTAAGATCTGACAGATGCAATTGAGGAAGAACAACTTTCTAAGTAGACAAGATCACGCGAGTCAATTCACTAACACAGGAAAGTAGAAATGGGCTTGGAAAACAGGGAGTCAGAAATCAGCCATGATGGGCTAGCCATTCACTGTGATCAGAATGGTCTTCAATGAACTGGTGAGAAGCTCTCGAAGCTCAACAAAAGGAAGTCTGTAATGTATCTACCTGCACTCCAGGGGAGCTCAATAGTGACCATACCAGAATGACTGCATCCATGCAGGGTCTAAGCAAACGGGATGATTACGTCTACATGAATTAGGATTAGAGTCTGCATAAGGACATAGCTTTAATTTATGGTCTTTCTTCAGACCTTATTTAAAAATGACCTTTCACCACCATGTTAGAATAAGCTAATGATAAATCAAACATTCATTTGACAGAGAAACTGAGACAATGTCCACATGTTATATTTTTATAGGCGCTTCCCCCTGCTAAAATTCTCAAGAGAGCTAAAATACCCTCCATTGAAAGGTCATTGAAATTCAGAGATGAATGAGTTCATTCTCATCAATATTTCAAAGCCTAGCAGGCCATCACTGAGGGCTGAAGGCAGTGCCACACCGAGGGAAGGAAAACAGCATGCTACACATTCAGTTCAGTAACTTCTGGAAGTGTGAAGAATGTGACTATGTCTTCTAATGAATCTACATAAACCAGATGTGCAGAACAGGCCACAAGAGAATCATGGAAAATTGTCACTGTCTGCTATTTCCTTCCATTAGACATTCTTCTGGGTAACAGGTGTTGCCAATCCATTGAAAATGAGCTGCCAGGCAAATATCACCTACCATGCCAGTCAGCTCCATCATTCCTCTCACCCTTTCCTGCAACGCTGGAACATCTGCATTGGAACAGCCAGGAAACATGCCACCCAAAACACACAGTTCCTGTGAACATCTCACACTGACAGGAACCTCTAAGGTGTCCTTGATGTTTGTTTAATGGCGATAGGATAAATTAATGTTTTACTTGCTTGTAAAACACACATCAGCTCTCCAGTGATTTCCTTTGAGCTCTACTACTTGAGTCCTACAAATACTCAAGTGAATGGTGAATAATTGACTAATGCTATCATGACAGAAACTGGGAGCTGGTCCAGAGCATTTCCTAAGGAACACAGGGGCAGAACCCCTTGTTCTGAGCTTCTCTTTCCAGTCATCAGGAATCTTGTCCTTTATTTCTTATTCTCCTTCAAAGGCAAATTCTTCATGCATCCTTCCCCACTTCCTATATTTACCTTGTAGCCTCTGCAAGGTAAGAGCATCTTAGTTCTATCCCAGCTTCTACACCAGTGAGATCCTGACACACCCCCAACTCCTAATCTTGTCTTCAAGATGTCACCGTCAGGATGACAATTAATAACAGACAATAGAGTACTGAACAATCATTTCCTTTTCTATTTCCTTTTTCCTTCCTTGTTCTTTCTTTCTTACCCACCCTTTTCCTTTTCCTTTATTCTTGCACTAGAGATTGAACCTAGAGCCTTGTAGATGATAGGCAAGTGACCTAATGCCTCGGCCATGCTTTCACTTTCAACTTTGAGACAGCATCCCTCCAAATGACCCAATCTGACCTTGAACTCACTCTGTGGCTCAGGTCGGCCTTGAATTTTTAATCCTCCTGCCTCAGCCTCCAAGTAGCTGGGATTGCAACCCTGTACCACTAGGCAAAGCCTGAAAACTAACTCTCTCTTTTATTCTCTCTCTCTCTGCCTCTGGAGGTCAGAGGGCAGCTTTCAGCAGTTGGTTCCCTCCTTCAAAAATGTCTCTAGCACTCAAACTCAGGTTATCAGGCTTAGTGGCAAGTGCCTTTGCCCACTACGCTATCTCGATAGCTCTGAAAATTCTTAATATCATTGTAGCATTTCTTTAATTTTAGGAGCTCTTTTTATAAGAAGTTATAATACATTTTTCAATGATTCATTTTTCATAAAAAATTGAGTTATCCATATTCTGCCTCAATCTGCCAGGACTACATGTGATACTCTACATACGTAATACCATTCATTTGTTTAGTGTCTTGGTCATTGATTTTTTTTTCCCAGAAGTATTTATGGAGTACTTTCCATAAACCAATCATTGTTTCAGGTACACTGAGGAAATAGCAATAAAGGAAAACTGTCACATTTACCTGACCTTGTTAAGCTTATTTTCAGATGAAAAGAAAGGAAATACATAACTCTACATACTATGAAGTATCATTTGATGAAGAAAAAGGCTTTGTAATGTATATATGTGTACATAATGGAATACATGAGCATATATACTTATATATATATATATATGTTTTATATTTGCTCTAATTCACTTCTGAAATATCCGACATAGCAAGAGCTAGGATCTCAATTTGTCATTAGATGCTTCCAGAATACTCAGAGACCTCAGCATGCTGCTAAGCAACAGATACCAGGATGCTCCAAGTCCTGCCATCCCTGACAGGCACCTTTCTCCATGGGCCGTGCACCGCTGTGCAAGCCTGTGCTGTCAGCATCAAATCTGAGCCAGGAGAGAGCAGAAATAAGATCTGCTAAGAGAAAAGATAAGCATTGCTGGCATGTTCCCTCTTGATTTATTAAATTTTTATGAGAGAGGCAATGAATTTGAGAAAAATAATCAGCCTGCGCATTCTTCCTCAAAATGTATCTAAATAATGAATAATGCTTTTTATATCCATCGTGCCTATCTTTAGCTCTATCTTAGTCAATAAAGACCCTCCAAACCAGCCGCTATGTAAAAATATAGTCTGGTAAGCAAAATTTCAGTGTTGCTTAATAGGCAAAATTCATGCTTCAGAAAAGAAATCTTGCATGTGGGCCAGCTGTCCAAATTCTATCAACTTATGCATTTATTTCTATCTTCAACCTACTCATCTTTCCTTAGTCCAGAAAGGAATTTTTAACTTTATGGTGGGTAGTGTATTCTGATATAAGAATACAAAATTAGAAGCTTAATACCTAACTGCTACAACAAAAATAAGGTGATAAGTTCACCAAGGAAGGATTCTGATTCATCCACGTTTCGCTAACACCAACTTTAGAACCCAGAACATGAGTTATAATATTTCATGGCATCCAAGCACAGTATTAAGCGTCCCTATGTATCATTTCACATCGTCCTCGCAAAATCCACCAAGTAGCCACCATTTCACCATTTTGAAGATGAGCAAACAGCCATAGTAAGTTAAAACACATCAAAGAAATGAAAGAATTCGAAAATAAATTCAGATTTGTGACAACACTCAGGCTCATTACCACAAGGTGAGATGGCTTCTGTGTGACACAAGCTTTATTATGCTTTCTTCTTCTTGACTTTCCCCGCACAATCACAGTCAGCTAAGATGGGAAAAGGCCGATGTTGACATGCAATTGTTCTTTAAATGGAAATTAGCAGCATCCAGAATAAAAATTTAGGATTGCATTAGATAGTAGAGATATCTAATGTATCTACCTCCAAAGTTTCCACAGGGGAAATAAAGGAAATATAGTTTAAGGACAAGCTTAATAAACTCTTACAAATATATATGTGTATATCCAATTAAAAAGCAACTTGTGTTGAAGGAATTTGAAGAGAGCTGTTAAAGAAGAGCTAGGGCTTGTGCTCTAACCCTTCAGGGCTAGAGGTGAGTGATAGATGAGCACACGGAGGACCTGAAAGGTTAATGAAGTCCTAGACAGAATCCAAATCAGACCATGCTCCCTCTGCATCCTCCTATTTCCCAGCTTATGCTCATGATATAAATGTCACAGAAAAATAGGAAACAATTACTCAGAGGAAAACTTAGGTGGATTCTCAGGAAGGATAAGATCCTCTATAGACCATTCCTTGAACCACATACCTGACTCAAAGTAGAAAGTTGTTTGGCATAAATTGGTGACTTTTTGGTATGGTATCAGAAATGAAACCAAATCAAATCTTACAACAAGATAAGCGAGTCTCTGTTGTTGGGACTTTAGCCTGAATTGGCTGATGCTATCTTGACCAGAAGAGATTCAGTTGTTGAGAGGGAGCTCAAATTGCTGCTCACTGAACAGAATAGAGATGGTCACTGTTATTTGGTTTAGAATAAGAATCAGTCTGGTTCTTGTCCAGTCAGCATCCACATGGTTTCAAAGGGTGATTTTCCTCCTTGAAAGCATTCTGTGCTTGAGTTTGGAAGCTTACAAGAGGAGATTTAACTGAGAAACTGCTGAGTCACTCATTATTTCACACAAATGTCCTGGCTTCATCGTTAGGTCTGGGCCTTAGGATAAAGCATAGGGACTCTGGATACTTAAGATGCCAAGAAAACATAAGGGCTATTTAAAAGAAACCTGTGCTAGCTCCAATAACAATAAGTTAATTCATTATATACTTGAATAAAACATTTACAATGATTGATGTCTACATGAAAAGCTAAGTAAAATCTTAAGCCAGGGTTACAACTGCAAAGGAGAGATACAACATTCAGACAGAAATGACAAGCCTTATATCCTGAGTCACCCGCCAGGTAAGTAGACTCCAATGAAGAGTCAATGCACATAGGAAAGGTAGTGTTAAAGTTTTAAAATATATTTAATTTACAATTTTTTATTTTATGTGTATGAGTGTACTGCCTGCACATGTTTAAGTACACTATTGTGCAATGTCTGAGGAGGTCAGAAGAGGACATCAGATCACCTGCAGCTGGTGTTACAGACAGTTGTTAGTTGTCATGCCAGTGCTGGGAACCAAACTATGGTCCTCTGCAAGAGGAGCCTGTGCTCTTAACCACCGAGCTGTCTCTCCAGTCCAGTGTTCAAGCTTCTATGAAATAATCTAGGCAACTGTCAACAGAAATCTCCTGTCAGGTGTGCTTTCTACAGCGATGTTGGTGGGAAGCTAATGATGCATTTTCCAGCTGTGTGCCTCCCAAATTTGTGACAGTTAATTAAAAGTAGGTAGAGCCAAATAATTTGTTTAGATTTGGGGGTTTTGTTATTATTGTGTTTTTATTTTATGGTTTTGGAGGGACTGTTTGCTGGTTTTCATTGTTGTTGTTTATTTTGCTTGTACAAATAAAGAGATTATTATGAACGATTGTGCTTCTGCCCTGGCAGATCATTTCACGTCTAAGTGGACTCTGGGGGCTTACTGAGAGCATTTTTTGGCAGTTTGTTTTTCCTTGGGAACAGTTTCCCCTTGTTTTTGTCACTTGTAGCCATCTTGACTCTCACTAGTTTTAGCTTGGTCTAATCATGAGGAGTTCAATACCATAGTCTACAAGCATTCTGGTCTTGTGGCCTAATCTGGTATTCTATAACAAAGCTGTTGACAAAGTACAAGGATGTGGGCAGCAGAAAACACATATCATCCTTTCAGTGCATATAGGATAAGGGCCATCATTTTGTTTGTATTCTCACCCCTTGGCAGTGTTCCCTACCTCTATAAAATGACTGAGCACAGTCTTGTATTTAAAAGAAGAAAGACAGGAAAATAAAGCACAGATTAATGGAGACGCTGCAGTCTTTCTTCCTCTGCCTCTTAGAGTCCTTCTCTGAATATGCCTCACACTTAAACAGAAACACACGGTGGCCAGGCACCATGGTCGCTGAAGAGACTGACTCAGAGAAATGAAGTGTTGTATGCGGTAAAAGTTTCGGTAGTTAAACCTCTTGCAAGAACAACAATTCAGGAGTGAATTTATTCTTTTTATGGGGAGAGGCCAAAGAATGAAATTCAATTTTCCCATTTACTTAACTACTTTGTTTATATCATTTCCTCCATATTTACTTTTGTTATTCATGGAATTACCTAATACTGAGAAAAGATCATTGGAAGAGCACGCTGATTTTACTGAAGTATTTAGGAACCAGCAGACTTCCAAATAAAAATTATGGATTCATTTATGATACAAATGCTGCCTGAACCCCTATGGTAAGGTCAAGCTATGTTCTAGGAGTTTGAGATTTAACAGTGATTTCCCAAAGTAAAATACTTTGGCCTTTCATAACTTACTTGTGTGCAATGTGGGAAGAAAAATATGAACAAGATAAAGAAAAGGGGATAGCTTCTTATCAGGGAAGGGAAATAATGAGCATCTACGTGTGTATACTGAGTAAACAAGTGTAGGTATAGCAATCAAGACACAGCCATCATTATCATTTGCAGAACTCAAGGTAAGCACACAAAGGAAGCACCATAGCCTACCCTCTCACCCTATAAGGATTCCTGTACTGTGGCACTGACGACTGCATAACAAACTGCCACAAAGTTATCTGCTTACAGTGCATACATTTATTTTCTCATACTTTCTGTGAGCCAGAAATTGGGGGACAGCTTACTTAGATCCTCTGCTCAGTATCTGACAAAGCTACAGCCAAGTGACACTGGCCATATAATTATCTAGCAGCTCAACTGGGAAAGACTGCATTCAAGGCTTATGTATACTGTTGGAAGAATTCATTTACCAAAAGTTATAGAAGTGAAGGATCCAAGTTTTTGCCAAAGTTTCAGGAAGCCACCCATAGTTCCTTGCCAGTTGAGTTTCTACAACACAGCTGCTTATTTCATCCACTCACCAGGGGACTCTCCATCTGCTAAGCTGGAATCTTACTAAATAATGTCAGCAAGGGAGCCACATCTCAGCAGATATATCAAATTTTATTGGTTGAAATAAAATCACGGTTTTGCCAATATTTTCAGGATGTCTATGAATAAAGCACAAATCAGAAGCTACTAGGAATCACCAAAACGTCAGTCTGCTATAGGCACCAAGGGGGACCCTATCCACATGCATGTAAGCTTGGGTTTGGGGCATGGATGGAGGGAATATTAAGACAAAGCCATTCCATTCCTCAAGTTTCTGACTTGGTAAGCCTAAGGCAGGGCCTACAAGTTTGGATTTCTAACAAGCTTGCTGGCAAAGCTAATGGTGTGTTCAAGAGAACACACTTTGAGACTTCATTCCCGAACTAGAATGTTCAACCTACTCCCCCTGCCACCCTAAATTAGCCATTTCTCAGTCTTCTTTCAAGCCTACAAAATGAACACTTTGGTAGCATGCTCTGCTTATGGGAAGTTCCTGTAAGCCTGGCAACATGCCAAAATCTATTTGGGCAGAAACTCTGGATTCTCAAATACCTACGGCATGGTCTCGAAGAGGAGGCAGAGGGTAAAATTTGTGTATGAAGTTCTTACTTTAAAAAATGACTATCCAGAAGTGAGCTGACATGGAGCTGTCTAACACAGGATCAGGACGGGGTCAGGAATTCTGAAAAGCCAGATTTCACGTTTCTTATAAGCGAACAAAGGAGCCATATGGTTTCATGGATGCTGACAAAAGCAACGGGACTTGGCTGGCCACAGACAAAGGACAATTTATTATATCCAGGAAAATCAGTTGCCAGTGAAACATTACTGTGCCAGTTCCTTGAGCACTAATTCCAAAAGACTGATATGGTAAATTGACGAAGGCCAGGTACTGTCTTTATACGGTGTAGTGTGTTACAAGAAAGTAACACTGAAATTAGGGAACCCTGATTTATGGAGAGGCACAAACCAACTGCTCAGTGTCCGCCCAACAGTAAATAAACTTGCCCTTAAGAAAAGCAGCCTCTATCTTCTAGAGCTTGCCATGACAGGGGCAACCTTGAAAAAGCATTCAGAGAGAATGAGACTTAAATGCTCAGAAGATGAGCAGTCCATAATCTTGAGATACTAATGGAGAACCAGCTCCCAACAACAGGGATCCAGCTGCCAGGTCTGATGATCATCATACTGAAAGTAACATCTGGGAAAGAATCCAAGAGAGTGAGCGAAGGAATGACTCCTACTATTGACATAATTGGGACTAATGACTTTTACCTAACCTGGCAACCAAAGAGTTACTGTTTGTGATATAAACAAGCTCACTGAGTCATATGTTCCTTTTGTGACTTGAGCATATGACTTTAATCCTTCAAGACCCTTCCTTGACCTCCACCCAGAATGGTATATGAATATGTGTATGCATGATTTTATAGAACAAAGCATTGCAAACAGTGTTGTTTATCTCACTGAAAGCAATGAGAGAAACTGAGAACTCTGTGTGTGGTATTCTAGGTCTAGGGATCAAGAAAATCAGCAGACCCACAATCAAGTGAATTTAAAACACTGTTATTTCAATTCTTTTCAACCTTCAACTTCATTTCAGATGTATATTTAACCTCTGCTTACTTTTATTCAACTCCCTCTTCTTTTTATAAATACACAATATGCTTTTCAAATGTATGGGAATGCAGATTGGTATAAATAACTCATAAAGCTCCTTGCTGTGATGCCTTTTATGGTTTGAATATGAAGCATTACCTCAAAAGCTCATATATTGAAGGCATGGCCACCAAGATGGTGGCATTGTTGAGAGGTGACTGGATCATTCAGTACTAATTTTATCAAAGGGTTAATCCATTGGCAAGTTCATAGTGAACATGTTTATTAGGAGCTGGGGCTTCCTTCATAGGAGGAACTTGGTAGCTGAGGGTATACGGATCTCTTTCCACTTGTCTCTGCTTCCTGGATGCTACAAGGTAAGCCACTTCCTCCATCATGCCTTTATGCCATGATGCTTGTGTATTGCTTTGAGCCTGAAAATAATGGCACCAACTGACCATGGACTGCAACCTTTGAACCTGTTAGTCTAAATAAATCTTTCCTCCTTTTAAATCCCTTTGCCAGTTGAGATAGTGTGCAAGAACTCATATGGCACCACTCCTTGGGGACATTCACATCTTTCTCTGATGCCCTGGTACAAGTCAAATTTCAAAATAAATAAATCTGGATGCTTCTCCTCCTGTTTTCCGTCTTTGTCAGTTTGATTCACAGGCCTTCACAGAATTAACCTACGAGTAGAGGGAAGGCTTATGATATCCATAAGACAAAAAACAGTCTTTGTGGAGGGGGTACTTTATGCAGTTAGTACTTTCAGTTAGTGCCTAAAGAGTACAAGTATAATTTTCCAGAAACAAACATATCCCATAACTGTTACTTATTTTGGAAGTTCTGAGATTGGGCTGGGGAGACTCTGTGGGTAGAGTGCTGACACTTAAGCATGGGGACCAGAGTTTGGATCCTCAGCATCATCATTAAAACTGACTGCCTGTAACCTTAGTGTTAGACAGAGGAGATAAGTGGACCCAGGGGCTGCCTGGACAACTAGTCTAGCTTAAATGGCAATCCCCTGGACTGCACACACACACACACACACACACACACACACACACAAACACATACACACACACTACAAATACAAATACGCATAGGTGTGCAGACCCACACCACACAGATATTTAACATAAGTAAAAATAAAACCCCAAAAGATACTGACATTATTAAATATGGATGAACAAACAGAACTTTTCATCTATTCCATATTTGAACTGACTACTCCTTGATGTAGAGAACAAATTCTATTCTACCTCTGAGAATCACATGTTGGATGACTTTAAGAGAATTCTTCATCAGGAAAATAACAAAGTCAGCCATCTTTAGGTAAGTGAGCTCCCAATCCTGATCCTCAAATTCTCATGGGTCTTAGGGACCTTAAACTGTACAACTTAGACTCTAATCACATATGTAATGAACAATACAATTCAATCCCACCCTTTACAAACCCCATTGATCATACAGAAGATAAAGTAAAACTATTCTTGGTAATTTGGCACACGGACTGTGATGTACATCAATAAGGAGATGGTACAGAACGCTGACGGAAATCCCAAAGTACAGAGTCAAACTCTAACTTCAAATCCAGGCTCTATCATTTCTAATTAGCCTGAGATGGGAAAGATGGGTAATCCCCTGAAATTCTGTTTCCTTAGGTAGAAAATGAAAATAACGTTACCTTCCTGATAAAGTTGCTGCAGTTTTTAAATAGCATGGTAGTTTTTAATGTGTACAGTATGCAATCTGATATAAAAAACTAAAATATTACCACATTTAATGTTAATTGCTTTAATTAGCATTCCAAAAATCCCACTGGAGTGGAAATATGTCATCTTATCAGCTCCATGTGTTGTTACTCATGGAGATGAACTCTCACTTCCTTTTGCTGTACTTCCAGAAAAGATGGTTTTTCTTCCCTTTGTCACGTGACTGGGTATACACAGAAAGACAGCAGCCTACATACTCCAGACTCAGAGGAGCTGGAATCCAAGTTTGTCTTTATTAATGTTTTCTGAGCTCTACTTTCCCTGTCTGTAAAATGAGTTAATGTAAAAAAATACCTATCTCACAGTGTGGCTGTAGGTTTTAATAAAATAATACATGTGCATTCTTGGCAAAGGCTAAGAAAAGCAACCACAAACACTTCTCAGTGTTTACCATGTGCCGAGCACTGTTTCAAACCCGTAGAATACATAATTCACTTAATCTTCACTTCAGTCCTAACATATTACAACTATTGCCTTCAGTTCAAGGTCCAGAGAAACTGGTACCTTGCTCAAAACCATATGAATTTTAAAGTAAAAAATGGTAGGATTAAAATGGAGATGGTTTTTTTTCTTGACTTCATGATCTTAATCACTGCAGATACCCTAAGGCCTCCCAGTACCAAGTGCTTGTCAAATATTTGCTTTTACTACAATAATAAATATTTGTTGAAATATTTAAGTAAATCAGTATTCTCTGGAACTGCTTATTATTTGTTATATCTTAAACAAATCTGCCCAAATGGACTCTTACAAATTTTTTTTTATTGTAGGTTTTTTTTTTTCTTAGAGACAATTAGAGACAGGGTCTCTTTGTATCCCCAAGTGGCCTGGAAATTGCTATGTAGACCAGGGTGGCCTCAATTGCACAGAGATCTGCCTGCTTCTGCCTCCCAAGTGCTGGCATTAAGGGTATACTCCACCTTGTCCAGCTCTTATAAGGTTTTTGAAGTTTCCAGAGTCTGACTTTTCAGACTACTAAGGAACTAAGGATAGGTTAGGAAGGGCAGTTCTACATAGGTTCCAATAGATTACAGCACCTATATTGTTACATTTTGATTTTAGAAGTGTTTAAGTTGCAATAAGAGCTTATAATTTGCTAAAAATTGCTGACTATATATTATCATTTACTTTAAAGTTACAAAGAAAACAAAACTATAGGAGGCTGCATTGAAGACACTAGTGGTCATAATAATACTCTTAAAAAATTATAAATCAAACTGTGCAACAGAGTCTGGCAAGGTGAAGGCACTTGCTGCCAAGCCTGACACCCTGAGTTTGATCCTCAGAACCACATTCTAGAAGGAAAGAACCAATTTCCACAAGTTGTCCTATGACCTCCCCATGCATGCTGTGGCACATGCGTGGTACGTGCACGCACACACACACACTCATGCACACACAAATGCACACATACACTAAATGTTAAAAAGTTTATTTTCCATATAACGTTAGTAAAAGGTATATAACTGCCTGCATTCTGGCCTCATTTTCTGTTCATATTTTTTCCATTCATCTCTAATTTATATTTACTCACTGTGTTTTATTTATATAGCCATATAAATTTTCCTAAATCCTTCCTTGAACAAGAGGAGAATAAAAAAAATATCCCACAGGCAAAGTGCAATGTAAGATAATATAACATTGTCATATTAAAGAATTTGCAAACAGATAGGAATAATCCAGTTCTTATTACCTTATGTCATTCAAGGGCTTTTAGGGATTCTCCTAAAAAAGGGAGTTATTATAGTAGGCTAAATAATGACCCCCAAATTCTAAACTCTGGGATCTATGAATGATAATTTATGTGGAAAAGTTGTCATGACAGGTATAGTTAATTTAAGGCTCTTGAAATTTAGCCTGGATTATTCAGGTGGGCTCTTAATGTGATCACAAGTGTTCGTATGAAAAACAGCCAGAGACTGTTCATATGAAAAACAGCCAGAGACTGTTCATATGAAAAACAGCAACTGTCAGAAGCTGAGAGGGCAACATGATCTCAGGAGAAGAGGTCCATTATGTGGGCAGACAAGACTGGCCCTTACCGGAATCTGGTAGAGGAGAGAAAGGTTCTCAATCTCTAGCCCTGGTGACTCTGAGGCTTTGGGCCTCTGGGAAATAAATTTCTATTGTTTTCAGCCACGAAGTCTGTGATGATTTGTAAGCCGTAGAAAACCTAATAATTTGATATACAAGGGTTAAAGGCACCTATTAATTTGTTATACAAAGGTTAAATGAAGAGTTTTCCCTTTTAATATGAAAGTCTTTGGCAACAATAAAAAATGGGAAGCTTTCATTTAAAAGGTTTCAGGAACAGGCTGCATTTCCATCCAAATTTCTTTTCTCCAGGCGCTTCTCAAATTCACCATGGGGTTATACCCCAATGTACCCATCATAAATCGAAATTACCGTAAGATGATAAGACTTGGACAGCATCTGACTTACTAAACATGATTTATCAATGCTATCCACTGTAGAATGTCGGCTGTTTCCCATGTGAACCCATGGCTGCCACAGTCCAGCATCAGAATACAGCATTAGTGCTACGTGCCGTGACAAAATACTTGAAGGAACAACTTGTGGGAGGAAAAATTTATTTGGACTCATGGTTTCAACAACTTTAGTCCTTGGAAAATTTGTTCTATTGCTATTGGCCCGTGGTGAGACAGAATGTTATGAAGCAGACATATATGGCAGAATCTCCTCATTGCGATCAGGAAGCAGAGCAAGACACCCCTCAGTGGAAAAGTCCCTGTGACCCGCTTCCTTGTCCAGCCCTCACTTCCCACTGCCTCCTAATACTGATAGCAAATTATGAACCCATCAACAAATTGATGCACTGATTAGGTTCCAGTCTTCATGATCGAATAAGCCCTCAATAATTGCAAATACCGTTTAGGAAACAAGCGTTCAACACATTAACCTATAGGGGGATAATTTACATCCGACCCATAATTAAATACTGTACTGAATTATTACAAGCCTGGGCAAAGATCAAAATTCAAAAATTGAAGTACAGTACTGAATGAATATCATTTTCCCACCATTGTAAAGCTGAAACACCTTCAGTGGAACCTTCCTAAATGAAGGACTGACTGCGCATCAATCATGCAAAGGCAAACTTCTCCAGTACCAAAGGAAGCAGCTAGAAAGCTAGAAATACCTGCCGTCCTCCTGTGGATCTCTCCCGCTCCACTCTAATGTCCATCCCCTTCTCCCTGACTCACTCCACTCATTCATCCTCCCCCTCTCTGCATCCTCCCACCTCCTTCCAACGCTCTTTTGTTTTGACAGAAGTAATCTTTCACAAAGCCAATGAATATGTTTGCAGAATTTCCCTTCCAGGAGACCTTCTAGGACCTACTACATTTACTGAGCTATGTGTGGAACATAGTCAGCTATGTGTGGGCATCTAGTCAGAATGTTTGCCTAATCCCATACAGATTAAGAGGCAAAATGAGAAAAGAGGCAGAGAGATAAACCATCTCTAGTCCAGATAATTCTAAAACCACAGGTAGAAACTTACACCTTGGAAATCATAGGATTATTTTATAATCTAAAAGGTAAACATTCATTTAGTGCACCCCATCCACAAAATGTTCCATTTGGACATGAGAGCAGGGCAGGGAGTATCATAGAGCTGCTGGACAGGTAGGCAAGACTTATGTTTTACCTCCTCTTTATAAGTCCAGCGTAGGAATGGCATTCACAGCATAAACTTTGCAACTAATTTGTTCATAAATAGAGAACCTAGCTTCTGTCACAACTCCCTATAGCATGGCAATGAGAACTGTTCACCTCCTCAGTGCTGTACACGTGGCCTAAGTCAATACATATAAAGCACTGAGATTAGAGAGAGGGACAATATAACCTATCTGAACCACTGACTAGTGCCAAGCAGGCCCAAAGTTTCTGTGCCTTCATTGCACTGTGTGTCTGCTTTCCTCTCATTAACATATGGTGATATTTACATTTTATTTTATAACATAAATATCTAATTAATATCTGTCTCTTCCTCTACTGTAAATTTCATGAATTAGAAATCAAGTCTGGTTTTGCTCTTCTTTATATTGTGTTTGGCAAGCACTGAAACACTTGCTCACAAGTAAGGCAAGCCAGTCACAACACTAGATCCCAGTCTGTAGTTTCAGATGTCTGTAGAGATGGAGTGGATAATTTAATTACTATAATTTTTCTCCCACCTCATCGAATAATATAATTGCTTGGGTGGCTTTCTAGTATACTCATGCTCAGGCCTCAGGGATTCCAATTTGACTGGCATGGCATCGGCCAGTCCAGTCGGACCCCCATATCCATAGGGTCTTCAAACTTGGATTTAATCAACTGCAGATCAAAAATAGTTGAAATCAAATGTCTGAGCATTTATCCATTTCCAATACATTATAATAACTTTACTTGACAGCTAATTGAATCAGGTTTATAAGTTATCTAAAGATTACTGAAAGTATATAAGAGATGAATAAGAGGTTCTAAGTTTTTATACAAGACTTGAGCATCCCTGGACTTTGTTATCTTTTTTTTTTTTTAACTTATGTGTATATAGGGGCACTGCACGTGAGTATAGTATACCCACAGATGTCAGAAGTAGCATCAGGTACCTTGGAATTGGAGTTAAGGTAGTTGTGAGCTGCCCTATCTGGGTGCTGGGAACTGAACTCTAAAGAGCAGAATGTTCTTAACCATCTCTCAGATCAGATTTTGTTATCTTAAGAGGGGTCCTGGAACTAATCCTCCATGGATACTGAGAGATAAGTGCTTTCTAATCTGAAAGCTGGCCTGGAAAACTCCTGTATTGTTTCAACTGGCTTCTGTTCAGTCCTGCACTTCCAACTAAAAGCAGAGTCTCTGCTTGCCCAGCGTTAATTAGGAACCCTCTCCAAGGCCCATCTGTAAGCTTCCATTACATGCAGGTTTTCACGAAGCCTGCTGCTGTCAGTTTAACCACATTTTTCTCAAAACCCTGACCATACTCAATATCTGGCCAGTTTCTTCATCCCCACACCCCACTTCTACCCACGTCTCATCACGTGGGCCTGCCTTCAGAAAGACTCTTGTTAGGTGGATTTTACCAGACTTGATTTACCACTAATGTCCTTAGCAACTCTGCACCCACTGACCCCCACATGGCTCAATGGACACATTCTCACTTCTTCATGTTCTGTTTGGGGTTGAGCCCAATCTCTCAGGAACCCCTACAACTTCCCTCTACAGTTCTGGGCTAAGTCTTCTTTAACAATTACCATTTAATATCTTTGGTGGAATTCTCCTTTCCTATTTGCACGATGGAGAGGAGATCACAAGCTACAGCTTTCTGGTGGAATCTTGGCTGATGGAACCAACGAGTATGGTTCATGCTGTTCAGACTATTGTAATCCTGGCAGCAAACCAGTTGAGTGACTCCAGACCCACGCACTGCCAAACTGCCACCGGGATGCTTTTGTCCCTAGAACAGGAGTGCATTAAGTCATGCACTCCTTTCCTTTAAGGCTTTTATGTATTTTCAAATCACAGAATCCCTTAGTGTGAAAAAACGTGGTCATGATGACCTTAAAGGCTGAACTCTGCAACCCATTCCTGCTGGGCGTTGCTTCCAAGATTGACACCTGAGTCTCTTTCCCTCCTCCCTGTCCCTCGCTCCCCAAATGGCCACCTCTGACCTTTATAAAATTCCTTTACCGCCGTTCTTGAATCACCCTATAAAGTTCCCAGAACGCCTCCAGGGTACTCCCTGAGCAGAGAGCCTGGCGGCCAGCGCTTAACCCTGGCACCCGGAGTGGCTGGAGAGGCAAAGATAGCGGGAAACCTGGAGGCAGAAATCCACCTGCTGGAGACCAGGGGACCGCAGAAGCTCTCCTTCCTCTAAAGGCCAATCCTCCCGCCCGCAGCTCCTCGCATAGCAGGACTGCTGGGTCCTCCCAGCGCGTCCAGTCATCCCCTGCAGGTTTGGGAACCCCAGGACCGGAAGCAAGGAACCAAGAAGCCGCTGCCCCGCGGGGGACACGCTGCGCGGATCCTGGTCGCTGCACAACAGGTCCTTTGGGCGCCCATCAGGTTGAGGAAGGTGGGCGGCTGGCTGTGGGAAGGGGAAGCGCATCCCAGGGGCGCAATGCCTGCGGGCGCGGGACCCCGGCCACTTCCCTAGCCCCCAACCCCACCACAAATCCCGAGTTTGGCGAGGGATGAAAGGCTGGTCCTGAAGTCGCGTGTAGGAGCCGAGTTGGGGGACCGGGGGGGATGACACCGCTTTGCTGTCCGGGAGTGAAGTTAGGTGATTCGGGAAAAGCGCTTTTCTGGGCATTTCAGGACCCGGCCTGGGGGAGACCGGGGGCGACCACTCACCTTGTGCCTGCGGCTCCATGGCAGCCGACGTGGGACTGAGCACTGGGGACACGCGGGCGACTCACACAGCAGATGGCAGCGGTGCCTGAGCTCGGGAGACAGCCGGCCCCGCGCTCGCGCCCTCTCCAGGAGCGCGTGTCGCTTGCGCTGCGTGGAGGGGGCGGGGACTGCGGGCGGCCACCACTGGCCGCTGCTGGGTTGTTCTACCTCCGCCCCTTCCAGTCCACCTGGTCCAGAGTGCTGCCTAGAGCGCCGGGTCGGGCGCCACCTGCCGGCCAACCTGCACACCAGAGGACGGAGTCCCCGCCAATGCCAGGGACGCCAGGACAAGCCAGCTTGGCCCACAGGTGGAAAATAACAAGGAAAAGTGCTTTGCAGGTGAGAAAGGTCCGTGGGCGGACAGTGCGAAGCCCTTGGTCCTAGTGGAAATGGTAATGCTAGGCTCCTGGGAGCCCGGAGTACAATATGTCAAGTGATCATTACATAACTTTGTTTTATGTATCTTGGATTAAAGGCTATTTAGGAGGGCATGGTGGGTGTACGCTTTTAATCCCAGCATTGTGGAGGCAGAGGCAGGCGGATCTCAGTGAGCTGGAGGGCAGCCTGGTCTAAATAGAAAGTTCCAGGCCAGCTTAAAGCTACATAATGAGACCCTGCCTCAACAAAACAAAGCAAAAAAGACACCTTACTTAATGTATGTTGTTGATTCATTAACATTGAGCACACAGCCAACAGCACCAGAACTTGGAGCAAAATTGGGTTCATTAAGGCAATGTAATGAGAACACTTTCTCTGTATAGTACTTCACACCCTATTGCACCCAGGAAGACTGGATCTGAGCTGGTGCATCGCTCCTACAACTTCAAAAGCCTCAAAAAACAGAAATGCAAAAATGAGAGCTAAAACAATAATGCTGAGGAGGCCTGTCTGACATCGGAAGGAAAAACTGCAGTATTTTGGGATCTTTGTTCATGACTCCACACTACAGAGGAATTCGGGGAGAACTGACTTTTGATGTTACAAGCAAATTTTAGTGGGAAGGCTAATAGAAATATGGACTCTGCAAACAATACACATAGGCAGTGCATACATTTTTACCTGCAACCCGTAGGCTGTGCATCGGGGTTGATGAGAGAGCTGTCCTTTTCACAGAGGACTAAAACGCCACAGTCCAGCTCCCTGGCAGACAACAACAATTACATGCCTCACTCTATCACTTTTACTTATTCCATCTTTTGCTCACTATCTTACAAGCTTCTGTTTAGTACAATCCAGTGTTTTCTTACACTTGGTCTTGAATAGTTGGCCGTTTTTGTATGTGGGGTGTTATTTTTTGTTGTTTCTAAAATACATCTGTTTAGATGGTAGGGTTGAAGGTAGTTAATTGTATCAAGTCTCCTGTGTTTTCTGTCAGAGGCTCAAACAAATATAGCTCAAAAAGAACATTGAGTAAACAACCAGTAGGTAATATTTTTCCTGCCCAAGTTACTCTCAGAGCACAGGCCAATAAATATGAATGGAATCACATACTTTTTTTTCTTGAAAGAAGGCATACTTATGGTTTCCCGGCACACAAACAAGTCAGCATCTGCTTTTGTTTTCATTTTATTTGAATTGTTTTTTTTTTTGCGTTGAATATCTCACAGATGTGTAATTATTTTCATGACACTCTATCAGTGGCTTTTGGTGAAAGTGACCAGGCAGGTGTGAATCAGCAACTGATGATTAAATCACTCTTAGAGTCTATTCATTTGTCCTGGTCTTCTTAATCCCAGAAATTAAACACCAGGTTATAGTTGACTCCCAGCTGTTAAAATGAGCTAAAAGTAGTTCATGACTTTCAAGTCATGAACTTGAGTCATCTAACCTTCATCTGTACTGTGACTCACTTCTGATTTATAAAATTTAAGCACCTCTCCCTTTAACATTGTCCTTTTTATGATCATCATACTTGGTCATTTTTTCTGTATTTCAGGGATTGTGCTAGAGCTAAAAGCCCAAATAAAGGGCGTGATTCCCCATCCATCCCCAGGAGTTCATGGTCTGTTGAGAAGGTGGGATAAATTTTTTTGAAGCAGTGTGAGGTTTAAGGGCTGTGCAGAGTAAGCCCAGTGTGCCTGGCTTCACTGTGGAAGGGCTTCAACTCTGGTGAAGGAATTTGCTTTATTTCTGCTGAGTCTTGAAGAATGACAAATTATCCAGATATGTGGTGCTATCTGCTGAATAAGCCACTTTGTCACTGTGCCCAGATACTGGATAAGAAGCAACTATAGGAGAACTTGTCTTGACTTGTGGTTTGAGGAGACACAGTCCACCATAGCTGGGCCAATATGGCAGTGGGAGTAGTGCGGCTATATCAGCCGGAGTTGTGAGGCTGCTTGCTTACATCTCAGCAGACCAGAAAGCAGAAGCAGAGATCTACCAGAAGTGGATTTCCTAAAACCTTCAACACCTGCCTTCATGACTCCCTTCCTCCAGACTAGGCCCTGTCCTTCAAATGTTCCATAGTCTCCCAAAACAGTACTACCAGCTTGAGATTAATACTAGACTGGAGAGATGGCTCAGGAGTTAAGAGCATTGGCTGCTCTTGCAGAGGACCAGGGATTGGTTTCCAGCACCTGTATGGAGGCTAAGAACTGTCCATGACTCCAGTTCCAGGGGATCACACACCCTCTTCTGGCCTTCACGGGCATTGCATGCACAGATGCACTTACATGGGTTCAAACAAAACAGTCATTCACATAAAAAAATGTTTTAATTTTATTTATTTATTTATTTATTTATTTATTTATTTATTTATTTGTATGACTGTACTGTCTGCATGTAGGTTTGTGCACCCATGTCGTGCAATGCCACGGAGGTCAGAAGAGGGTCTCGGATTCCCCTGGAGTTCTCCTAGAATTGGAGTTACAGATGGTTCTCAGCCACCATGTGGGTGCTGGGGATCGAACCCGGATCCTCTGCAAGAGCAGTCGGTGCTCTTAACCACTAGGTCATCTCTCCAGCTCCTACACATAAAATTTTTAAAAAGCAATTAAAGCTGGTTTCTGTCGATTATAACCAACATTAGCAAATTAGAAAATAGTTTATAAAAAAGAGGCAGGGGGGCTGGAGAGATGGCCTAGCGGCTAAGAGCGCCGACGCTCTTGCAGAGGACGCGGGTTCGATCCCCAGCACCCACATGGCGGCTGAGAACCGTCTGTAACTCCAATTCCAGGAGAACTCCAGTTCCAGGGGAATCCGAGACCCTCTTCTGACCTCTGCAGCATTGCATGACATGGGTGCACAAACCTACATGCAGACAGTACATTCATATACATAAAAAATAAATAAATAAATAAAATTTAAAAAAAAGAGGCAGGGTAGGGTGGTGTAGCATAGAGAAAGCTGGTAGAAATTAAATTGAGATGGTATAGGCTAGCAGGAGAAGAACAATTTATATATATGTAAAAGTGTATATAAAATGTATATAAAAGTATATGTTATATATATTATAGAACAGTATATATATATTATATATGTATATATTTTTGAGACAGGGTCTTCCTGTAGCTCCAGCTGTCCTAGAACTTGCTATGTAGACCAGGATGGCCTTGAACTCACAAAGATCCACCTGGTTGTGCCTCCCAAGTGCTAGGATCAAAGGCATGTGCCACCACGTCCGGCTAAAGTATATTCTATGCATCAGAGTCCCCCCAAAATATGAGACTAAAATAGGTAGCCAGGAGACTGAGGTTGACATGCTCCCTCACCTACAGAAAGGGCAAGGCTTCTGGGAGTAGAAGAGACAAGTGATGGAAGAGTTGGAGAAGAAATGAGTTGTGACTAAATATTGCACTGTTGGGAGGATAAAGTATCTCACACCCTCACTAGCAAAAACTTCCTTTGTGGATATTACTTTCCACTTACAAAAAGGAGGAGCGACTTGTAGGCTACTTTCAGCAGTTGAGAGGGAGGTAAAACCATTTTTGTTCTTTGTTTAGTTCTTAGTTTCTTTGGGTTCAAACCAATCTATATGTTAAAATAGCATATTTTGGGGTGGGATGTTCTGATTCCTGTAATCATACCTCAGGATGACTTGTCCTGAACCTCATGAAATAAAAAGGAGTAAAATCCCCAGATTTTCTAAGGCTTTATATGGCTATAAACTTAATACCCAAATCTGAGAACAGGAGTCTGAAAAGCTGCCTGTGGCGTCATAGTCATAATTCTAGAGCTAAGAGTGTTGAGGCAGGAGGAGCTCAAGTTCAAAGCCAGCCAGGGCTATATAGTCAGACCCTCTCTTGGAATAGTGCTAGGAAATAGTATCATGAAAAACTACTATAAATAGAGAGGTCCTAAATGAATCAAAGTCAAATCAAATTCAATAGTGTGTAAAATGTATACATCTATTACTTTATCAGTCAAGGTTTAAAGTAGGCATACAAGGATGGCTAAGCTTCAGAAATTATCTAATGCAAACAGCAGAGTATTGAAGGCAGTTCACATGCTGATTGTCAAATTTTCAAATAAGATAGCAAAAGATGTTACTCGGGCAAAAGGAAATTGAATTTAGATGAAAGGGAAAAGTGCAGAAAGGAATAAAACGTAATAAAAGTGTTGAGTGAGAGAATAAAGCAAAATGACTGTTGACTGTATAAAGCAATGAAAAACTAGTACTTGCTGAAGTTTAGAATATGCACAGAATTAAAGTACAACATAATAGCTTATACCAGGAGGTAAAGTTTTCTGAGTATTTTGGATGGTGTGGCAAGAAGTTGTAGAAAGAGGATAAAACCACTACTTAATATTAGAATTTTGGTCAATGAATGTGTTAATTGCTTACAGATCAAGACAATTCCACAAATTACCTCAATACAAATGGCCAGAGGTAATGAAAAAGTGCCTTAAGGCAAGGAAGCATAAAGGATCCATAACCTGCTGAAAAGTATTCATATTCACTGAAAGCCAAAGACATGTGAATTCACATCACAAGGTAACATCATATGTCCACTTATCTGAAGAATGGGGAAAGCTCAAAAAATAGTGTCCATGAGATGAGGAACAGTATCCCTTTCTTTTTTAAAAATATTTTTAATTGAAGTTTTGTGCATTTATTACAACATTAATCAATACAATTTAGACTCATTCCCCTTTCCATGCCCCCCCCCACACCCCAGTTCATGCATTCTGCCATACATGTCTTGCATCTTTTTCTCAGTCTTTTTAAAGTTTTTCTTTGCAGAGGTTTACTGTTTGGGACAGAAGTTTACTGCTTCAGTCAGTTCTTTGACCTAGTCCTTTTGTTGTTATTGTCCCCTCCAATTTGTATTGCTCTAAAATATGCATATATATATATATATGCCACACATATACCAAAACTATGATAGCTGAAAATAATCTATAAGTTAATGAGGAACAGTATCATTTTCACTCAGAGTTGGGGTAAATGTGTATGACAGCATAGGAGGACAACTGGGGAATATTTAATAAAGTTGAAGAGATATATATGCTTTAATTTATCATGTCTATACCTGAATTTCCACTTCAGAGTTAGAAGAACCCTTATTCATGTGCACAAAGAGACATATGTAGATGCTAACTACAGTATTGGTTTCAATTAAAAAATTAAAAATGCCTAAATTCCCACCAATATGAAATGGATAAACAAGTGTTGTATGTTATAAATAGTTGAAATAAGTATATATCTGTAATAAAAATGATATCCAGAAATGAAGTATAGAAATTTTAGGATAATGTGAAGGAAGAGAAAGGAATGAGACCAAATATAATCACACTGAACTTTCATCATTTCGGTAGCCTTTTATTTTTTTTTTAATATGATACCACATTGATAAAATGTAATAATTTGATAGAAGTGGGTGTGCAGGGCTCCTTGAGCTTTTGTCCAAATATTTGGGAGTGATGCATATTGGAAAGAAGAAGAAGATGATGATGAGGAAGAAGAAGAAGAAGAAGAAGAAGAAGAACAACAACAACAACAACAACAACAACAACAACAGAAAAGACTGTGTCAAAGAACTGACTGAAACGGTGAACTTCTGCTCGAAACAGTCAACTTCTGCATCGAGAATTTTGAGACTGAGAAAAAGATGAAAAACATGTTTGCCAGAATGCATGAGCTCTGGTGGGGTGGGGGTGGGGTAGGGAGGGGGACATGGGTCTAGATTTGATTTGTAACATAATCTTGTACAAAAAATATATAAAAAATTAATTTAAAAAAGTGGAAACGTGAAAAAAGTGGGTGGGAAACACAAAGTTTTTTTTTTTTTTTTTTTATGATTTTTTTTTTTTTGTGTATGAATGTACTGTCTGCATGCAGGTCTGTGCACCCGTGTCGTGCAATGCCGCGGAGGTCAGAAGAGGGTCTCCAATTCCCCTGGAACTGGAGTTCTCCTGGAATTGGAGTTACAGACGGCTCTTAGCCGCCATGTGGGTGCTGGGGATCGAACCCAGGTCCTCTGCAAGAACAGTCAGTGCTCTTAACCGCTAGGCTATCTCTCCAGCCCCATGTTTTGTACTTTGTGATTTTCAGTATTGTCTTCATACATTCCATAATTAAACTAAAGTTAAGGGATAGTTACAGGATTCGAAATACATTAGAAGAGACAGGGTATTTTTGAGAGACTAAGGAAGTCATTAAAATTAAAAACAGTAAGATACGGTGTTGGGTTATATGTGAGGGTGAGGAATGAAGAAAGCAATAGCCATGCAGGGCCTCTTCACATACAATTTAGACTGACCATAACAGATTTTATAACTTATTAAGACATTGAGTCTTCCATAAGTATAGTAACAAACTTCATTCATCTATTTTAGTATCTTATTTGTTTATATACTTTAGGTGTATGAGTGTTATCCCTGCATGTATGTATGTACACCTGTGTCATGCAATGCCCACGGAGGACAGAAGAGAGCATCAGATCCCCTGGAACTGAAGTTATGAGCAGTTGTTAGCCACCATGTGGGTGTTGGGATTTGAACCTGAGTCTTCTGCAAGAGCAGCCAGTTCTGTTAACCACTAAGCCATCTCTCTAGCATCTTCTTAAGTATCTTTTAATACATTTTATAATATTCTTTATAAAAAAAACTTTTACAAGCTGGGTATGGTGGTTCACACCTTTAACCCCAGTATCTGGGGAGGCAAAAGCAGGTAGATCTCTGTGAGTCTGAGATATATAATGAGTTCACTACATAACGAGTTTCAGAGCAACCAGGGGGTTACATAGTGAGACCCTACATCAAAAAACAAAGAGCAACAAGAGAAATACACTAATAAAACCCCCTTAAACATTTTTATTACATTAACTATATTACTTGTATTTTTATCTTATGCTACTTTTCGTATTATCGCATAGAAGACTCTTACATAGTGGTTTATATAACAGTGATCATCAGTTTATGTTTTCTTCCTGAAGAGATGCTGATTTTTTTTCAAGTGATTTTCTGTGGTTGGTGAGATTTATTTTTGTGAATATTTTAATTTTTTATTTTATTTTATTTCTGTATGTGTATCAATGTACTGTCTGCATGCAGGTCTGTGCACCCGTGTCGTGCAATGCCGCGGAGGTCAGAAGAGGGTCTCAGATTCCCCTGGAGCTGGAGTTCTCTTGGAATTGGAGTTTTAGATGGCTCTCGGCCGCCATGTGGGCGCTGGGGATCGAACCCGGGTCCTCTGTAAGAGCGGTCAGCACTCTTAACCGCTAGGCCATCTCTCCAGCCCCGAATATGGTCCATTTTTATGGTCCAATTTTAATATGGCCCATTATTAATGTACTTTCCAATGCAAATTTATCCTTATGTCTTTAAGGTAAAGCTAACATAGTTTGTTAATACTCTATTTAGAATATTTGTGCCTCTGCTTATTGATGGGTTTGTTCAAGGTATCAGTCAAGGTTCAATTCAGAAACCTGAAATCACTCCAAACATTTGTATTAATCAATTTGTGCGTGTACATGTGTGTGATATGCATACATGTGTATGCATATCCAGTGTGTGTGCTCACATGTGTGTGAGTGCATGCTTGCATGTGTGTGCATGTGTGTGTGGAGGCCTGAAGTTCATGTGGAGTCTCTTCCTTGATCACTGTCTACAATATTTATTGAAGTACAGTCTCTCGTTGCCTTCTGAGATCACTGTTTCTGGCTAGTTAGCTAGCCAGCATGTTCCAGGGATTCCCTGACTGTGCCTTTGGAGTGCTAGGTTGCATGTGGCTGCCATGCCTGCCTGGCTTATGAGGGGATGGCTGGGAATCCGAACTTCCTGCTTGCAAATCAATCTCTTTATGCACTGCACCATCTCCCTAGCACCTAGATTTATTTTAAGTAAAAAAGGAATTGATGCAGAAAATTAGGGTCTTGCTTAATCATTGGGAGCAGGAAAAGAGCAAGCTCTGTCTGTGCTTCTTGGATTAGCTCCCTCACAGGAAGTAGAAGTGTCATCCTAAGAATGCTACCACACTGATACCAGGACTGGAGCTGCACTCATTACCTCTGGAGCACCATCCACAGCTGAAGCAGGCTGGGTCTCTGAAGAACCTAGACAAACTGCCCCCCAAAGTCACAGCACTCTCAGAACCTTGCTAACCAGCAGAATAGCTGATGGTTGCCAGAAGAAGGCATCCACTCACCTCCATCTTCTAAATGTCATGTGAGAGAATCTCACTGGGGAATCCGAATCATACTCAAGTTTTACCAGTAAGGAGATATGAGAAATGAGGTTTTCAGTCTCCCAGCCTCCAGACATATAAAAATATATTTGGTTGGATGAAACTTTATCAGGCAATGTTCACTGAAGAGAGCCTGTACTTTCTAATGACACTGTCCTTGTCAATAATTAACCCCAAGACTATGTTTATCTCATAGGACCCAATTGAGAGAACTTTTCCTATATATAGTCATTCCTGCTATGGTTGTATAAGTTTGGAGTTATTTCTTTACGCACTGGCAGAAGTCATGTGTGAAATTATTTGGCTCAGATGTTTGCTTATAGATAATTGTAACTATTTATTCAATTTATTAGTTATTTGTGGGTACAGTTGGGGGTTATATTTATTTATTTCCATCAAGTTTGGTGAGCTATTTTTTTCTTGGTCATGGATTTCAATTAAAGCTTTCAAATTTACCAGCATATAATCGAATTTTTAAATGTTTCTTTAATGCCTTTTTTTTTTTTTACTCACATATCATTTAGAAGTTCCTTTCTCACTGGCTTCTGAAAGAACTTTTGTTATTTGAGTCTAGGTTGAAAATGTACACCAGGACTTAAAAATATTTGTTTGTTATTTTATCTCTATTTTTATTTTGGCTTCTTCTAATATCTGTCTATTTGGTGTTTCATTCTATATTTCTTCTAATATTCATCTATGTTTAGATTTCTTTATAGTTTTTAATAATTTAAAAAATTTGTGGGTGTGTGAACCTGTGTTAGTATATGTGCACAATGTATGCCATAAGAGCGTGTTGGATCTCCTAGAGCTCGAGTTACAGGCAGTTGTGAGCTGCCTGACAAGGGTGCTGGGAACCACTTTTGGGTCCTCTGCAAGAGCAAGTGCTCTTAACAGCTGAGCTATTTGTCCAGCTAGTTACCTTCTATTTAATACTTAGATTGATGTGGAAAAAACTTCATTCACTATCTAGTATTGTTTCCTCTACTCTCCATATAACTTGCATAATTTTAAAGCTTTTTCATATATTTTATTTGTTTTGCTTTTCTTTTTGCCAATGAAACTCATTTAGTTCTCTCTTCTATTAATTCTTCTCTTGCTTTTTGATTGTCTCTTGCTTCTTAATTATCATGCATATTTCTGGTGGCTGTGTAACAAATTTCCATGAGTTCAGTGTCTTAAGACAATGGAAACCACAAGTCCAAGACCCCTTCCAGTGAATTAATAGCCAGCTGTTGGTGGGTTGGCACCTCCTGGAGGCTCTAGGGAGGAATCCATTCTTTGCCTTTTCTAGCTTCTCCTGGCTGTCAGCATTCCACAGCAACCTTATCCAATTTTTATCTTTTTCTCCCATCTGACTTCTCTTCCTTTCTGTCTTGCAGTGTCCTGTCTTTCTCTGAGGTCCTCTTACACAGACCTATATGATGGCATTAAGGGTTCATCCATATAATCCAGGATGATCCCATCTCAAAACCTTCAAGTTAGTCATATCTGAGAAGTCTTTCTTAGTAACCATATAAAGTAGCATCCATACCGGGGGTTATGCTACAGATGCTCTCTGTGAATTCACTATGCAGGCTACAATTATTGTGATTTAGTCCCCCTTTTAATTTCCTTGTATGTAACAAGGACACTTTAATTTTTTGGATTTGTCATTATTGTAGAAGTAATTGATTCTTTTGATTTTCACTAGTAATGTCTGTGTCACTTTATGTTTTGTGATTTCTTCCAATTTTAGTTCATCTTTTAAAAATATATTTTATTATTTTTATGTTATGTATATGAGTGTATTGACTGCAAGTATGTAAGTGCACTCCTATCATGCAATGTCTGAGGACATCAGAAGAGGAAGTCAGATACCCTGGAACTGGAGTTCAACAGTTCTTAGCCACGGCGTGGATAGTGGTAACTGAACCCAGGTCCTCTGAAAGAGCATTCAGTGCTCTTAACTGTGGAGCCAACTCTCCAGCCCCTAGTTCATATTTTTTGAATATACCTATAGGGCCTCTGTGCCAAAAGGAGTACTTGTTCATGGAGTGAGAGTTGTGTTTCCTTCCACCAAGGAACTGGAGGACAACTTTACTCTCTCTCTCTCTCTCTCTCTCTCTCTCTCTCTCTCTCTCTCTCCCCCTGGTGCGCGCGTGTGTGCGTGTGTGTGTGTGTGTGTGTGTGTGTGTGTCTTTGTGTAAGTGTGGAGGTTAGCAAACCGCTTGAACAAGTTGATTCTCTCCTTCTACCATGTGGATCCAAGAATCTGAGCTCAGGTTGTTGGTTTGATTTTTTTTTTTTCCCACTGAGTCGTCATGCTGGGCCTAAGGCTTGTGACTTATTTAAGTCATGCAAGTGGCGTTAATTAATTAAGGCCCCAAACTCACACGGTGGCCAGCCATTGTGTAGAGCATCTTAGGAGAAGTGTATTAGCCCTGTCACAGAAGAAAAGTTGAGCTACTCTTCTTCTGTGTTTCTGTGGCTTAGAGTTTATCTGAATATTCTTTTACCTGAGGAGAGCAAAGACCTTTCTGAGTCTTAACTTTTTGAAGAATATCTTCTTATTTTTTCCTATTGTCTGTGATTATAAGACCTTATTTTCTTATAATGGACATAAGAATCTGCACCTTAGCTAGGTGTGTATAATATAGGGGGCAGAGGCTGGATGCAGAGGTTCAAGACCAGCCTGGGCTATAAAGCAAAAAGTAAAGAAAAAAGAATCCCTTTTCTCTCCATATATCTGCTCATAATTCAATTATCTTCTTATTTCCCATACTATCTGAAGTCTCATCTTTTTTATACAGAACTGTATTTAACATTTTAATAATAAGAATACTATTTTTTTGAGACAGGGATGTGGCACTGACTGGCTTGGATCTTGCTATGTTGACAAAGCTGGCCTCGAACTTACAAGAGAACCTGGCTCTGCCTCTCAGGTGCTGGGACCAACAGAGTGCACCACCACAGCTGGCCCACACTTTGACTCAATGGGATGGCATCAGATTTTCCAGTCTATTATATTGTCGAGATTAGAGACTCAGAAGTTCTCATTTGCCCAATTCAGATTCACCGTGTAAAGTGATAACACCAAGTAAGTAAATATAAGGAATTTTATCTTAAAACAATAATCACAACTGTGCATACATAGATATGTATAAAATCTCCTTAGAGTTTTGTATTAATGCTCCCATTCTGTAGACAAAATAAAAAAGACTCAGATTATTTAATTGGTTTAGGTCAAAAAGCTAATAAAGGCTAGGGTATGAAACCCCATTAAGTTTCTCAGCCTCTGTTCTTAATATGCCAATGCCAGATTAGCTCTAATTTCTTTTTAAAATTTATTTTTATTTTATGTGTATGAGTATTGCTTGCATGTATGTATGTGCACCTGTTTTATGCAATGCCTGCAGAGTCCAGAAGAGGGAGTTTAATGCCCTGGAACTGGAGTTATGGATGGTTGTCAGTTGCCATGAGGCTACTGGGATTTGAACTCCGGTCCTCTGCAAGAGCATCTAGTGCTCTTAACAGCTGAGTCGTCTCTCCAGTTGTTACCTTTAATTTCTAATCTTTTCCTTTATTCTAGGAAACAGATTTTTTTAAAAACTTACTATCATAGTACATTTTATGTAATATTAAGGAATATTTGGTGAAAATATAAATTAAAATAATGAGTTAAATTTACTTGCATATTACATGATATTGGTGGGATAATTTGTAAAAGAAAACAACACATTGACTCTGAAATATATGATTCTCATCTAGGCTAGGGTGTTTCACTTTCTGCAGATCTATTCTCCTACCAACCAGTGTCTTCCATTGGCAGAAAAGGGCTAGTCTATCCATGAGCTGGGTCAAGAGTTCAAAGTATTCACTTAAAAAATGATGGAAATTAACATATTCTGACAACCTTCAGGAGCTCTCAAGCAAGGTAGCATTCTAAACCAGTTCAGTAAGGAGAATGCATAATTGCTCCCTGTAACTGTTAGCTGAGTGCTGAAGCCACTCTAAAAGATGAATAAAATCGACCTGAAAGCAAAGATGATCCATCAGACTGCCTGCATAATTCAACATCTTGCAGAAAATATTCTTCACTTTTTATTCCTCTTATATAGTCAAAGATTTTACTGTATAGTTTCTTACCTTTGTATAGTTTATTACCTTTAATTCATTTCACCTCTCCTCATCTCCAGCTACTTTTGCCAAAAGATCCTATTAACAACACATAGACACACACACACACACACACACACACACACACACCGGTCCCCTCTCTCTTATACACAGGCACATCCACACATAGTACCAGATCACAAATATGTATGTAATACACATAATCTCTTGCACACGTATTCACACATATGACATTTTACCACATACATCACATTATTTCATACACATAGGCACACATATCACATCACATCACATCACATCATATAACACACATGTAGCACATCATAGCACAAGCATGGACAGAACACATCTCCTCATATCACACACACATGCACATGCACATACACACTGAATCTCCTACATTCATGCCTATTGTAGCATATGGTACACATGCATCGAATCACAAATACACGTATTTGTAGGCAAATCTAATCTGAGCTTAGGTATGCATGAGCTAACATTTCCAGCCAGCACTTCCCAGAGGCACAAGTGAGACTCATGGGAGCTCTCTGGCAGTGCTCACTAATTGAGACGTAATGATACAGAGGTCTGGGATTGGTCCCTGGGAGGTGATGTCACGTTGCCTATGTAACGATCTGATACATTTGATTAAAGTGCCATTCTGTATTTGGATTTACACTCTACCAAGTGTCTGTGTGCTGTGCTTTCCCTTGAGTGCTTTCTGCATGGCCCACCATGGAAATGACTGGGCCAAACCACAACTGGCACCCCAATGATACTGGATGGGTTCGAGAGGATGACTACAGGTGCTGAAGAATTAGTTAAACTAATGCCCCTTATTCATGCTTTGGTGTAATAATTGATACAAATAGATGAAATTTCCCATGCTATGTTTGACCTGGTTTATGTTTAATACCTAATGCTAATGTCTGAGTGTCTTACAGAGGTGAAATCAGTTAGAGACATACCCCACACACCTGAAGGAACAAAAATAAAAGTAAATTCAGTAAGGAGGGCTACTAAGGCCAGGTATAATTATGAAATCGTTTTTATAATACTTTTATTGATGTTTTGTGTATTTCAGAAATCATTTTTCAGTTAAATTTAGACATACTCCCCTTTCCCTTCTTCCCACTCCACCCCAGTTCATGCACTCTACCATACATGTCCTGCATCTTTCTCTGTCTCTCAAAGTTTTTCTCTGCAAGTTTATTGTCCTAGGCAGAATTCAACCACATCAGTCCGTTCCTTGACCCAGTCCTCATGCTGCTGTGGTTCCATGCCAACTGTACTGCTACAAAGTATGCCCATGTACATGTCATATATGGATCAGAATTATGTCCTCCAGGAATAAACTATTAACTCCAATACATGTCCAGGAGTTCACATTTTTCCTTTTAATTTTATATTACTCTAAAATATGAATATATACCTTCCACCTATATACATTAATTACCATGTCTGAAAGTAAGTGGTAAGTTAATTCTAGGGCTCATTACGAGATTCACATTATAACATCATGGTTGCTTTCAGATAGAAAGAAATATAACAATATCATTTCTCAGGTTGCCTTTCAGTTGGGGGATTTGGTACTAGCATCCACAAATGAAGGAAACCATTCCCGTTTATTTTTGGGGGGGACTGCACTTAGCATAATGGCTTCAAGTTCTATCCATTTACTTGCAAAGTTCATAATGTTATTTTTCTTTACTGCTGCATAGAACTCCATTGTATAGATGTACCACATTTTTGTTATCCAGTCCTCAGTTGAGGGGTATTTGGGTTGGTAACAACTCTTTGCTATTGTGAAAAGAGCTGCAGTAAACATAGATGTACATGTATCTTTGCAGTAGGATGTGTCTTGTAGCTATATACCCAGGAGTGGTATGGCTGGGTCAGGTGTTAGGCTCATTTTGAGTCTTTTAAGGGTTCTCCATACTGCTTTCTACAGTGATTGTATGAGTTTACATTCCTACCAGCAGTGGATGAGTGTTCCCCTTTCCCCACAACCTATCCAGCATTTGGCGTCTTTTGTTTTCTTGATCTTAGCCAGTCTTATCAGAGTGAGATGATATCTTAGAGTGGTTTTAATTTGCATTTCCTTAACTATTAACGATGCTGAACACTTTTTAACATGTTTCTCAGCCATCTTTACTTCCTCACTGGTGAAGTCTCTGTTCAGCTCTTTACTCCATCTTTTGAGTGAGTCCTTTGTTTTTTTGAGTAGTTTATACATTCTGGATGTTAATGCTCTGTCAGATGTATCAGTGGTGATTTCCTCCCACTCTGTGGGTTTTCTCTTCACTTCCTTGATTGTTTCTTCTGCCGTACAGAAGCTTTTGAGTTTGATGAGGTCCCACTTGTCAGCTGTTGACCTTATTTCCTGCACAGCTGCTGTTTGATTTAGAAAGACTTTTCCTACTCCTATGTCTTATAGATTGCTACCAACTTTTTCTTCTATCACCTTCAGAGTTTTGGATTTCACACTGAGGTCTTTGATCCATTTGGAGTTGATATGCATACAGAGTGAGAGGTAGGGGTTTAATTTTGTTCTTCTATAAATAGTGATCCAGTTTTGCCAGCACCATTTACTGAAGATGCTATCCTTCCTCCACTGAGGGTTTATTGCCCCTTTGTCAAATATGAGGTGGCTGAAATTGTATGAGGTCAAGTTTGGATCTTCAATTTTGTTCCATTGGGGGGGGGGTCTGCTTTTGTGCCAGTACCAGGCTATCTTTATGACTATAGCCCTGTACTATAGCTTGAAGTTTGGTAAGGTGATCTCCCCCTATATTGCATTTTTTGCTCAGAGTTGCTTCAGCTATTTGGGGTCTTTTGTCTTTCCATATGAATTTAAGGATTTTTCATTCCAAGTCTGTGAAGAAAATCTTGGGGATTTTAATTGGGATTGCATTGACTCTGTATATTAATTTGGGTAGAATGGACATTTTTACTATATTAATTTTTCCAATCTATGAGCATGAGAGGTCTTTCCGTCTTTTGATGTCATCTTCCATCTCCTTCTTCAGGGGTTTAAAATTTTTGTTGTAGAGATCTTTGGTGTCTTTGGTTAGGTTTATTCCCAAGTATTTTTTTTTTTTTGAGGCTATTGTGAGTGGGAAGGTCTCCTTATATTCTTTCTCCAGTTGCTTGTTGTTGGTGTAGAGAAAGACTACTGATTTTTCTAGGTTAATTTTGTATCCTGCCACTTTATTGAAACTCTTAACCATTTCTAGGCATTTTCTGGTGGAGTTTTTAGCATCCCTCAGATAAACTATCATATCATCTGCAAACAGGGATAGTTTGACTTCCTCTTTTCAAATTAGTACTCCTTTAATTTCCTTTTCTTGCCTTATTGCCCTAGCAAACATTTCAAGCACTATATTGAAGAGGAGTGGTGATCCAGGCAGCCTTGCCAGGTTCCCACCTTTAAGGGGAATGGTTCTAATTTTTCTCCATTTAGGATGATGTTGGCTGTGGGTTTGTTGTATATGGCTTTGATTACATTGAGGAATGTTCCCTTCAGTTCAATTCCCTCTAGAACATTAAATATGAAGGGATGCTGGATCTGGTCAAAGGTTTTTTCGGCATCAATTAAGATGATTGTGTGATTTTTGTCTTTCGGTCTTTCATTTATGTGTTTTATGATATTTATTGATTTACGTATGTTGACCCATCCCTGCATCTCTGGTATGAATCCAACTTGGTCATGATGGATGATCTTTTTGATATGGGTCTGTATGCAATTTGCAAGTATTTTGTTGAGAATTTTTTATCTGTGTTCATTAATGAGATGGGTCTATAGTTTTCTTTTTTGCTTGTATCTTTGCCTGGTTTTGGTACTAGAGTGATGCTGGCTTCATAGAAGGAGTTTGGGAGATTTCCCTCTGTTTGTATCCTTCTGAATAGTTTGAGTAGTCATGGTTGTAAGACCTCTTTAAATTTTTTATAGAATTCTGCTGTGAAACCATCTGGGCCTGGACTGTTTTTAGTTGGGAGATTTTTTTTTATTACATTTTCAATTTCTTCAAATGTTTAAAATGTCAACCTTCTCTTGGTTAAGCTTTGTTGGTTCCCATGATTTCAGATATTCATCCATTTCTCTAAGGTTTTCAAACTTAGAGTATAGGTTTTTGAAGTATTCTCATATGATTGTATGGATCCTTTCTTTATCTGTTGTGATGTTTCCCTTTTCATCATGAATACTATTAATTTGGAGTTGCTCTTTACTTTTTTTTTTTTGTTAACTGGGCTAGAGGTCTGTCTATCTTGTTTATCTTTTCAAAGAACCAGCTTTTGGATTAATTGAGTTTCTGTATTATTTTCTTTGTTTCTATTTCATTGGTTTCTGCTTTAATTTTTGTTATTTCTTCCTGTCTGTTTTGTCCACTTGTTGTCTCTCAAGTGTTTTAGCTGTAGTGTTAGATCATTTATTTGTGTCCTTTCTGTTTTTGTTTTTAATGTGGGAACTTAGGGCTATAAATTTCCCTCTTAGGACTGCTTTTAAAGTATCCCACAGGTTTTGTTGTGTATTGTCTTTTTAGTGTAGTTTCATAAATACTTTTATTTCATTTTTTATTTCTTCCCTGACCCATTCATTATTCAGGATTGTGTTGTTTAGTTTCCATGTGTTCTTGTAGCTAGTCAGGCTTATTCTGGTGTTAATATTGAGCTTTATTGCACTGTGGTCTGATAGAATGCATGAAATTATTTCAATGCTTTTATATTTGTTGGGGTTTCTTTTATGTCCCAGTATGTGGTGGATTTTGGAGACTGTTCTGTGGTGTGCTGAGTAGAAAGTATATTCTCTGGTGTTTGGATGGAATATTCAGTAGATGTCTGTGAGGTCCACTTGTTGTATTGTATTGTTCATTTCCAATAATCTCTGTTTATTTTTTGTCCAGTTGATCTATCCAAGGTGCTAAGTGGGGTATTGAAGTCTCCCACAATTAGTGTGTTGGGATTAATCTGTGTCTTGAGGACTTACAGAATTGTGTTTATATAGTTTGGTGCACCTGAGTTTGGAGCATAAACATTTAGGATTGTGATGTCTTCCTGGTTAATTGTTCCTTTGATAAGGATGTAATGGCCTTCTTTGTCTCTTCTGATTGGCTTTACTCTGAGGTACATTTTGTCTGATATTGAAATAGCAATTCCTGCTTACTTTTTGGTACCATTTGCTTGGAATATTTTTTTCCATCCTTTCACTTTGAGTTGGTGTCTATCTTTGAGGGTGAGATGGGTTTCTTTTTTTATTTTTTTTAAATTTTATTTATTTTTCTCTATGTGTATGAATGTACTGTCTGCATGCAGGTCTGTGCACCCATGTTGTGCAATGGCGCGGAGGTCAGAAGAGGGTGTCGGATTCCCCTGGAACTGGAGTTCTCCTGGAATTGGAGTTTCAGACAGTTCTCAGCTGCCATGTGGGTGCTGGGGATCGAACCCGGGTCCTCTGCAAGAGCAGTTGGTGCTTTTAACTGCTAGGCCATCTCTCCAGCCTCTAGATGGGTTTCTTGTAGGCAGCATATAGATAGATTTCTGTTTCCTAATCCATTCTCCCAGTCTATGTGTTTTGATTGGAGAGTTTAGACCATTAATATTTAAGGTCATTATTGAGAAATGTGTGTTGCTTCCTTTCAACTTATTCTTAGTTTGCATTCTAGCTTTGTGTTTATACTGCTATGCTTTTATTAGTTTCTCTCTTTAGTTGGTTGGGGATAGTTGCTCCTTTCCTCTGTTCTTTGAATTGCTTCGAGTATTTTCTGAAGTATTGTTTTTTCGACATGTATTTTTTCATCTTGTTTATGTCATGAAATATTTTTCTTTTCCTTCAGCAGTAATTGACATTTTTGCTGGATATAGTAGTCTGGATTGCCATCTAAATTCGTTTAGCACTGGCCTTACTTTGGTCCACGTTCTTCTGGCTTTCATACTTTGCACTGAGAAGTCGCCTCTAATTCTGCTGGGTTTCCCCCTTGTATGTAATTTGTTGTTTTAGCCTTGTGGCTTTCAGTATTTTGTATTCGTTTTGAGCATCCAGCGTTTTAACTATGACTTTGAGTGGGGAGTTTCTTTTCTGGTCTTGTCTATTTGGTGTTCTATGTGCTTCTTGTATTTTATTGGTTTATCTTTTTTCAGTTTGGGAAAATTTTCTTCTATTATCCTGTTGAAGATCTGATCCATACCACTGTCTTGGGATTCTTCTCCTTCCTCTATCCCTATGATGTGGAGATTTGGTCTTTTCATAGTATCCCACATTTCCTGGTTATTCTATTCTTGTGTGTGTTTTTTTTTAATTTTTCATAGTCTTCACTTGAGCATTTTAGATGTTCCATGTTGTCCTGAAGGTCTGATATTCTATTTTCTGCTTCATCCATTCTGCTTCTGAACCTTCTCCCATCCTTCCCTGTTGATTGGATGAATGTTCCATTTCCTTTTTCATTTCTTCCTCTGATTTCTTTAGTATGTCCATTTCCTTTTAGAGCTTATAATTCTCTACCTGTAGCTCCTTGCTTCACTGGTCTCTTTCTTTTTTCAGCCTGGGATCTTTTCAATGTTTCCACTTCCTTCCAGAGTTTTTCATTCTCTCCCTCTAGTTCTTTCCGAATTTGTGTTTCTCTTCCTCTAGTTCTTTTCAGAGTTTGTGTTTCTCTTCCTCTAGTTCTTTTTGCATTTGTGTTTCTCTTCCTCTAGTTCTTTTCAGAGTTTGTGTTTCTCTTCCTCTAGTTCTTTTTGGAATTTGTCATTTTCTCCCTCTAGTTCTTTCTGGGTTTATCATTCTTTCCTTCTAAATCCTTCCTGAGTTTTTAATTTTCTTCCCTTAGTTCTCTGATTTGTTCTTTATATTCTTTGATTTCTTTGAATATGTCCACAATTGTTCTTTTAAGGTCTGTGTCTTGGTTTCCTTCCAGGGAGATCTCATTGTAGGAGTCTTCTGTTGGGCTGGTAAAGTTCAGGGTGGATTTATGATGAGCTTTTCCCATGTTTTTTTTTTTTTTGTTGTTGTTGTTGTGTTTACCCTGTTGACCAGTTGTGCCCTTGTCTAGGTGCACCCATGTTGTGGTGGTCTCTGGAACCCAGGTGGGAAGTTATGGGGGTGGGTCTAGGGCCCCAAAGCTGCAAGGTTGTTCTGCCTTACTGGGGTGCTGTGCTGTGCCCATGCTGCGGTGGTCTCTGGTACCCAGGTGGGAGGTTTCTGGGGTGGATCTACGGCCCCAAAGCCACAAGGCAGTTCCACCTTACCAGGTTGCTGCTCTGTGCCCATGCCACAGTGGTCTGTGGAACCCAGGTGGGAGTAATTATGAAATCTTTAAAAGCTTAATGGTTAAATAAAACATATTAATGAGGGAGGACTTTGGTACCAGTAGGGGAGTTAATTTGTCTAAACATCCAAAAAGTATGGTGACATGGACATTTGTGCCTGTCCCTTTGATAAATGCCCTACCTCTAGATTTTGCTTTATGGTCAGGTGAGACATATGGATGGATAAAATCATACGGTACCAGTTATGGACTACTTTTAACAAGGAGCTGTTGGTCAGGGGCCCTAAAAGCCCCCCAAAATAAAGGGTATTTGCCTGTAATGTCGGGGCACACACAAGAAAGGATGGTAAGACCCTATTTCCAAAAGAAGATATGGTGTTAACATAAAAAAGAAAAATTATGTTTAGAGACCTCACCCTACAAGTGGACAATTGGCCTTCATGCCAGAGAGCATTATACAGACCACTGGAAGGGAATGGTTTCCTGAGTCAAGAAAGACGCATCACCTACACGTCACTTTCCTGGAATTGATGCATTTAGTGGCAGGCTCATATTAGTGAACCCCAAAGATTTAATTGGCTATAGTCCACTCCTTGGGGAGTAGCATGCAGCTGATACCATAAGCTTCCACCCTTTAGTGGCTGAGAGATGTTATAGGTGGACAATAAAATTTCTTGCCATCCCTTGACACAAAAAACACAGTTCTTAGATTAAGATACCATGTAAGCATTTATGCCTGTGCCCATAACATGACTTGTCATGATAATTAACATTTGTTTAAGTTATTGTACTTCTTAATATTTATGTTTTATTAGTAGAATTAAGAAAGGGACCCCTGGATGAGCTGCCAACTTGTGGAAAACAAAGCTTGGACAGACCTGAGGGTGTGATGTGTTGCTTCAAAGGAAAAAGGACTGCTTCACTTCTCACCCTCTCTCACCCCTTTCCCCAAGGCCTAGGGACCACTTGCGGCAGAGGAGGTACATCAGAGTGTAAGGGCTGAGGAGATGGGGATGGATTGTGAGATCATAACAAATATGGACTGGATTTTCATTTGGTCAGCATAATTTTATGTGCAGGCATTTCCAGCTGGACTGGAATTTACACAAATTCCCCATTTGTGTAAAATTGGACACAAATGTTTTTTTAATTGGATTTGTGTGAATGTTGCTTGTATTTATTGGTTGGTTTTCTCTATATTAAGTTTTTATTTGGGCATAAATTAGTCTTAGTATTTTTACAGAGGAGTCATGGCCATTTGGGCCAGACAAAGATAGCTGACCACTATTTCTATAATACTATCTGAGCTTGTGAAAGCTAATGCAAAAAAGGGGGAGAATTAGGTAAACCTAATCTGAGCTTAGGTATGCATGAGCTAACATTTCTGGCCAGCACCTCCCAGAGGCACAAGTGAGAGTCATGGGACCTCTCTGGCTATGCCCACGAATTGGGATGTAATGATACAGAGATCTGAGATTGGCCCCTGGGAGGTGATGTCATGCTGCCTATATAATGATCTGATACATTTGAATAAAGTGCTATTCTGTATTTGGACTTACACCCTACCACATGTCTGTGTGCTCCACTTTCCCATGTGTGATTTCTGCATGGCCCACTGTGGGAGTGACTGGGTCAAACCACACATATTTTGAGTTTGGTTGATATGTAATGACCTCTGTTTCAGGAAAAATAACAACTTTCCATGAAGCAAGTCCTGAGTCTTCTGCTTCCCTTAGTGGCCACTGCCCACCTGTCTCACATACTGCCCCATCTCCAGCCACTGATTTGCAAGGTCCAGCCATTTGCAAAGGCTTGCAGTTTCCTTGATGAAGCCAGAGTTTCTGTAGCTTGCTGAATTTATATGTAGCTTTGTATCTGTTGAGAAAGCCCTTTGCTTCTTTGTCCATCAAAGTAACTTTTCATAATTCCTGAAAGCTCCATTTATAAACATTTTTTTGGTTTGTAAAGCTTTCCTTGACTCTTCATATCATTGAATCTATTCATATAAAATTAAGTTTCCCAAAGTGCTATAGAAACTATGAGTCTGATTAATAATTGTTCAGGCTTTTAAATTCATATTCATTTTTCATAATGATAGGAAGTGTAAGGAATATATTGACTTTACCCTAAAAAGTAAACCAATATTGACAGAAATTTAAATAAGTAACAGTATATTTGGACATTGAAAAATAGTATGTAAATAGTAAAAGCCTGAGTAAGTTCCAATGTAAGTCACTCACTTTAACACCAATGGATTCTAAATTGTGTTGCCCAATATGAACACCAGGAGGCACCAAATCATAAGCATGCTAACACAAGCATGTAAAAAGACTCTTGATGGAAATTCCAATAGTGATAATTTCTTGATTACCTATTCTTTTCTAAGCATGTTTCTAGCTAATTTTCATGTATACACTCCTTTATTCATCACAGTATCCTTAAAATTAGGTGTTATTATGTCTATTTCATAGATGAGATTATTTCAGATGATTACAATGTTTTGTTCTGTTGTTTCAAATGTCCATTTAATGTGCATCTAACATTGTTCCCTGCACTATGCTAACGTTTGATATGGACTATCTTAGCTATAGTTACAATAACCTCATGAATTATGTTGTATTACATTTCTTGTTTGGATGAAGAAATTGAAGTTTAGGAAGATAATTTAATTTGCTCCAGGCAAGGCAATGATTGGTGGAGACAAGTCTGTCTGAAGTGAAAGCTCCCAGTTTCATTTAGTCAAATACCTCCGAAAGATGCACAAACCTTCTTTTCCTTATCTCTTCCTGCCATTTTCAGGTGCCATCAAGTACACTTCTAACACACGTTGTGTGTCGTCTTGCAGTGTGGTGTTAGGTTAAGGTTTCAAAGGCAGTCAGCATACAAACCACAGCAATGTGGATACAAGGGTTGATATTCATTACATTTCAAATAGTTTACACGCATACATCAGGTAAGAAAGATGTCCATATGTATATTTCTCAAAATGATTGAAGAGAATGAGCCACTAGCGGAGTAAATTCGCCACTGTGAACTCTGCTGTACTAGCTGCACATTTCATGACACAGTAAAGATACAAGGAAACAGTAAGTTACAAAGAAAAGGCCTTTGTTGCCTGCAGGAATCTGGGTCATTCTTAAAATGCAAGAATTAGATTCATTTGTATCAGGGTCAAGAAAGTATGCTTTTAAACAAAGAATAAAGAATTTGGAAGGAGGAAGGGAGCAGGAAGGGAGAGAACTGGAAAGGCTAAGGAGAGGTTCAAGAGTAATGATAATTATTACAGCTTTAATCATTATTATTTAATAGTACCAGACTTTAGAGTGCTCACCATAAGAAACCATTTTAGTAAATGGTAGGTTAGAAGTATTATGAAAGAACTTTAAAATTGTGAAATTTTAATGTAGCAGTCTTTCATTAGAACATATTATTTATTGATCTATTTATTTATTTTGAGGTATGAGGGTGGCAGTCAGGGACCCAAGTGCTATATCACTGAGTTATATCCTTAGCCTTTAGAATATTAATTTTTACTAATAAATAACCTGGAAAAAGATAAAGCAGATCACGACCAGTTTCTGAGACTGAAGATAATCCCAGAATTGAGACACTTCCTTTTTAGGTTTTTTTTCACTTTTGTTTTTCTGTTCTGGGCTCCAGAACAAATTCTTTCTTCTGACAAAGTTTTCTATCTTTGGTCACCGGAGTGCTATGTTTGAAGCTTGTAATACCTGTGACATAAGTAAGATCTTATAAATTTCAGGAAATTATAAGCAATATGCTGAGTTCAGCAGATAGAATTTAAGCCATAAGCATGTCTGCATATGAACTGTAAAAGCACAGTTGATGGTTTTTTTAAATTTATTTTATTTTTATTTTATGTGTATGTCTGTGAATGAGCATATTGTCACATATGTGCAGGTGCCTGTGGAAGGCAGAAGAGGGCACTGGATCCTCTGGAGCTGGAGTTACAGGTGGTTGCAACCACCCAACATGGGTGCTAAGAACTGAACTTGGAAAATAGCAAGTGCTTTGAACCTCTGAGCCATCTCTCCGGCTCTAACAAAACTGCTTTTTAATGAAGACTTGCAATGATGGGAGAACCACTTTTATGGTGTGAGCTCTAGTTTGAATGCCTGAAATGCTTCATGGGTACAGTTATCTCAGTTAGCTTTGAATGCAAGGTCGAGCTTCCCTCTGGACCTACTGAAGGCCAGAGGAAGGATCCCCAGCCTTGCCTGTGTGATCCCTTTCCTTTCTATCAAGAGAGATGTGGGACTCCAAGACACCTCCTACTCTTGTCCTTGTCCTGTTGTCCTGTTTGGACTGGTTATCCATTTTTTCAAGGCTACTTTAACAGTACCACAGACTATCTGCTGGAAAAAAAAAAAAGGACAGCTACTTTCTTACAGTTCTGCAGAAATCCCAGATCAGGTGTCAGCAGGGCTACTTTCAACTCCAGTCTCCCTCCTTGGCTTGTAAACGCCCTCTGTTCCCAGTCATATTGAATTAAGATCTACCCTAATGACTTGATTTTAACTTGCCTATCTCTTTAAAGAGTCTGTGTCCAAATATGTCATATTCTGAGATAGCAGAGGTTAGGATATAAATCTGAGAGTAGAGAACACAAGTCCATCTGATAACAGGTGAATTCTTATGATGAAGCTACTACTTCATATATTGTATCAGTTTGGCTGAGGGTGGTGGGAACAATGCATTCATGTTCAACATCTCTTTCTTCACATAGAGGTGTCTATGGATAGCTTCACTTTGGGGATTGTAAAACTTCTTTGGAAATTTCACTAATTTTATCATTTGTTTTACAAGACTATCATTTACAAATGAATACTTATCCATATTTATGCATATGCATCATTATATATATGAATACATGTATACACACTATTAGTGATTTTGGTGGTTTGAATGAGAATGTCCCCCATAGGCTCCAAATGTTCTGACATTTTTGTCCCCAGTTAGTGGTGCTGTTTGGGGATGTCTGGTTTGGCCATGCTGGAAGAAGCATTGCCACTGGGGGTGGGCTTAGAGAGTTCAAAAAGCCTTACCAGTCTCCATTTGCTCTCTCTGCTTCCTGTGACTGCTTGAAGATGCGAACCTCAGCTTTGTGCTCCAGCTCCTGCCACCATGCCTCTCCGCCATGATAGACTCCAATTCCCTGGAACCCTCAACAGTAAGCTCAAATAAACTCTCCTTTTATAAGTTCCCTTGGTCGTGGTGGTTCGATCACAGCAACAGAAAAGTGACTAACACAGCCATCCGCTGCCTCTTCAAGTATCCTCCTCTCATCAACAAAGTCCTCTGTTTTATGGAGTTTGCCAACTTCTATGGTATAAACATTCCCATCTTTGCTGTTTTTAAAACTCCTAATTGATGTTACTAGGCAAAGTCTGTAAGAGATAAATATAATTGACACAATCCAAGACACACACAGGTTTGTGTATGAGTGTGTGTGTATGTGTGCACATGTAACATATGTATGTGTTGGTCCCCAGAGTACTGTCTACACTGGCTGTTGTTTGTGGTACCTGTGTCAAAAATAAGATCTCATACACTTCAGGAAGTTTTAAGCTATATGCTGAGTTAAGTAGGTCTGATTTAGGCCATAAAAATGACTGATACAAACTAATTTTTCTTGATAATTATTTGTGGGATGGCCTTCTCATCCTTGTTATTTTATCCCTACGGCTCTGTTGGTAGCTCTTGTGTTCTGTCTCACAGTTCTTTGGCCCACGCTTTCACCTTAACTATACAGAGGCAGTGGGTCTACAGCAAGTATAACCCAGCAGTGACCTTCCTCAGACTTCCTCTTGGAGTTCTCTAACTGCACAGGATGCCCTGTGCAGACTGCTAAGTCCTTAAGACTGACATAGAAATGCTGAAGTTCATAGGAGATTTTATGCCACCAAGAGCCCTTGAGTAATGCAGACCAGAGGCAGTGAATAAAAGTGTCTTTCTGAAGGGTGGTAAATTCTGAGGTGCATTATATGACTCTTTTGAGGGTCTTATGGGATTGAGATATTACTGTTTACAGAGGCAACTGCCTTGACTCTATCTTGGGTAGCACTCTCTCCTTCCCTGTTTGTTTTTCCAGACACTCATTTGTATTATTTTGGTTCACATCTCTTATTACCCCCTGAACAAGACCTGATCTTGGACTCTTTGTGGGGAATATGGCCTCAAATTAGGCTTGTCTCTGTGGCTATATGACTGTGCCCCACTTAAATGCAATTAAGACTGGTTCCACTGACCACGTTTTTAATTAAATTTTTGTCTACAAACACTTAAATTGTTTTCTCTTTTGTTGAACCCCAGATGAAGGCAAATTGGCTGAGATTGTAGCTTCTAATAACAAAAAATAGCTATATGACAAAACCCAGATGGGATCAATTAAAAAAGGAACAACACTGAGAGAAAAATGGTACATAAAATCAATGGCTTTAGCCTTCTATTTGAGGTTTCTCTACCTGAAAATTACTGAAGACAAATTCAAACACACATATTTAAGTCATGTAGTTCTTCTGCCCACATTAACAAAATGTGAGTTTGCATTCTCACAAAGCAAAAGTAATATGTGTAAGAACACACACACAGGACTGGAGAGATGGTCTAGTGGTTAAGAGTGCCGACTGCTCTTGCAGAGGACCCGGGTTCGATCCCCAGCGCCCACATGGCGGCTGAGAACTGTCTGTAACTCCAATTCCAGGAGAACTCCAGTTCCAGGAGAATCCGATGCCTTCTTCTGACCTCCGCGGCATTGCATGACATGGATGCACAGACCTACATGCAGACAGTACATTCATACACATAAATAAATATTTAAAATTAAATTAAATTAAAAAAAGAACACACACAATTCCCTCGTAGTATTTAAAGTACTTATGAAACAAAGGTCATTATAAGGGCAGAATATTGTGAATGTGCGAACTTTCATGTTGTAAATAATGAACTCAGAAAGTGTTTAAAATATTTTTTTAGTGCTCGCGTGCAAGTGTGTGTGTGTCTGTGTGTGTGTGTGTGTGTGTGTGGTGTGGGGGTTTGCCACAGCCCATGTGTGGCAGTCAGAAGACAGCTCTGTGTAGTTGGTTCTTTCCTTCCACCTTTTTATAGGTTCCAAAGTTTGAACTGAAGTCTCCAGGCTTTTACTTCCAAGCACATTTACCAGCTGAGCCACCTCACTGACCCAGAATTGTGATTTAAATCCATCCATATTCATTCTGGGTTGTAGAAAGACTCATATTATTTAGGGTTTGAAGTTGAATCACAAAATTATTCCAAGAGCTATTTCTATGTTTTTCTTAAACTTCATATTTTAAAAGAGGAAGGTTTAAATTGTTAACTCAAATGAAACTCAAAGCACTTTATTAAAGATGTGAAAAATAATTAAGACATGCAAATTTATATAGTCTATAAAATTTTAATGGGAAAACCCCCAAGTATGTAACCAAATAAATACTATATTATATGTAAGGTTACTTAGAAAAACAATAATTTAAGATTTTCCTTTTTTTTTTTTTTTTTTTTTTTTTTGGTAAGTTTTGAGACGGGTCTCCCTTTAGTTCCAGCTTGCCTGGAGCTCACTCCGTAGACCAGGCTGGCCTTGAATTCACAAATCCACCTGCCTCTGGCTCCCAAGTGCTGGGATTAAAGCCATTGTGCCCAGCCCAAGATTTTCCTTTTTAAAACATAGAATTTGAACACAGAGATATATACATAATAAGACTTTTAAAAATACATTTTTTAAAGTTACTCATCTTATTTGGATAAGTATACATTTACTTTTTTTCTTGTGTATCTGTATATAAATTTTAAACAATTTCATTAGAATCTAGATGACATCAAACTCATAGTTAACACAAACCGTTGGATGAGTTTCCACATATTCATAAATCAGTACTGTAATTTACATACCTTTTCCAGAGTATTTCTATCTTAACTCTATTTCCTTTTGCTAATAGAGTATCTGTGGGCATGCTACAAAAGAAGAGTTCTGTCCGGGCTCACCACGCTGTTCTTCCACTCTAGAGATTCTTGCTTGTAGTGATGGTCTTGCTGGTGGAGACCCAAGACAGTTCAGGAAGACAGTGTAGGGAATCTCACAGAGGTGTGTGTGTGTGTGTGTGTGTGTGTGTGTGTGTGTGTGTGTGTGTGTATGTGTGTGTGTGTATGTGTTGATCTCGCTCTGTTTTAATAAAGCTACTAGTATTTATTTATTTTTACTTTTTTGTGCATGTGAGTAGATTGCCTGCATGTATGTAAGTGCACCCCTCTTGAGCATCCTGTTGTTCAGTGCCTGCAAAGCTCAGAAGAAGGCATCAGATTCTCTGGAACTGGAGTTACAGAACTGGAGTTATTAGCTGCCATGTAGGTGCTGGGACTCAAACTCGGGTCCTCTGCAAAATCAGTCAGTGTGCTTACACTGAGCCATCTCTCCAGCCCTGCCACTAGAATTTAATTATGGAGATTCTACTCTGATTTTTCTTTCTCCTCATGCTGGAGACTGAATCTCAAGCCTTATTTATACATGCTAGGTGAGCACTCTACCACTGAGCTATAGCCCCAGCCCTGACTCTGGCATGTTTATCTAGTCCTAATTGCTTCCCAAGGACCCCACTTCTAAATGCACAGCGAGATGAAGCTTCCGCTTCCATAGTATCTCACAATGGAGATTACTTTTTATCAGCACTTTTCAGAGGACACCCCCCCTTTACCCATAGCAATTTCTTCATTTCCTTTAGTGCTCTCTACCTCAGTTTCTTGTGTGTGTGTGTGTGTGTGTGTGTGTGTGTGTGTGTTATAAAACACATACACATTCAAACTTTCAATATCATACCACAGATCCTTAAGGATTCACTTTCCTTCAGTCTTCAATCTCTTCTCTTTCTGGATCTTCAGCTGGATCCTCCCATGTGCTCTGTTTACAGACATTACCACCATACCCAAGACTGATGGAACAATTTGTATTAATCAGGCTCGAACATTGCTAATGTTTTTTACACATTATATCCTTGAGCCCATCCCATGAAATTTTTATTTTTAATAACACATTTTTCAGTTTTAAAATTCATATTTTATTCTGTTTAAGAATAATTTCTTGGCTGAGATTTTCTGTCTTCATTCATCTTTTCCTTCTCCAACCTTCTCTCCTGTACAACCCCAACTTCACACTTGACAAGTCTGCCCTGTCTATTCTCTATGATCCCAAAGTCAGGAAAAATGCTCTAGGCTCTACAGGGGATTTTAGCAACTCTGCCCTCTGAAATTGTCCTTTGGGCAAAACCTCTGGAGGGAAAACCTTACTGGTTGCTTCTCTGCTTGTGATGCCCACAATTTGCCCCCCTTTCCTCCCCCAGCAGTTTCAGATAGTCCTCTATTTTTTGGTGATGTCAGTGGAAGGATCCACTGGAGGGGTGTCCTGGGCTCCTGAAGAGCCTTCTGTTACTTCTCAGGTGCATTCAAATTTGTTTAATAATAGATTTTATTTTATTTTTTTAATTTTATTTTTTTTTATGTGTATGAATGTACTGTCTGCATGTAGGCTTGTACACCCGTGTTGTACAATGCCACGGAGGTCAGAAGAGGGTGTCGGATTCTCCTGGAACTGGAGTTAAAGACGGTTCTCAGCCACCATGTGGGTGCTGGGGATTGAACCCGGGTTCTCTGCAAGAGCAGTTGGTGCTCTTAACTGCTAGGCCATCTCTCCAGCCCCATAAAAGATTTTAGATAGATGAATTAAAAGTATTATGCCAGGAGCTAGCTTTTATCAGAAAAATAGTTCATTAGCAGTGCTAACCACTTGGAGAGGGAGCCTTAAAGAAGCTGAAGATCTGAGCTCATTTGAGGGTTCAGAGTACCAGCACTTAGTTAGGTTGAGGTCACACAGCAAGTTCCTGTCTAAAAACAAAGACTAAACCCCAAACATACCAAAAATTGCATCACCAAGCTAAGTTGAAGCCTCTTCCAGAGGCCATTATGGTATCCTTGTTACCACCTTTCTTTTTCTGGAGGTAAGCCTAATGAACTATATTATCAAAATTTCCTAATCTTCATTATTCCATTTGTATAGAAGATAGCACTAGGAATAATGTTCTTAAGGGCTCTTAGCAACGATCTGAGTGATGCTTGAAGCTGTTTCCTAATGAAACAGTAATTGTTTATAATGATGTGCAAAGCTTCCCATAGAAACCTTATTGGCTTTAGTGACCTTAAAAATTCAGATTCCATGTTTTTAGTTTCATAATCACTGTCAGTCTAATCCTGAGCCAAGATTGACTACAAAGTGATAGAAGATGAAAACAATTTCATCCATCATTTAAAACATGCTTTTCAGTTAACAAAACATCCTCTACAGCTAGCCACATAATAGATATTTAATAGTCATCAAGAAACAACTCCAAGAAGAATGGGATGAGTCTGGATGCCTTTGGTGCTTACAGGAAATTTGACAGTGTTTAGGTCACAGATTTCTTCCTTAGAAGACTGGCAGCTTCCAGCGAGGAGTAGCAACATGATTCCAGAAGTCTTTTGAGCAGCCTTTATTCTTGTTGCTCAGGACTTGGGCTTCTGGCCTCCTGGAGCTAATTGCAGCCGCCTGCTTTTCCTGCAGAGCCAGCTGCTTTTTATGGTCAGAGGAGATAAACACAGGCTCAATGGGAGATCTATTTCTGGGCATTGAAAGAGCCTCTGTACTGCTGGTTGAAGGGGAAAATCATCTGGCCTCCCTCATGGAATGCCTGGGCTGTTTCTCTGGGCTCTCCTCCTCACACTGGCACTTCCTGCCCCCCAATTTAACTAGGAGATAGGGTAAGAGAAATAAAATAAGTCTTAAAAAGTCTTAAAGTATGAAATCATGTCTAATTTGGCAAACCGAAATTCTAACTTGGCAGAACAGTGTATGTGTTCGTTGAATATGAATTTCATGGCCAGCATAGAAAACATTGTTAATTCAGGAACCCAGAAATGCTCAATAACATTCTTGGTTCAAGAATGATTTGCTTGAGGGAAGGGAAAAGGAGTTCTACTCACTGAATAGCACTTAGGTCCTCTTGTATAAACAGTACCCACTATGTATTTATTCACATTATGCAGTCAGTTTCATAAAACTTATCATCATAAAAGTGTGTAAGCAGTTTATAATCACTGTATTAGATTTTTTATTGATATTAGTCATGCAGTATGTTATGTCCATGACCATGGAGCTGGTTCTGTCATGGTCAAGAAGAAATGTTGCTATGGAGGACTGAGCTCCTGGTGTCTTCACACAGTGTTCACATCACAGCTGCTGGGAGCAGGCAGCAGGACCCAGGGTTCTAAGCTCCTGAATCAGTGCTCATTTATTGACCTCAGATCACCCTGCTTACATGGAAGGTTCTTGGCTAGTCATTCAAGTCAAGGAGAAACCTCTCATTAAAATATTATTAGCACTAGGCTGGGCGTGGTGGTGCACGCCTTTAATCCTATCACTTGGGAGACAGAGGTAGGCAGGTCTCTGTGAGTTCAAGGCCAGCCTGGTCTACAGAGTGAGTTCCAGGACAGCTACTGGGAGACCCTGTCTCAAAAAGACCAAAAAAAATTATTAGCACTAAGGAAAATAAAAACCTCTTTTTAAGATTTTTGTCTATTATATTTTCATTATTCATTTTGTCTAAATGTGTGGAGGGGTGTGTAGGCATGGGCAGAAGTCAGAGGGCAATTTTAGGGAGTCAGTTCTCTTCTACTATGTGTGTTCAGATGTTCAGGTTTGGCAGCAAGTGCTCTTACATGCTGAGCCATCTCAGGGGCCCCAAATCTTGTCTTTTTCAATAATGTCTTTGTATGAAAAGCCTATGTCAATAGATGCTTTAAGATATTTTCACTAATTTTTCTAATTGACCATACAAAAATATATTATATGATGGTTGAGTGGGCCAGAACACTTGTTCTGCAAGCATTAAGACCTGAATTTGAATTGCTAGCATTCATGTATTAATAAAATTGGGACATGGCTGTGCATGAGTATATCCTCAGCATTGAGGGGCAGACATGGGCAGATCCCTGAGGGCTCACTGGTCAGTAGCTGAAACTATGAGCTTTAGGTTCAGTGAGATCTTGTCTCAAGGCAATAGAATGAAATAGACACCTTATCTACACTCAAGGACATGGGTGTGCTCACCCCCATGGCCACGTGCATGAGCCATACACATACGCCATACACACATCCTTATAGGAAATAGAAAAAAGTTGATCCCATCACCAGGAATATAAATGTGCTGCTCAAGTGCTTGTTCAATGAAACAGAATCACCTATATTGCTTTTTAAGACCATAGTCATTTAAATAGGGTAGAAGCACCCTCACAAACAGGACAGTGTTTTAAGTTTAATGCCAATATGTGGCAACAGTCTTTGTGGGTCAGGTGACCTTTGATTCAAATGTGAGTTCAAGGCCAGCCTGGTCTACAGAGTGATTTCCAGGACAGCTGGGGCTACAGGGAGACCCTGTCTCGAAAAGACAAAAATAAATAAATAAATAAATAAATAAATAAATAAATAAATAAAGGTAATTTGTGGTTGGCCTTGGACTACAACATGCTATCATGTTTCCTAGAAGGAAAACAGTGCCTGTATTTAACTGATCCTATCCATAGCACTGTGGAAATAGGATGTTCTAGGGGACAGAGTATGTGGAGTGAATTTTCCAGCAGGAATACCTGGCTTCTCTGAGGCAGTGTCCTGGGCTCTCTTGTATCCCTAATGTTAATATGGGAATTTTATGTAGGGAAGATAGGAGAATATTTCTTGAGCCACAGGGTGTTGTGTATCAGACACTGCTTAGTTATAGAAGCCCCAAATATCCAACATTTTGAACCCAACTATTTTTTTACTGCAAATATATTCAGATTTTATAGACAAAGACTCTTAAAATATAGAGAGGTTAATTATCATTATCGTTTTTCCCGAAGACAGAAAGCAGAGCCTGCATGTGCTGTACACACTGTCTATGCTCTTTGCCTCATGTCTGGGTCACTTGTTGGGTCTTAGTTGGGTCCTGTCCTGGAACTGACTGGGCTGAGGAAAGGTAAGTGCGCTGCTCGCAGTTCCTCAGCCTCCTCAGTTCCCGGAGACACTCAGACGCAGCGGGGAGTCCAGTCAAGTGGGTTCTCACTTTATTGTAAGCAGGGCAGTGATTTATATACAAAACAGCCACAAAGGGCGTTTAGGCGCGAAAGCAAATGACCAATGTTCTTGCAGCCCCTCTGACCCTCTCAGGCGGATTGGCATACATGGCTGACAATTGTAACTCTTGCCGCTTGTCCTTATTTTTCCCCAATCAGAGGTTTTGGCAAACAACCCGGATCCCTCCTCCTCTACCTCCCCTCAGTGCCATCTTGACCTGGCTGGCCAGGTGGGCCCCAACATCTTCTGTTAATCCTCTCTAAATATCTCATCTCCACACACACTCAGGTTCTGATGTAACATGTGAATTAGGAGAGGATGCACTTTAGGTCACAAAACTATACTGGGTAAGGTTGGGCCATAACTCCAGTGACTGAAGACACTGCTAGCCAAGAAATGTGGAGGCATGCTGGGAGCAACAGGAAGCAAAGAGAGGCATGGACCAGAATCCCTTTCAGAGTCTCCAAAAGGACCCCAATCTTTTGACACTTTGTCCTCAGATTTCAGATCCATATAAATTTCTGTTGCTTTAGCCCACTTAGCTTGTGGTAATTAGCTAACTTATTTAAATGAGTCCAGTTCTTTTAAAAATATTTTATTATTTTTATTTTATATGTAGGAGTGTATTGCTTGCATGTACGTAAGTGCACCCATACCATGCGATGCCTGTGGAGGTCAGAAGAGGGGGTGTTGGACCCCCTGGTACTGGAATTACATATGGTTGTTAGCCGCCATGTGGGTGCTGGGAATTGAGCCTGGGTCATCTGCAAGAACAGCCAGTGTCCTTAACTACTGAGCCATTTCTCCAGCCCCACAACTCTTGTTCCTATAAAGCAATACAGGTGGTTTGGTTTCATTTTCAGTGAACGAACATCAGATAGTAAATGCCTGGCATTGTTAGGGGTGCTTTCAGATACAGCCTGTTGTTTGATGGGAACAATATGTCTATTATTATTCCCTAACTCTCATTGGACTTTTCAAAACTATAGATGTTAAGAGTTTGGGTACTGTGATGGTTAATACTGTCAAGCTGAAAGGAAATGTAAGTACCTAGAAGGTAAGCCTTTGGGCATATCAGTGAGTGATTATACAGATTAGGTTAACTGAGGTAAGACGACTCACTTTAACTGTGGGTTAGCAGCACCGCACGGCGGGGTCCTGGACTGAATCCAAAGCAGAAATGATCTGAGTATTAGCATTCACCACTCTGAGCTTCTTGACTGCAGAGAAGTGGGAAGAATCATAAATTCCTGCTGTTTTAAGTGCTAGGAAGCTGTTGGCCTCTGGTAGTCCTGCAAGGCTGATGACCCCCCCCCCCCAAGACTGTACCTGTGCCTGGGCTGCTGGCCTCTTGACACACACCCATGAAGCTGATGGCTTCCTGGACAAACCCGTGGCTGAGGCAGTGATAACTCTCCAGCCACACCTGGCCAGGAAACTGTTGATTTCTGTGGCCCTCACTCATTCTCGAACTTGTGGCTGGAGGCTATTGGCCTTTGAGACCACCCAACAGATTGTGGGAACCAGTCCCACGATTGCATAAGGCAGAAAGCTAGCTGAAAGATTAATAGTTCCATATCGATTGTGCACTAACTCCGAAATCTCTGGCTGGTAGTAAAGCTTGTAGGAATTCTCTTTATTCATGCAGGGCAAACAGCTGTATAGGGTTAGGACAGGCAGCCCGCAGGTTGCATGTCATCACTTCCCAGTAGCCAACATCAGATCTGCACATCACCACACACCACCTCAGAGGTGGGGCACACCCAGGAAGGGGTGAGTGGGAGAACAGATCAGTTCATGGTGCCAAGTGCGCCAGTCTGCATATATTCAATGCATCCAGAATCTACCACAATCGTCCCCCGCAGATATACAATGTGACCAGCTGCCTCAAGCTTCTGCTACCACGACTTCCACAATGGATTGTATCCTTGAACTGTAAGAAAAAACAACCTTTCCTTCCTGAAATTGCCTTTTTCAGGTGCTTAGGTACAGCAAATAACATGCAACTAACACAGTGCTTTGCCCTATATTTCCCAGTTATTGAGAGGACTTGAGCAATCTAACTCTGCGGCTTCAAGTTCAGCTCTCAGTTCCACCCTTCCAGACTGTGTGACAGGGCAAGTTATGCTGTCTTCGTCATTGCAAATGGATAACAGAGCAAGGATAATTCCAGCACATACATAAATGGATCAATATATATTAAAAAGTTTTTGTGGGTGATCATATAGTATAAAGTTGTGTTTACTGTTGGGATGAGAATATCCCATGAGTCAGCAACTGGAAAAATCGAGTTGTAATACCCCAGATTCCACCCCACCACAATGCTACTCCTATCCTGCCTTTTCAGATCTTCTCATCCTACCCAACCCACTCCAGGGCTGATTCACTGACTAGTTACTGAGACTGATGGCAATTGACAGCTCTCAGATGAAGCCTTCTAGTTGTCTTTGATGAAGAAAGCCACCTCTTTCCAAGGCCATTACATTAGGTAGTTTTGTGTTGCTGTGATAAAGCACCATATCCTTTTAATCCCAGCACTAGGGAGGTGAGATCACTGCTAGCTTGGTCTATATGGTGAGTTCCAGGCCAGCTAGTGACCCTGTCTCAAAACAAAGCAAAAACAAAAGCATCATGACCAAGGCAACTTATAGAAGTCGATGTGCCATACAGTTCCAGAGGGATTGAAATTGCATCATGGTGGCAGAGGCAGCCAGAGCAGAAAGCTGACACCTCACATCTTCAAGCAGGCACAGGGAGTAGAGAGAACAAAACTGGAAGTGGGGCAAGGCTATGAGCAATCAAAGGGCACTCCCATGACGTGCAGCAAGGCCACAGCTCCTGAAGGCTCCATGACCCTCCACATGCCACACCATCAACTGACCAAGTGTTCAAATACTTGGTGCTTTGGAGGGAATTTTTCATCCAAACGACCACAGCTGTGCTTTCTTCCCAAGAGCAGCTCACATTCACTGTCTGGTCTGGATAGGGGGTTGAAGGTCCTCTTGCTACAATGTGGGATACTCCCTTTGCTGGGTTTTCCGGTCTTACGATTGTTGATGGGCTCATAGGGTGATTCATTGCAGCTTACTTTCTGTCCTGTTCAATCCTGGCTCCTCTACCCTCTCCCAGATGCAGTTGCTGAGATCACTTGGTGATAATCCACCTGGATACAAATCTCCATTTCCAAGTCTTCTTTTCAGAGAACTGCCCTCTCTCAAGGAATGTCAGATTGTGACTGAGACTGAGTAACACCACCTCAGAAACAGCACTGTAAAGGACTGTCATTACCATGGGCCTGGGGAAAGCGGAGGGGAAACGCTGAGTGCACACCCTCCAGTGAGTGATTCCAGCAATCTGAGAGAGAAACGAGGGTAAATTGTGAAGAGAGAAGTTCCTTAGGGATTATGACAGATAGGGCCAGGTGACAGAGTGGGCTACTGGGTAAAATATGGCCGTGCTAGATAAATCCCAAGTGTCTACCTTGGATATCTGGACACATTCTTGGGAGAAGTGGTAATTCTCAGATGTCCTTCAGCTACCTGAAGGTCTGCATGTCAAAAGTCTACCAAAATATTTTTGTCCAAAGACAAAAAAGCTATGAAACATTTTTTTCTGGGTCATGTTCAAAGATTTCTTACCCTTTAAATTTTGAGTATACCCTGCCAAAGGGCTGAGATTAGTGCCTGCATTTCCCCTAGGTATACACATGGGCACAGATTTGCCTTTTTCTCCTAAGGATCCATGAAAACATGGCTGTCTTCCTAGGGGTGTTCAATAGTTGCTTGTTGAATGAATAATTGAGAACTGAATGGCTGTACTCAAGGAAATTATTGGTTTTTGTAAGGAAGATGAGAAGCAAGCTGGGTGAAAGAAGTCTAGGGATAGTTTCCACTTAGAATTGTCTCTGGCTGGTAGATGTGCACCTTTTCCTTCTTTCTCTTGGTCATTTGTGACAAATGGGATTAATGGACAACTCCAGCATCTTTTACTCTCATTCTCTGGATTCTTAAGGAATGCATATTACCTGCTTCTACCACTACAATGATTCCTTTAAGAAATGCTGCCAGGTATCCAACATTTCCTACTTCCAGAGACTGCATGCCTGGGAGCAAGCTGAGGAGTCTGTGAGTCTACTGAGGCTGAGGGGTTGCAGCCATAGAAGCATCTGGTCTGAATTTTTACAGGTGATATAGTACACCATACATATTATACCATACATATACAGTGGACTCCAGAGTGACAGCAGGTTGGGGTGTGGGACTGCTTTTATGTTCTGAGGTGAGCAGACAGCCCAAGTATGAGAGCCTTAGACCCGAAATGCTTGATTACAATGATGTAGTCTTCCTGGTATAAAAATTATGGCTAAATGCAGAAATAATGTACTGAGGGGTGAACACAAATCACTTCTCCAGTGCACCTTTACGTCTTACTCCAACAACTGCTTGTTGCACCTACTGTCACTATCCTGCTCTAACCCATCATCAGATCTTGGCTTCATTATTGGAGTTCCCTCCATGCTGGTCTGCTACTTATCTGGCTGTTTCCATTACTCTGTGTCAGCAAGGCACAGGGACGTGACTCAGGGATATAACACTGGCTGGTCACACGGCCCCTCTGCCTATCCACTGCTGGGTTTCTCCTCTCTCTCTCTGACTCTTCGGGAGCACTGTTCTTCCCACCTCCCTGCTCTCCTTTGGCTCCCCTCCATCTATTCCAGCTATTCTGGAGTCTTGCTCTGGGACCAGGCTGCTGTTGTCTCCTTTGCCTTACAGGCTGCTTATTGCAATGCCATCAATACAACTCCTTCACTTCCCTTAGGCTTTTGACTGCACATTACTTTATCAGCAGCTCACACCCATCATGCCTACTATCCACTTATCTTCCGGGATTTATTTTTCACTTCTGTAATTTACAGATTTGACTTACTTTCCTGTTCTTTCCATTATTATAAAATGTTAAGTGCTATGAAGGCAATGACTTTTGTCTTGTTCTTTGACATATCATCAGGATTTAGAACAGTCTGACATATAGGTACCCCAAAGAGATCTGATGAATGAATAAACATCAAGTGTTCCTCCTAGTCAGTCTCTCCAGCCAGGACACTGCAGTGAGCTTGAGCTTCATGATATTCTGGGATTGCTTGTAAAGACATCTGTGATCTATCAGTTTGTAGGACTAGGCTGTGAGAAAATGGTACACTGCTATTTCCAGGCCATTTGGGATGTATGCACTCAGAACTCAGCCACAACACTGGTCAGAGGCCAAAGAAGCTGACTGTGCGGATTGTGGTAAAAAGAAGCAAGGCCTTAGGTCACATAATCAAATACTTTGGAAAAATGGTAGAACAAAGGATTCTCTAAGGACAATGTACATGAATGAGAGTATTATAAAGACCATCCCAGCTTCTTAGATTCTGTTGGCAGCTTCATTCTAAAATGAGTGGGTTGGAGAGATAGCCTAGCGGTTAAGAGCACTAACTGCTCTTGCAGAGGACCCGGGTTCGATCCCCAGCACCCACATGGCGGCTCAGAACTGTCTGTAACTCCAGTTCCAGGAGAACTCCAGCTCCAGGGGAATCCGAGACCCTCTTCTGACCTCCACAGCATTGCACGACACGGGTGCACAGACCTACATGCAGACAGTACATTCATACACATACAAAAATAAAAAAAAATAAAAAAATTAAAATGAGTGGGTTGAAAAAGCAGCAGCTTACTGATTCCTCATTCTGGAGTTTGGAAGTCAAGGTGTGGCAGAGCCATCATGCTCTTTCTGTGGCTCTGATAGAGGATACTTTCTTGTTCCCAAGATTCTTCTAGCCTCTTGTATTTCCCAGTAATTGTTGGCTGGTAGGAGCTTCACCCCTGCCACATGGCCATTTCTTTTACATTGTAGACAAACAGCTTCTGGAAGTTCACAGGCTCTCACTTCATAGCTACAACTTTAAAGGAGGAATAGAAAGGCTTTCTATGGTTCCAAGTTCAAATAGCGTGGGAGCAGATTAACTGGATCAACTTGACCCAAGTGACCATCTCTGAACTACCTGGTTTCATCAGTAAGATGGAACATGAGCAATAATGGCACTTCCATAGGTGTCACATGGTTAGGTGGATGAAACCAAATCACTCAGAAGACAAAACAATTGGTGTTGATTAACATAGGATAATTGATATCTTGAGCAAAATTGCATATTTAACTAGTATGATAATCCAGAACTGTACATGTTAAAATAATATGCCTTTGGGAGGCTGGAGAGAATGCTCAGCAGTTAAGAGCACTTATTGCTCTTCCAGAGGATCCAGGAGTTCAGTTCCCAGCACCCATGTGGTGGCTAACAACCACCTGTAACTCCAGTTCCAAACTGTCTTTGGGAGAGCTTAGAGAGATGGCCCAGTGCTTAAGAGCATATGCTTCTTTTCCAGTTTCCATCTCCCACAGGGCCACTAACAACAGTCCATCACTCCAGTTCCAGGAGATCTGGTACCGTCTTCTGGCTTCCTCAGGCACTGCACATACTTGGTGTGCTTATACACAGGCAGGCAAAATATTCATAGCATAAATAACAAATTAAATTTAAAACCCAAACTGTCTTTTAGCATGTTTACTTCTATTTTACAAAAAAGAAAGGAAATCACAAGAAAACTGGGTAAGATACCCCAAATCATATGGCCCGGAAAAGTCCGAGCTGGGGTTTGAAAACACAGGTAACCACTGATCTGTGCTCTTAACTTTTTTCTTTACAAACCTACCTCCAACTGTGATCTGAGGGTTCAAACCTCACATGAGTTTCTTAATATTAAAATTATTTATTTTCAACATGAAGCTTCTAATAATCCCTGCCTGAAATAAATTTAATAAATATATGTAACAGAGTACTAGACTAGAACAAGTAAGAGGGTCTGTAATGAGGTGTCACACTGGTGATAGATCCTTAAACTCCCAAACCCCTAGCCCACATACTAAAGACATTTAAAAAATCTGATGCCAGACAACAATGGATGCAATTCAAAGGCTATGTAGTTTGAAAACTGAAAAGCACTGTTACATTCCAGAACACATTCATTTTGCTGAACAATATAAGAGGTACTTGAACTAGAATGCTAGAAGAAACAGAAGCTCACAGTTCCAAGCACATACTTATGTTGGAGTATATGTCAGGTGAAACATTTGTGGTGCATTGTATAAATGAAATATACTTATACTGTATTATGTATGTGTATGTTGTTAGCAACTGTAGCTGGAATAAGGGGTAGCATTTTTTTCTGCATTATATCTTGGTTTCTGGAGATATATGAATGCTTACTATAATGAAAGGAACAAAACGCAACTGAATTTGAGGGAAATTAAATTAAGAGGACAGAAATTCAGCAGTGTGTATAACCAGTTTAGCTCTCACAAAGATTAGATGCCATTTTTTTTCCACCTGTCAATTGGCAAAAATTAAGAAATATCGTTTTGGTAGGGATTAAATGGAAAGAATACTCTTATAAATGGATCATGGCATCAACCTTAAACAATGCCACCTGGATATATGAGGGGGTCACATGCCTCATGACTGTTTTCAGTCTGTGTTAGTCTGTAATCATTACTAAGAATTTATACCAAGATTTGTGTTCTAACAATGGCAAACTACAAATAGGCAGAACATACTCTATCTAAAAAGGTAAATATTGGTTCAGTGATCCAAATAATACCATATAGTAATAAAAGGGAAAAAGAAGCTAACATTTTCATTTAGGTAGATACCATATCAAAAAGATGTTTAAATGTACTTGGCACTATAGTTTTTTATCTCTGGAAAATTTCAAGTTACTTGCTTTTGCTCCATTAATTTTTCAAGTGGAGGTATAAAATATTTTCAAAGTATATTTAAAGCATACAGATTTTTAAATGTACAACACAGAAAGTTTATATGTGTATACATCCTGAAGTCATAAACTATCTGCACTATTCTAGAATGTTTCCTTATTCTCTTTTCTAGTCTATAGTCCCCACTTTAAAAGCAACCACTTTCTGGGGCTGGAGAGATGGCCTAGCGGTTGAGAGCATCGACTGCTCTTACAGAGGACCCGGGTTCGATCCAGCATCCACATGGTGGCTGAGAACCATCTGTAACTCCAATTCCAGGAGAACTCCAGTTTCAGGGGAATCCGAGACCCTCTTCTGACCTCCACGGCGTTGCACGACACGGGTGCACAGACCTGCATGCAGACAGTACACTCATACACATACAAAAATAAATAAAATTAAAAAAGCAACCACTTTCTGAACAATGATTAGTTCTGTCTGCTTTCAATCAATGCATCAATGCTATTTGACAATATGCATTGTGTCTGTCTTAATTTATGCAACTTGATCTCTGTAAAACTCAGCAATTTTTCATGGATTGCTGTCATTCTATTTTTTTCATTTTTATGTCTCTGCAGTATTTCACTGTATAAGCATATCGCTATATATTTACCTATTTTACTGTTGTTAGAAATTACGTACATATCCTTTGGTCAACAAATACCTTTCTTTTTCAGGTAACAGACCTAGCAAAGAATTACTAGGACATAAATTAAGCATATACATTTGAGCTAATGGTTTCCCTCATTCAGCTCCCTCCATTAAGTGATTAATGCTATCTCAAGCCGCCTCTCATTTCCATACTGTTTGCTTCTTCCTCACTATTCACAGGTTTTGACTATGCTTTACTATTGTTATTGCTCTTTCCCCAAAGCATCCCCCAGTGACTTAAAACAATCCATCAAGTACATCTGAGGATTTGTGTTCATTCATGGGACACAATACTGAAACAATTCCAAACTAATTTGTGAGATTTGGGTATTGATTTTGGCTTTTAATTTTTTTTTAAATAATTTTTATGTGTACAAGTGTATTGCTTGCATGTAGGTAGGTGCACCTGTATCATGCAATGCCCATGGAGGTCAGAAGAGGGTGTTGGATCCCCTGGGAACTGGAGTTATGCACAGTAGTTAGCTGCTATACAGGTGTTGGGAATCTAAGTCCTCTGCAAGAGCAGGTCGTGATCTCAAACACTGATCCATCTCTCCAGCTTACTTTTTCATTTTTTTTAAGAATCCAAATCTATTGAAAAAAAAGACGAGTCTTTTCTCTTAAAAACTTTTATTAGGCATCGCTAGATAAACCTTGCATGACGTTCAGCACACATCACACAGTAAACAGTACTCCACAGTAATCTACACTGTACATACAGTGACAATCCCAACCACGTGACACCCAGCCCCCATTGAAGTTTTCATTCGAATGTCTTTATATTCTTCCATAAGATCTTACCTCCCAATTAAAATTATCCTCTCAATTAAAAACAATCAACCAAAAAATAATTGTTTTTAAAAACCAGCCACAACAAAAGGTCATAGGGACATTACTGAAAGTCCACAATTAAACTCCACCATATCACAAGGTATCCATCTTTTCAGACTTTTCCTTACAATATATGTGATATGACATGTGTTGTTTTCACAAACAGCCACAAGTTAAGATAGTACTCATTAAGGAGCAGTTCACTGACACATATCCACTAAAAATTCTTGAGGTAATAACAGAATTTTAAGTTTCACTGTTAAAAAAATTCTATTAATTTTTAGGCCCCGTCCAGCAGGACCTCTCTGTTGGCAGGAAGATTCTTTTCTTTTTTTTTTATTCTTTGTCAAATATTTACACATATTTGCATATACAAGCTGTCTTTGTCTTTTCTTAGCACATGGTTTATTTAAATCATTCACCATACATTCATCAGGAAAAGTTGAGTTATATACTATGGTGTATAAAGACTACAACAAAACTAGTACTTGTATAAAGAAAAATAAAAGGCACAGACCTAGAAGAGCAAAATAATATACAGGATGGCTGGACGTTGCTAAGGCCCATTGTGAATGATTTAAATGTCACTTGTGACTACTACCGTTTCCAGCATCTGTACAGAAACTTAATGATAATACATTGTCAAGGACAAGATGTAGAGAAATGGTCAAGTTTCTGAAGTATCACGTACTTGTTTTCTTTTAATGCTGTTTGCAAAGTTTTGTAATTTTGCCCTCATTGGAGCTACAGACAGTCTTCATAGCATTGAAATTCCTGCTTCCAACTTATCCAGCTTTCTTTTTATTGTGGTTTAAAAAAAAATTTAAGTCTAATGGTTTGATTTCTGGTATTAAATATCCAACCTCTCTAGCTTTATCTTAAAAATGAACAATATTTTCAAAGAACAATACAGTTACTTTGTTGTACAGACAATACAGTAGATTCAGATATCAAATGCAGGCTAGATACATCTGTAATAATGCACTATCTCACTAGCACAAATAAACAGAGAACACTAACAGAAATATACAGCTCTTTAGATAAGAAATAGTCAAGTGAAAAAACTAAGGCACTAATAAGATATTTTAATGTTATATAACCATCACACACAGCACCACAGGGAAGATTCAGGACTGAACATTAGTGCTACTGGAAAGTGGGAATGAGCCAGTTTCGTGGATTTTCTTCAGCAATCCTTCCTTTCCTTTCAATAATTAGTGTACCAACACTACAGTGATGAGGAAATGATATGTTATTCACAATTCTTTGAACCAACAGTACAAAAAATCATTTGCAAATAAGTTGGTTGCTTCAACAATATGAGAACTTAGGTCTTGTTCTCCAAACTTTTCATTTCAGAACTTATTTTTTCTGTTCTATTTTCTTTTCAAGAATTCTACCTAGGAATATCAATGTTGTCTATAGTCTATTTCCTGAAATACATTCAAAATGGTTTCTTCCAAGTAGTTTTATGAAGGTCAAAGTTAGCAGTATAGCAAATGAAATGTAGAAATAGTTAAAAATAAAAATTAAAGGACCATTTTTCTACCAGGCTCATTTTAAATGTGAAAATATTGTGACACATTATTTGGAAAATAGCTACACAGGTTTTACAGAAAGCTTTGTGCGATAGAAGAAAATAAAATCTGGTACAAATTACCAATGCAAATTACTCCCTTTAGAATGCAGAAATAAATTTTCATTTGCTATTATTATTGGGAACATAATTAAAATGGAATATATTCTGATATTTAAATAGGAAATGGTAATTATTCTTTAGAACTTAAATTTCTGAATATACAGTAGTAGCAGATTAAAGACTCAACTATTTCTTTTAGCACTTAACATTGTGAAAAGAGAGAATGTGAATAATTAAACTGTCCTGCAGTTTTTCAATGGGAAGTAAATTGTTTCACGAAAATGTCCTATCAATTTTGTTTAAAAGAGAAACAAAACAGCTGGGCCTGGTGGCACATGCCTTTAATACCAGCACTTGGGAGACAGAAGAAGGAGGATCTCTGTGAGTTCAAGGCCAGCCTGGTGTACATAGTGAGTTCCAGGACAGCTGGGGGTACAGAGAGACCCTGTCTCAAAAAGACCAAAAAAAGAAAAAAAAAGAGAAACAAAATAATTACCTTTCATGGCTTAATAAATGATGTGTTAATATAGCAACCTTTTAATACCACTGTTTTATTTCTAAAAATCTCAAAAATTTGCTACTTATTTTATATTAATAGTAGCTTTAATATGCAAGAAGATTGTCAATTAACTTTCATAATGATATCTGTAACAGATTGTTTCTGTCTTGTAAATGGTAATGCATATATATACATACATATATAAAATCAATTATTGTTCTTCATTTCATATTAAATATAAGGTTGCATTATTTTAAGAACACTATAGAAATTTATTATGATGAAAATGATCAAATAATATTAGCTATTTAGGGGCACTGTCATATGGAACATTTTTTTAAAGGGCCTTAAAAAGTTGTAATCAGCTGAAAAAAGTGTCATAGTACTTTAGGTTTTCTTTATAAAGAAACAAAAACATGTTAATTTTCTGTAGATTGAAAACATTCAGATATATCTGATATTTAGAAACTATTTGCTTGAAAGAAATAATGTATTAGGATAAAGAAGAAGTAATGCTGATGAAAAGCTGGTATTTTTGAGAACTCAGACTACTAAGACAATTTACCAAGCTGGCCACAAGGTGAACTGTGACATTGACTGACAGTGACTGACAGCACAGCCTATCAGCTACAAGGAAAACCTGAAATGACATTATTTCTATAGTCCCCTGTTTAATACCCAACTGTGGTTCTTGCTTGAACTTTTTCATATTATATAGTAAACCTGTACTAAATACATTTTGAGAGTGGCTTATGTGTAAATTGTATCAATGAAAAAGTTGAGTATTTTCAAAACAGCTGGTTTCTCTACAATTGGCCTAACACCAATTATAATCAAGGCAACCTATTTAGATGACCAAAATGTCTAATAATAATCATGGAGCATCAATCCATAGCTACATCTCATATATAAATTTTTCTGTATTTAAATCCACCCTGTCCAAGCTAGAGGACAGTTTTTACTCAAAGACCAATAATAACAACCCTAAGCCATTTTGGATCAAGGATAAAAGACTTAGGGTCAGGTTGGATAAATATCCACATGCCTTTTGTCCAGTGAATATGCAGACGCTGTACTAAGCTTCTGATCAGCATGAAATAATTTCTGATCCTTGGTTCCAGAATATTATTAAAACTTCTGGCCCAGTTGGCATCTCATTTGTTTGACTTACTTGACAGAGAGCTAGATGGAGTTCCTGAACTCCTATCAAGAAGAGAGAAAAATGTCCCATGAACTCTGGACCCATTTCAGTTGAAAATAGAATAAAAAAAGATAAACAGTGCTTACTACCAGAGTTAAATTACACAGACCTTTTAGCATAGAATTTCATTGCATTACAGTGAAAAGAGCTAACTGTAAGACAATTTAGACACTGGGCTGAGATGAGTAGAGGGTGCTGCTGAAGTAAAAGCAAGATGATCTGGAAATCTAAGACAAAACAGGTACTTGATGTTGAAATATGTGGTTATTGCTGCACAGGCAGGAAAGTCAGTCATTTAATGTTCATGATGGAGCAGAGCTATATGACACAGAAAACAAAACAACACTTTCTCTGTTAATGCCTGCAATAATCTAAGAAACTAATGAAATGCCTTTTAGAAGACATAAGGACATGGGCCCTCAAAGGGGCATTGGTAAAATTTTGTGAATTCTTCAAAAATTAATTTATTGCATTTTAAGTCATATTATTATTCTTAAGACAGTCACATCTTTAGTCAAAAATATAATTTCTATTATGCATAATTACACACTTCTGCAACTGACAACATGTATAAGGACCTGTAAGGTACATGGTATGTTAAAATTTTAGCTAATGTTCAAATAGACAGTTACAATAGTTACATAATACTTTGACTCTGCTTATTGGATTTGGATAAAGTCAACTAAACCATCAAACTCACAAAGGAATACACAGTAAAAGCTTTGTATCTTTGAAATCAGCCTCAGTCCTTTGCCCAAAAGAGTTAAAATGGAGTTCATTCTCTCTTGTAAAGGGTTTGTATTATTTGTCTGCACCTAAATAGTAATATTTCACAATCCTAAATCTCCTTAAAGTTTGGAATTCTTACTTTGTTCATATTCTATAATACTGTCTTATAAATTATTTGTTTTATTGAAGTAATCACTGCCCATAAACATTTTAATATGTGGTCTTGGAAGTTAGTTTCCATAATAGGAGAAAAGAATCATAACTAAGTTAGAACAATTTGCAGAACAAAATTCACTAAAGGTATTTTTATTTACTGTGTTTCTAGTCAGAGAAACTTCTTTCCTAGAATTCAGAAACTATGAAAATGCAGTTAAAGCTTTCAGTTGAAATTAATATTTTAAACAAACAGTCCAGCCAACTTATTACATAACATTATTATTTGCTATATTTGAGCTCTGAATAGAAAAATTGTTGAGAACAAATTTCCAGGATTTCTATAATTTTTGAAACTGTTCTATTTTTCAGGAATGTTTTACCTAAAATTTTTGCTTCTTAATTCTTCACAATTTGAAAAGTTTCTACATATTTTCTGACATGATTCTACTTGCCCCATGTAAATACCTATATCAATCACTGTAGTTTTGCCATTTAATTATTTAAATGACACATATTTTAAAGTGCATCATGGAATTCTAAGGTTAACATTTGTAATGGATATTACCATAAAAAATAAAGCTGGGTCACAGCTACTACAAGCATTTTCAATGACTGAGACAGACTTCAACCATAGATGTGGAAGGGTAAGCATATGATTCAATGTAAGGATTCACATTAAGGCTTGTGTGCGGCCTGCTTAAAAAACTTATAAAACTTATGGGATACATTTTCTTATTTTTGTACTTAAAGTATACTAACTAATGTTATTTAGGCCACTGACTTTTAAATAATTATAATAGCAGGCATCATAAAAGTTTGACAAAACAATTACGTGTCCAATAAGGGAGGTATGTTGGCCTATGCTATGAACTCTGAGGAAGGGGAGGAAAGAAAATTGAGACACTGCATAGACCACAGTGAGCTTTTCTCACCCACTGGCCTCTCCTCTTCTCTGCTGGTGACAGGGAGTAGCCTGGATGGTAGAGATGTTGATGGAAATAAGGCTGGGATGGACACAGGGACAGACAGCTAGTGCAGCCGTTTATAGAGGCCTTCTATGGGAACACTGGGTCCCATACTGGGGTAATGACATTAAAGACAAAGATTCACCTAGGGCCTTGAGACAATACCACAGAGCTGGGCATCTCCTGACAGGCAACACTGAATCTTGATCCCTCAGCAGAGAAAGATATCATGTTGAAATATGACTGCTGTTTAACTCTCCTTTATTGTCTGCCTGTCTGTTCTTTTAGGATACAGTAGCTAACTACTGGAAAATCAAGGCGGGGTGAAGAGGATGCTGCTTGGGTCATGGGGTTTGACCCCTTTCGTCTTCCTCCTACTTTTCATCATGCAAAAATAAGTTTCTCTGTGGAACAACATGCATGAACATGTATAGTGTTTTAAAAAAACATGTGACAAACATCATCAATTTGGCTTGAATATTTCAGTTACAAGTAAGCAATCCAAGATCAATTAATCTTTGTCACACTGACAAAATATCTCACCACATTTTACTTTCCTTGGAAGATTAACTTTTTCTTTTAAATTTTGGCAAGGCATTTGGCTAATCTATTAAGGAGGAAATCTTTCAAAAGATGCTTTAAAGTTATGTGCTCTATTATTACACTCATTATTTCAAAAAGGGTCTCAAATACATGATCTCATTTCCTGATTATTCATTGAAATCTCTATTACAAATAACTTGTAAAAATAAAATTGAAAACCCATGGAAATGGCCATAGATGATAAAAATATATGGAGATATACGATGCTGTTGGTGGTAAGTGAAAGCAATCTTGTTGACCATCCAACAGGAGACTGAGTCAGTTAAAGTACAGCTCTATAGTGGATTATATAACTTACAAAAGGATAGGGTAAATGTATACAAACTCTTATGGAAAGGTATTTTCCAATACTTAATAAAAAAATTGCAGCAAATTAAGGATGGTATTCTGGTTATAGAAAACTAATACACACTGGTGCACACATGCACAAACTCACAAACACACTTATTTATAAATTTGTAGAAAGTGTGTGGAAGGACAGCTATCAAACCAGAGACAGACGTTACCCCCTAGAAAATAAGTGGTGGAATAAGCCAAGAATTTGTATTTTGTAATTCTATATGGTTTGATTTTCTTAAGGAGCATATATTATACTTACAATAGTAACATAAAAATGACAAGCCACAGATAGATATTTAACATGTACACTTCTTTTTGTAAAGCAGTTTCAGAATTTATCCTAAAGGTTACCTCTGTTTAACTTTCAAAGTTGGCACGGATATATAAATAGTCTTTTTTGTTTTTCTCTCTTTATAAGACTTTGAAAATTACTGAAGAAATTCACAAGTAGTTACTTTTACCAGAAGGGAAAGAATATTATATATATATATATATATATATATATTACTTTTAAAAGAGAAAAATGCATGTTTATTTTTTAAATGTATGTACTTAAAAATGAGACACTTGTGCAGGGCAATGTGCAGTCTCCAATCTCTGAGGAAACAGCCTTTACTGATAACAAATACTACTTTGTTACTCACATATTGGAAATTTTTTCAAATCATATAAAAATACCTGTAAAAGATAAGTTATTTAAAGAATGGAATAAAAATCCCTGAGTAGGCCAAAGACAAGAGACACAATGACGCAACATTATAGATGACCAAAGAGCAGAAAGTGTTATGTTCACCCAGGTAGCATATGTATGATGTGTTTATATATGGCATATACATATATGCACAGACCATATACATATATATTACATTTACACATTTCCAAACTGATGCCTAAGTTCAAGAAAGGTGATTTTTTTTAAATGAAGCACTTTTATGATAGAAACATGTATCTGGGCTAGAAATTCTAATTCTTTTGGCATGAAACTGGCACATCTAAAACAGACAATAAATACTTGCCAAATGGATGGCTGAATTCATGAAAACAGAGCATCGCTTTTCCTTACCTCATAATCATACTTTAGAAATATGCTATTCCAGAGCTGTAAATGCCACACATCCCTCTATTTAGAAACATCACTGAACCAGGAAGTTGCAAAGCTAGTCTATAGTACTGAGGAAGAATGCAAGCATGTTAGTTATATATACATGCACACAATCTTCACTAACGTGGGATTTTTTTTTTGGTCAAATAAAATTATAAAACATTCTTACATACTGGGATCTGACACCATGAAATGGCTATGTCAACACAAATGTTGTCATATATTTGACTTCAAGACAAACAATGTCACCAACAAATAAATGCTACATCTATGGTAAATAGCCAAGTTCAAGAATTTAGGGATAACTGGAAACTTTAGGGTTCTTAGAGGTCTTCCCTTTCTTGTAATCTTCTGCAATAGAAACAAGTATACTAGTATAGATAAGTTCCATTTTCTTATTTCAAAGACTTCTCATCTTAAAGAAACTTCCTGAAAAATATTTTCTACATTTGTTTGCTTCTCCAAAAACAGTTTATATTTTAGATGACCACAGAAAGTTTTGTTTTCTCTGTAAGAAGATACCAACAAATTATTATATATCTGAATAAGCATAGGCAAAATCCTTCAAAAGTAGTATTTGTTGTTATGAAGAATTTGGAGATAAATTTAAAAAATAAAAAGAGGGAAGGGTTGAACACTACTTAAAAATCTTGACCCCAAACAAAATTAACTCTAAGTTGGCAGTTAAACAGTGGGTAGAATGGGAATTTATTTAAAGACTAAAGCAGTTGTCTTTAGAACAAGCTGATTTTTTTTATTAAACCCCTACATGAGGTATTTCTGCACAGGATAAAACATGTATGTTAAATATAAGAAATCTGAAAAGACTATTTGAATCTTGAGAACTTTCTAAAAGTATCTTTTTAGTTTTGTCAGTTTACAAAGCTTGGTATGTCTTGGGATGACACTGAACAAAGTTCTGTGTGTGTAACAATAGAAAAAGCAAGAAACAGAAGGGGCCAACATGAGCCTGTTGTGTACATTGATTTTAATCCAGTCCATTACCAAGTTAGACCCACAAAAGGAAGCATCATTGCTGAATGGGTCTACGAAAATGTGGAAAATATTATAGAGACATGGAAATAGATAAACACAAGGTTTGGGACCTGGTTTAATATGGATTTATATACACACATTCACATCCTTACACATAAACATGTCAGTAACTCATGATTCTTATTATTTAGTTCCATTAATTCCTTTCTGGGCACTGAGATTCTTTTCAGCTATTACAGTAGCCAAAGAACAAAAGAATTATACTGCCCGGGCCACAGAGGAAAACAGGAGCATTTTGAACTGCTATCTCTCTTCTGAAAAGTGGATTTGCTTCTTGAGAATTCAGCTACTCACACCAAGTATGAAGGGAGGCCCAGGGTCTAGACAGTCCAAATAATTCTCACAAGAGGTGTCCTCAGAACAATTCTGAGGATACCCCGTTCTCAAAATATTTTCTTCTAAGAACCAAAAATGTCAGAGTCATGATATAGATGTCTATAATTTATGAAAGTGACCATTTTTTTAAAAGCAGCAATTTGTTTAGGGAAAGGACAGGATACCATGTTGGGAGTGCACCGGAGCTAGAGGCACTGTGGCCTGCAGAGTACCACAGGAGATGAGATGGCAGAAGTTCCTCTAGGTGTTTTTAGGGATCCCACTCACAGATGGTGTACCATCCTGCACAGCTCCTCCTGGGACCAGCTTAAGTTAGGTGAAATCCTCCATATATTACCAGTGCATACCTGTCCGTGACCGTTTTCTCTGTTTTTTACAAAGGCAATATATAGGAAATACAAATAAACCTAGGGATTAAAAAATAAAGACAATTAGGGAGAGAAGCAATTAGGCTAGAAATTTCCTAGTTTTATTGATTGTCAAACTATTTACAACAGTCATTATTAACAATCCATGAACATAAGAGGGACGAGACCATACTATTCTATGAACTATAGTTTTCTATTTCTCATTATACCTCTGTCCTTTTAAACACCCTCAATGCTAACAGTTTAAATACAAAATAATGCTTTATGCCAAAATATGGAAACTTATATTTACATATTTTCTAGTCACAGCCCTATCTTATGCATACTATGATACATTTCATTTCTTGTCAGTATAAGAATGCAGGTAGAAGGCTGGATGTGGTGGCGCACATCTTTAATCCTAGCACTCGGGAGGCAGAGGCAGGGGGAACTCTGAGTTTAAGGCCAGGCTGGTCTACAGAGTGAGTTCCAGGGCAGCTGGGGCTACAGAGAGACCCTGTTTCAAAAAAGACCAAAAAAAAAAAATAATAAAGGAATGTATTTAGGAAGGATTCCTAGCTCTACCACTTTGGAGGTTTTAATAAGATTTAATTCTCTCCACTTGAAAGTGCAGATACTGGGCCAGACAGATGGCCTAGTGGTTAAGAGCGCCGACTGCTCTTACAGAGAACCAGGGATCGATCCCCAGCACCCACATGGCGGCCAAGAACCGTCTGAAACTCCAATTCCAGGAGAACTCCAGTTCCAGGGGAATCCGACACCCTCTTCTGACCTCAGCAGCATTGCACAACACGGGTGAACAAACCTGCATGCAGACAGTACATTCATACACATACAGAAATAAATAAAATAAAAAAAAAGAAAGTGCAGATACTATCTGCTTTATAAAGTCCTGACTTACTTCAAGAACTTAAATGTGAGACACTTTATAATTCTATCTCTCCCACACATGAATTACCTATAAATAAAACTATAGGAAAATTTATGCAGAAGATCATTTTATTTAGCAAAAATATTGTATCTGCCATAAGGAATAACCATCGAAACAGCTTTTATCCAAAGCATTTAAATAAAAATTTATATAGCAATGCCTGTCAAAGCATGGTCCAGATGGCATCACCAGCATATCAGAACTATTTAGAAATATCACAGGGCCAGCCACCATACTGAGTTAGAAACCGAGGGAAGGAACCAGCCATCCCCTCTGTTATCAGCTCTCCTAGCTATGCCAAAGAATGCTAAGTTCAAGAACTACAGCTTCCTTATATATGTTTATAGATTGAAGAGTCTTACAAACACACCCTGTCTGAAACATATTCTTTTAATCTTATCCATTTCATGCTGCATGGCTGTCTAAGGCAAGGCACAGAGCAGAAATCATACTCATTAACATGTCATAGCACTTACACTCATTATTTCTATGACCATCAGAGAATTCTAATCTCAAACATGTTATGTGTTTCTTACCGATTACAACTGCTATGGCCCCTAGTGCTAATCCCAAAACCAGGATTAGAGGTGCAATGAATAATTTTCCAGCTGAAAAACAAAAAGCAAAAGAATTTAAAGAGTCTCAAAGCGAATCTACCAAAGAATTACAGTAATGCTTTTAAATATCACAACATATATTCTTTCTTTAAAGAAGTACAATTACAATCAAAGGAATATTTCTCAGAGAAATGCTTCTAGTAGAGAAAAGATGTGCACATATAAATTTATTACAATGAAGAACACACTGCTACAAAGTCCTGGTCATAAGCCAAATATCCACAAATCATTTATTCTTTACAACAAAAGATATTATAATTTGTTATACTGGCACACTTTATATTCCTTATTCTTTATACTATTTTTCTTTATATTTCTTCTAATTTCAATTTTCAAAATGTTGATAGTCTAGTAGGCAATCTAATTAGCTCACAAATTTGGAGAGATTGTAGGGATGATAGAGGGTTTCTGACCAGCTCTGCATCTAAGAAACGTCCTTCATTTACTCCCTGGGTAATAAGAAAAGCACGGGGCTGCAGAGATGGCTCAGCAGTTAAGAGCACTGATTGCTCTTCCAGAGGACCTGGGTTCAATTCCAAGCACCCACATGGCGGCTAAGAACTGTCTTTAAGCCGGGTGTGGTGGCGCACGCCTTTAATCCTAGCATTCAGGAGGCAGAGGCAGAGAAAGAAGCAGGTAGATCTCTGTGAGTTCAAGGCCAGTCTGGTCTACAGAGTTCCAGGCCAGCTGGGGCTATAGGGAGACCCTGTCTCAAAAAAAAAAAAAAAAAAAAAAAAAAAAAAAAATAAATAAATAAATAAATAATAAAAGAAAGAAAATCACATGAACACTAGGTAGACTGAGCTACCAATGGGATGTTTGAAGACAACTGCTAGAGAAAATTATCCTTGAATAAATAATGTGTTGGAAGCCATTCAAGTGAGTCATTGTAACAAACATAAAAAGGAAGTACTTAAAAGAGGGCTGGTGGGGATACCACACTTGGCAGCATCAGCTGGCATATTCTCTTCTGAATGAATAATTGATCAGTGATAAAATTCGCTATAATCACATGTAATTGCAGTGCAGAAGCCACCAGTGGAAACCCCTTGACTTTGAAAAGCACTAACACACAAAAACCAGGACAGTAATTCATGTCTCATCACTGTGAAGTCACCTTTAGGCATGTGACATAACTCTATAAACTGATGCCACAGGGACATGGAAGGAACAGGAGAATCTGCAGTTAGAACGACAGCTGACTAGACTGCAGTAGATGAACTTGCACTGAGGGAGGTTTGGGTTCAAATGATTGACTGGATAGACTTTAACATAAAAGACAGAATGCATGACATCCAAGGGAGGATTTGGAGGGTACAGATGGAAGAGGGGCTCTAAATTTGATTAATATTATTATATGAAGCACAAAATTCAATAAAAATATTAAAATAATCAATCAGCAATATAATTCTATAATTTCAGAGCAGTTATTGAGAATAAATAATTACATGGAAAAATGTAAAACAGCCATTTGTTGGAATTTTGGCAGAAAAACAATAACTTTTTCACAAAAATTACTTTTTTTATTGTTATTAAACTTTCCACAAATCTTACATTATTCTCAATCTAATCTAGAGTACTCCCTTTCTATGTCCCCCCACCCCACCTGAGTCCCGTAACTCTGCGCATACATGTTCTGTATCTTTTCTGAGTCATCAGAGTTTTTCCAGTTCTTTCTTTTGTGGTTATTGTTCTCTCTCCTTGTATTGCTTCAGTATATACACATAGTTATATAATATATATAATATATATATATATATATATATATATATATCACTTGAATTGGAGGACTTTTTTTTTTTTCCTAAAAGATGTCATATTTTCCTTAAGGAAGTGCTTGAGGTCTCCTCCTTGGCAAGCCCAAACACCATCAATCCTGCAGTTGTGCTCCACATTGGGGTCTTTCCCTTCCATAGTCTCCCAAATGAAGTCCAGTGAGCACGTGTCCTGTCTTGATCCCCCTGCACTGGTCTCCATGATACAGACGAGGTAGTCCAACAATGGCAGTCCATATTCTGATGTGGCTGAATTCCCATTAGCTGCTTACTTCACAAGCTGGGTATCTCAGCAGTCCTCAGGCCACATTGGAAGGTTAAAAAGTAAAAAAGCTGTTATCTCATGTCCTTGAGGAGTGCCTAAACCAGTGGCATCCACAGAGCAGATGCACCTGCCTGTAAGAATTGAGGACAGGCCAAACAACAGTGGTCTCTTTTTTTGTTTTTGTCTTTTTACTAAGATCTCAAGTTTTATGTCTGCATTACAGTTTCTCTGGTCTTATTGATTATTTATTTCTGGTTGTACTTTCCTTCTGGATGCTTAAGGCCACACAGCCCAGATTAACCAAGGTTTTGTTTTGTTGAGGTCAGTTGAGGATCTGGTCCTCAGGGGTCTCTCAGGGTTTTTTTTTGGGGGGGGGTGAGGGTGGGAGCCCCTTGCTCCTTTCAGCTCCTCATCCACCAGTTCCATAACTTCTTAACTCATTTGCAATAGTTTTTCATAAGATGGAGAAAGCCTCAGTAACAGATTGGATGAAGCAGAAAGTAGAATATTGACACTGGAAGACAAGGTGGAAGAACTGAAATGCTCAAACAAGGAGCATGAAAAATTTTAAAACTCACAAGAGTGGAACAATCAGGAAATATGGGATATTATGAAAAGATAAAATCTCCGAATCATAGGGATAGAGGAAGGAGAAGAATCCCAGGACAAAGGTATTGATCAGATATTCAACAGAATAACAGAAGAAAATTTCTCCAAACTGAAAAAGGACAAACACATAAAATACAAGAAGCACATAGAACCCCAAATAGACAAGATCAGAAAAGGAATACCCCATGCCATATCATAGTTAAAACGCTAGACACCCAAACAAAGACAAATTACTGAAGGCTGCAAGAGAAAAAACAACAAGTTACATATAAAGGAAAACCCATCATAATTATAGCTGACTTTTCAGTGCAAAGGATGAAAGCCAGAAGAACTTGGACCAAAGTATTCCCAGTACTAAATGACTATAGATGCCAACCCAGGTTACTATACCCCGCAAAAATGTCAATGATAGTTGAAGAAGAAAAATCTTTCATGACATAAGATGAAAGAATTCATGTCCAGGAAACAAACCCTTCAGAAAATACTTGAAGCAATTCAAAGGTCAGAGGAAAAGAGCAACTATCCCCAAGCACCTAGAGAGAGTAATGAATAAAAATATAACTGCAGAAATACAAAACTAGACCAAGAATGCAAACATAAAATAAGGTAAAAGGAAGCAGCACACATCTCTCAATAATAACTTTAAATATTAATGGGCTGAACTCCCCAATCAAAAGACATAGACTGGAAGAATGGATTAGGAAACAGAACCTATCTATATGCTGTCTACAAGAAACCCATCTTACCCTCATGGATAGGCACCAACTTAAAGTGAAAAGTATGGAAAAAATATTCCAAGCAAATGGTACCAAAAAGCAAGCCAGAGTTGCTGTTATACTATCAGACAAAATAGACTTCAAAGAAAAACTAATCAGAAGACACAAAAAGGGCCACTATATCCTTATCAAATTAACCGTGAAGATTTCAACATCAAGAATATATATGCACCAAACTCTGGTGCACCGAACTTTATAAACAATTCAACAGGACCTCTAGGCACAGATTGATCCCAGCACACTAATAGTTGGGGATTTCAATACCCCACTGAACCCATTAGATAGGTCAACTGGACAAAGAATGAACAGAGATATCTGAACTGAACAGTACAATACACCAAATGGACCTCAAAGATTACCTACAGAATATTCCACCCAAAACCAGAGAATATACTTTCTACTCAGCACCCCATGGAACATTCTCCAAAACTGACCACATACTGGGACACAGAAAAAACCTCTACAAATACAAAAGCATTGAAATAATTTCATGCATTCTATCAGACCACAGTGCAATAAAGTTCAATATTAACACAAGAATAAGCCAAACTATCTAAAAGAACATGGAGACTAAACAACACATTCCTGAATAATGAATGGTCAAGGAAGAAATAAAGAAATAAAAACATTCCTGGAACTAAACTAAAAAGAAAATACAACACAGCAAAAACCTATGGGATACTTTAAAAGCAGTCCTAAGAGGGAAGTTTATAGCCATCAGTGCCTTCATTAAAAAAGCAGAAAGAGGAATAAATAAATGAACTAACACTGCAGCTAAAAACACTTGAGAGACAACAACAAATGAACCCTAAACCCAGCAGACAGGAAGAAATCACAAAAATCAGAGCAGAAATCAATAAATTACAAACAAAGAAAACAATACAAAGAATCAATGAATCCAAAAGCTGGTTCTTTGAAAGGATAAACAAGATAGACAGACCCCTAGCCCAGTTAACCAAAAGAAAGAAAGAACAACTCCAAATCAATAGTATTTGTGATGAAAAGGGAAACATCACAACAGAGAAAAAAAATCCAGACAATCATATGAGAATACTTCTAAAACCTAAACTAAATTTGAAAACTTAAGAGATATGGATGAATATTTGAAATCCTGGAATTCATCAAAGCTTAACCAAGAAGAGACTGACAGATTAAACAGACCCATGATATTTGAGGAAATTGAAAATGTAATAGTAAACCTCCCAACTAAAAAAAGCCCAGGCCCAGATGGTTTCACAGCAGAATTTTTAAAAAACATTTAAAGAGGACTTACAACCATCATTACTAAAACTGTTCAGAAGAATACAAGCAGAGGGAACACTTCCAATTTCCTTCTACGAAGCCAGCATCACTCTAATACCAAAACCAGGCAAAGAGATCACCAAAAAATAAAACTATAGACCCATTTCATTAATGAACATAGATGCAAAAATTCTCAACAAAATATTTGCAAATTGCATACAGACCCACATCAAAAAGATCATCCATCATGACCAAATTGGATTCAAACCAGAGATGCAGGGATGGTTCAGCATATGTAAATCAATAAATATCATAAAACATGTAAATGGACTGAAAGACAAAAACCACATGATCATCTCAATTGATGCAGAAAAAGCCTTCAAACAAAATTTAGCATCTCTTCATGGTTAAAGTCCTAGAGGGAATTGGACTGGAAGGAACATTCCTGAACGTAATCAAAGCCATATACACAACAAATATATTGCCAATATCATCCTAAATGGACAAAAGTTAGAAGCATTCCCCTTAAAGGCAGGAACATGGCAAGGCTGTCCCCTATCACCACTCCTCTTCAATAAAGTGCTTGAAACACTTGCCAGGGCAATAAGGCAAGAAAGGGAAATTAAAGGAGTACTAATTGGAAAAGAGGAAATCAAACTATCCCTCTTTGGAGATGATTTGATAGTTTATGTAAGGGATGCTAAAAACTCTACCAGAAAACTCCTAAGAGTTTCAGTAAAGTGGCAGGATACAAAATTAACCTAGAAAAATCAGTAGCCTTTCTCTACACCAACAACAAGCAACTGGAGAAGGAATACAAGAAGACCTTCCCACTCACAAAAGCTACGAAAGCAATAAAATACCTAGGAACAAACTTAACCAAAGACACCAAAGATCTCTACAACAAAAAATTTTAAACCCCTGAAGGAGATTGAAGATGACATCAGAGGATGGAAAAAGCTCCCATGCTCATGGATTGGAAAAATTAATATAGTAAAAATGTCCATTTTACCCCAATTGATATACAGATTCAATGCAATCCCAATTAAAATCCCTATGAGTTTCTTCACAGACTTGGGAAAAAAAAATCCTTAAATTCATATGGAAAAATAAAAGACCCCGAATAGCCAAAGCAACCCTGAGCAAAAAGTGCAATACGGGGGGGATCACTATACCAGACTTCAAACTGTATTACAGGGCTATAGTCATAAAGACAGCATGGTACTGGCCCCAAAACAGACCTGTTGACCAATGGAACAAAATTGAAGATCCGAACTTGAGCACATACAATTTCAGCCACCTCATATTTGACAAAGGGGCCAAAAAGACTCAATGGAGGAAAGACAGCATCTTCAGCAAATGGTGCTGGCAAAACTAGATCACCATTTGTAGAAGAATAAAATTAAACCCCTACCTCTCACCCTATACAAAAATCAATTCCAAATAGATCAAAGACCTCAATGAGAAACCTGAAACTCTGAAGGTGACAGAAGAAAAAGTTGGCAGAAACCGACAAGACATAGGTGTAGGAAAAGACTTTCTTACTTAAAAAAATTTTTTTTAATTTATTTATTTTATTTATTTCTGTATGTGTATGAATGTACTGTCTGCATGCAAGTCTGTGCACCCGTGTCGTGCAATGCCACGGAGGTCAGAAGAGGGTGTCGGATTTCCCTGGAACTGGAGTTCTCCTGGAATTGGAGTTTCAGACGGTTCTCGTCTGCCATGTGGGTGCTGGGGATCGAACCCGGGTCCTCTGTAAGAGCGGTCGGCGCTCTTAACCACTAGGCCATCTCTCCAGCCCTAAATTAAACAGCAGCTGCACAGGAAATAAGGTCAACAACTGACAAGTGGGATCTCATTAAACTCAAAGGCTTCTGTACATCAAAAGGAACAATCAATGAAGTGAAGAGAAAACCCACAGAGTGGGAGGAAATCTTCACCAGTGATACATCTGACAGAGCATTAACATCCAGAATATATAAACTATTCAAAAAACAAAGAAGAAAACAAATGACCCACTCAAGAGATGGAGTAAAGAGGTGAACAGAGACTTCACAGGTGAGGAAATAAAGATGGCTGAGAAACATCTTAAAAAATGTTCCACATCATTAATAATTAAGGAAATGCAAATTAAAACCACTTTAACATATCATCTCACTCCAATAAGACTGGCTAAGATCAAGAAAACAAAAGACACTAAATACTGGACAGGATATGGGAAAAGGGAACACTCATCCACTGCTGGTGGGAATGTAAACTGGTATAACCACTATGGAAAGCAGTGTGGAGAACCCTTAAAAGACTCAAAATGAGGGGCTGGAGAGATGGCTCAGCAACTAAGAGCGCCGACTACTCTTGCAGAGGACTGGGGGGGGGGTTGAATCCCAGCACCCACATGGCAGCTAAGAGCCAGCTTTAAGGTGGGCGTGGTGGCACACGCCTTTAATCCTAGCATTGGGGAGGCAGAGGCAGGCAGATCTCTGAGTTCAAGGTCAGTCTGGTCTACAGAATAAGCTCCAAGCCAGCTGGGGCTACAGGGAGACCCTATCTAAAAAAAAAAAAAATACTCAAAATGAGCCTAACACCTGACCCAGTCATACCACTCCTGGGTATATACCCACAAGACTCATCCTACGGCAAAGATACATGTACATCTATGTTTATTGCAGCTCTCTTCACAATAGTGAAGAGCTGGAACCAATCCAAATGCTCCTTAACCAATGAGTGCATAGAGAAAATGTGGTACATCTACACAATGGAGTTCTATGCAGCGGTAAAGAAAGATGGTATCATGTACTTTGCAGGTAAATGGATGGAGCTAGAAGACATTATGCTAAGTGAAGTAACACAGTCCCAGAATATCAAAAGACGAAGGTATCCCTCATCTGTGGATGCTAGTACCAAATACCCAGTAGTAAGGCAAACTGAGTAATATTTTCTTTTACTTGAAAGCAACTGTACTATTATAATGAGAATACCTTAATGGGATCTAAAATCAACCTATCACTTATCTTCAGACTTTGCAATTGTGGTATCTGGGGGGAGGGTATATATATATATATGTATATATATATATATATATATGAACATATATATATATATATGCATACTTTAGAGTAATATAAAATTAAAGGGGAAAAATGTGAATTTCAAAAATGGTTACCATCATTTGTGGATGCTAACACCAAATCCCCAGTTGAAAGGCAAGCTGAACATTATTGTTATATTTATTTTTATCTGAAAGCAAATGTGCTGTAAAAATATGATTCTCTTAACTGGCTCTAGAATTGACCTACTACTTATTTTCAGACTCTGTAATTACTGTAGATGGGTGGAAGGTATGTATTCATATCTTAGAGCAATATAAAACTAAAGGGGAAAATGTGAATGTTTAAACGTATTTTGGAATTAACATAGTTTATTCTTGGAGGTCATAATTTTGATACATATGTGATGGTTATATAGGCATATTTTGGAGCAATACAAAGGGGAAGGAACAACAACAACATAAAGACTGGCTCAAAGAACTGACTGTTAAATTCTGCCCCAAACAACAAGCCTCTGCAGTGAAAAACTTTGGAAAGACTGAGAGAAAGATGCAAGATACATTATGTCAGAAGGCATGAACTGGGGTGGAGTGGGGGGCAGGGAGAGGGGAATGTGTCTAAATTGGACTGAAGGATGATGTATGAAATGCACAAATCATCAATAAAAAATTAAAAAAAGATTAACCATCAAAAAAGAAATAAAACAAAATAGTTTTTCATATAAGAAAGCTAGACATGTCAAAATAGATGAATGAGATATGGTTTTAAGTATCTAACAATACAGTTTAATATCTAATGAATTTAGATGTTAATTTGACATAATATCTAATCATAAGTTTTTCTTTTGCCTTACACCAATGAAAAAATTCAGTTAATACTAAATCTCATTGAACAATTATGTTTGTGTACTCTTTGAACTATGCTGAATAGTTTAAAATATACTATTTAAGTTTACATATTTAAAAATGTTTTTCTCCTTTTCTTTTTCTTTTTTTTTTTTAAAGTTTTTTTTTTTTTTAATTTTATTTATTTCTGTATGTGTATGAATGTACTGTCTGCATATAGGTCTGTGCACCCGTGTCGTGCAATGCCGCGGAGGTCAGAAGCGGGTCTCGGACTCCCCTGGAACTGGAGTTCTCCTGGAATTGGAGTTTCAGATGGTTCTCGGCCGCCATGTGGGTGCTGGGGATCGAACCCGGGTCCTCTGTAAGAGCGGTCGGCGCTCTTAACCGCTAGGCTATCTCTCCAGCCCTTTCTTTTTTTTTTAAAAAAAAGATTTGGCCAGCTTTTAGTCCATTTGTTCCAATTTCAGATGGCTATGGCAGTTCGGTACCTCACACAAAAGGTTATTAAGGCAGTTAAGTCTTCCATAGACACGCTGCCTTCAACCAAACACTGATCAAAGTGGTGCACGGAACTGTGCTAACAGAAACATATGGTCTTCTACGCACCTTCGTGTTGAGACTTCATAACCAGTAACTAGGCCTACATAGAGGCCATGTGTGTGTGTATGAGGCCACACCTGCCTGCACCTAGCTTTTCCAATCATTACAATAGACCTATTTCGGGTGACTCAGCATGCGTGCTCCGCCATTAGAGCTGTTGGCATAATGTTTTTCTCCTATACACATGACTCAATCTCTTTAATTCATATATCCTTTTAAAATAATTACCAATACGCTTTCTTCATAGCAACTGAACACAACTATAAGTAACAGCACTGACTTTTTTCCTCTCACATACCACTGCACTCAAGGAACAGGTATTTTCCTTTGTGAAGGAATAAACATGACTGTATGACGTGGTTAGGTGAACTTCTGACATTAAGCACACGTCTCATATTCTGATGTCAGTAACATTCTCTAAACACATTGTTTTCAATAACTGAATAAAATATTTTTCATATCCTTTAAAAGATTTCTATATTTAAATGTTATTTAATATTCATTATTATAAATTATAATTACACACAAACCATTGCTAGTCTATCTAAATTTACTGTTTTATTTATTTATTCTTTTGAAATAGGTCTTGGTAGAAAGCCCAAGGTTACTTTGAACTTTCTATCCGCTTGCCTCAGCCTCCTGAGTCATTGGACTGCAGGCAGCCTCACCATGCTCAGCCTGATTTACTGTTTTATAGAATTTCCTTTCTTCCCACCACCCCTTCTTTTATTTTATTGAGACAAGGTCTAATTATGTAGCTCAGGATGGCCTTGAACTCATGATCCTTCTTCCTCAGCCTCCTAAGAATGCTGGAATTCCAGGTGTGCATTATCATGCCTGGATTCTGTGTAATAGAAAAGTTTAGCATTGACTGTTAGTGACAAAATGTGTATTAGTTAATTCAAAATAACTCATAATTTAATTTACACTTTTCTGACTAGTAATAGCATTGAAAAATTTCCTTCTTTACTGAAATTTTATGAAGTTCATACAATAGATTTTGATGATATTTAGACCCCCTCATGTCTCCTACCAAATTTTCTATATCCAAGTATTCATATATTAGGGCCTATAGAGTCAGGTTTGTTTCCTCAAATGTCCTTCAGTGTGGATTCATTCACTGAAGCCTGGTCAACTCACACTCTCACTCTCAAATGTGACTGATGCACCCCTTCCTAGCAGTCATGGGCTGCCAATACTTCCTCAGGTAGGGTTGGGGTTGCCTGCTCGCTTCCGTATATCTATTCTGGGATTTTTTTTCCGGCTTGAGTTTCTTGGGACTCATCTATGCTGTCACAATTCCTGCGAGTTCATATGAGTAACTGACCAGCTAGGTACAAAACTCTGTTTCCTTGTGATCATCTAGCACCTCTGGCTGTTAGAATCTTTCCAGCCCCTCTTTACAATGAGCCCTGAGTATTGGGAGGCTGAAGTTTGATACAGGTGTCCTATTCAGGGTTGAGCAATCCGTAGCCTCTTATTCTCTGCATACTGGCCAGGTGTATTTCTCTGTGTTAATCACCATTTGTTGTATTTATTATGACCCTTACCCATCTGTGAATCCTGTGAACTACAACTGGCCTGGCAAGATATGCCCACTGGTACCATAGTGGAATGAATATTTTAGGACTAAGCAACTACTTTCTAATTGGGCTTAAGGTCCACTTATTGATCGAATCCATACCTGACACTGGTATCAGCCCACAGGGCATAGGAGAGAACCTAAGACAATTATTCTGCTAAATAGATACTTAATTAAACTTATTTCTAATGACTTATTGTTATATTCACAGATTAATGCATCTCTCAACAAAGAAACATCCTTAAACATCTGCATAAATATGTTGAATGGCTATTTATAACTCTTTAATTCTGGCTTCAGGCTTCTTTGTCTCTTTGTTTTGGATTTTGAGACATGGTCTTGCTATATAGCCCAAGCTGGTATCTAATTTTGTATTTAGTCCAGGCTGACCTCAAACCTTTGATCCTTCTGCCTCAATATGCAAAGTGCTGGGCTTACAGGCATGTAGCACCATGTCTGTTTATTGTTTCTTATCTGCTAGCTGTTAATTATACTCATAAAGCATAAAAGATATACAACCACATCATTTGTATAGATACTACACAATTTTATTATAGGGTTCTGGAAGGTATATGTTTTTTCATCTTTTATCTTCTTTTTTACACTGCAGTGTACTGTCCTTACTTCATGAGGTCAATAGACATATTTTAAATGCTTGTTAGATATTATCCATATAAACATAAATATAACATTATTCCTTTTACCAATTAGCTTACCAATGTTTCAGAAGCTTAAGAGGTTGCTAAAACATGGAAAGTATGTTCCATTAATAAACAAATTTTCAATGTTTATCACAGAAGGAAGCATTCTCTTCACCATTGGTGGTAGACTGTAAGAATCCCTGGCACATAGCAAGTGCTCAGAATTCTCATGATTCTGATATTTCTAAGTTCTCTCATCACTACTCAGCCTCCAAGGAAGATTCTGATAAATGTGTGCAATACTCACCACAGACTGAACCTCGCACTAATCTTCTCAAATGAGGTCTCTCTGGGAGGTAGCGATATTTGCATCCAAATATACTGAGGTTTGATGTGTGGTCTCCAAAAAACCGGAGCTGGCGGTATCTCTCTCCACAACGATAACAAAAATTAGTGTTACATTGTGAACAAGTCATATGGTCACATCCTTCTGTTCTCTGGATATGGATCTGGATAAAGAGAAAATAGGAAATGCTATTAAAGTTTTAAAAAGTAAATCTACCACATTTTATGGAACAAGTTTTACCAAAATAAAGTCTTGTGTCATATTCCTGTGTGGTTTTTCTCTTTTTTCATTTTTTTGAAGTGAGGATCACATTTTATAACCCAAGCTGGCAAAAATTGACCATGTAACCCAGGCTGGCCACAAACTCATGGCAATCCTCCAGCCTCAGCTTCCCAACCAATTAGATTGTAAGTGTAGGCCACAATGCCAGGTCCAAGAATAGATTATTACTTACTACTTCTATATGCTTAAATCATGGTGACATTTTGGGTACCTATGCTTTTTCCAGATTTTGATCAAGATATAGATAATTAAATTCCAAGGAAGATTTTTTTTTTTTGCCTTTCTAGACAGACATCTAAATCAATGGTTAAAAGACAATTTACAATGCTGTGAAATCTGGCTTATGCTTTGATCAGAAAGAATGATGTAATATGGTCAGGGGGAGGAAAAAACAGAATATTCCTTGTAAGAAGGGATTCTGTTTTTTATTTTTAATGAGTAAATACCAAGGAGGAGAAATTTATCTTTGCTGAAAGATATTATAGCAGATACATGTGCATTTTCAATATTATTTTAGTTGCTAACACTACAGCTGTTTGCAATGTTGTTCAGAGGACTTTTTACAATGCTATCTGTATTCATTATTTTTATGTTGCTATAATAAAATACCATGAGGAAAAGCAACTTAGGGAGAAAGGGTTTATTTGGGCTTATAGCTCCAGAGTGATAGAGTCCATCAAGGCTGGGAGTTATGGCAAGCACAGGGAGAATACGGCAGCAGGAATAGGAACCTGCTTCTTTGATGTTTTTTAACTGAATTTTTATGTGTTTTACACAGGACATCTCGACCAATCTTAATTACCTTTATACCCTGTCCCCATTCGTGCTCTCCTACAGCCTCCCCTTTAGAGTTAATTCATTCTATCTTTTGTGTCAAGATCTATTGTGTCAAGTTAGTGTCTCCAGATGCTCCTCAGAGCAAGTTCATCCATGAGGTCTAGTGAGCCCACCCAGAGTCTCTTGCTTTAAGAAGACCAGCTCTTCCTCACTAAACAGTAATGATCTGCCAATATTTCTCCAGTTAAGATTGGGGTCTGCTACCCACTTCCCCAGTTCCATGCTGGGTTTTTGTCTGCTTGAGTTTGTATGGATCTTGTGAATGTTGACATCATTGCTGTCAGTTCATATGAGCAGGGTCCCAGGAGCTAGTAGGACTCTATTTCCATATTGTCTTGTACCTACTCCCTGGCTCTCACAATCTTTCCACCTCCTCTTCCACAATGGTCTCCGAGCTCTGGGTGAGTGACGTGTAAAGGACCCACACTCTGTAGACCCCTAATCTCCATGCTTTAACCATTGTGACCTTTTTTGTTCGTGGCCCTCTGTTACAGGAGGGAACTTCATCAATAAAGAGTTTAGAAATTCATTAGTGCCCTCTTTCCCCCTATTCTACATTGTATGAGCCTTAGGTGTAGAGGCTGCTTTGCACATGTCCAACTTAGGCTTGGGTAATTCACAGACAATGTCTGTGTATGACCAGTTGTGAAAGTCTGTAATAGTCTCTGGTGAAAAAGAAGCTTCTTTGATGGGTGTGACTAGGAAACTTGACTGTAAATTTAAGGATCCATATTGTGCAGATACTAAGAAGTTCATTTGTCTAGCAATTTGATAGCCTTGGAGATTTCTCTAAGATTAATGACCTCTCCATCCATGTGTATCTGGCTAGGTTTATAGTACCACACATGAGTTTCCTCCTACTGAGTGAGCTCTAAGTCCGATTAGTTAGCTTTTGATTGTCCTCAAGATAAAAGTGCAACTATTCCACCAATGCCGTATGCTGTGTTGGTCACTGATGTGGTTCCTTGGTCTTGGAGCTGGTGTTTGATCATCGATTGATGCTCTCCCTTAGCAGCTGCATAGTGCTCTCCAAAGCTAAGAAGCCAGCCTTCAGGGGACATGGCTTCCATGTCAGTTCCAGCTCCTCAAATTTTTATCCACACACAAAATAAACAAAGCCTGTTGCTGCATCGTTACATGTAACCACAGCTTCCATCATAATGTAATAAGAACTATATATACTGTTAGACGGTGAATCATATACCCAAATGTACTGTTACTGTCTCAAGCACCGAGGCCATGATATATGTTATTATCAAGATGCTTCTTAGGGGCTGAAGGGAAGGCAAATGGGAAGACTTTCTTTTTAAAAGTGGGTAAAACTCACTTGGAAGAATACAAATTATTTTCTTTTGATGAAATATGTTAATGTTAAATAATGTTAATGTTTCTTTCCTGATTATTCACCCAATAGACAAAGTGCACACATTTTTGAGCAAAAGATGACTCCAGTTGATATGTGTGCCCACAAGGATGATGAGTGAAACATTCAACTATATCACAAACAGAAACACCTTATTTTTTTAACATTTATTTTATGTCTATCAGTGTTTTGTCTGCATATATGTAAGTGTACTTGTGTCATGAAAAGCCCACAGAGGCCAGAACAGGCTTTCCGATTCCCTGGAACCGGAGTTATAGATGGTTGTTAGCTACCATGTGGGTGCTGGGAATCCAGACTGGAGATGAAGCATGTAGGCCAGATTTGATCCATAGCACCTCATAAATTGAGTGTGGTGGCCCACACCTGCAATCCAAGCCATCACTCAGAGTCATGGGAGGTGAGAGGGCCATTTCAATGTCATTCTCTGCCACAAGGAAAGAAAATTTAAGGCTCTCCTGGGCTATTAAAAAAAAAAAAAGCAGAAACAGAAATAAGATAGGTCAAAGCACTCAAAGCACTAGGAGAAATAATATTTGAGACAATTGCTCAGAGCTCAAAAAATGTGGTCAATGTTTTGACCATATGCTGCATTAAAATGTCAGTTAAGAATATTCCTGAAAATACAGTCTTATAGGTAACTCATAAAAAGAAAAGTTATAAACCTCTAAAAAGCAGTGTCATAGGAAACCTATAAAAAGAAAAGAAATATTTCTTTAGAGCCTACTGTGTGCTGAGCATTGAACTTAAATTGCTACTTTTAAGTGTCTTGTCATTCTTGTTTATAACGCGAGCTTTGTGGAGTATTTTGACTGAATGACAATCCCACTGAGTGGAGAAAACTTTGAATTTACATCTGTTAGTCATGTTAAACAGCCTTTTACTATGTACTTAAAAATAAAAGCAGAAGGTTAATCACATTCTTTGCTAGTCAGCAGCAAAACCTCTGCTCTAGTGAGAGTCACAGCTGTGCTCTCCAACATAAGGTTGATCTGAGCTTTTCTGACATTTTGGGTTACCTCACATTCTTATTTCAAAATAGTATCACTTTTTTTCTTATCAGAAACTTACTCAAATAAATCAAACTTGTAATTGATAGTGTATTTACCTCAAAACTTCACATGTAATTTTATCTGTCATTTTTATATCTACTTCTAATATTGCTTTTGGGATCTAAAGTATTCATGTTTTTCAAAGATTATAGTTTCTAGCCTCTCCCTTAATAATCTTTATTTCTAAAATAATATTCTGAATACAGCAGTCACCTGAAATGTTGTTAGCTAAATGGTGTTTCTGCACAGGAACTGATAAAACTGTAAATTCTGATAATGCTCTACTTCACCTTGTACTCTGCTGGATTATGTGCTTCTATAGATTAGTCTCAGTATTTTATATACTTTAATGCGAGGATCTAATCATAGGAAATGATATCTTAATTCAACAACTCTCAAGTGTACAATGTTTTCTTTAGTATTGTGGTGAATATATCCTTATTGTTAAGGTTTAAATATCTCAAACTCATATTTTAAATGTTGTTTCCCAGCTGGTGGAAGCAGATTACAGCCTAGCCTTTGGTTGTGGTCTTTCTCTCTCTCTCTCTTCTGGTATGCTAGGATGTGAAGAGCCTTGGCCTGACAATCCTGCTGGCACAGATAGACCCACTCTGCCAGGCCTTCCCCACTGTGGTGGGCCAAAATACGTTCTTCCTCCAGTGAATAGTTTTTGTCAGACCTCGTGATCACAATGAGGCAAAAGTAGTGAATGTAATTATATAAAATACATTTTATTATTTCATGCTTCTAGAGAAATATACTGGCACAATGCAAATTCATGTCAACAGGAGACATAAATAACTTACATTTGCTAAGCAACTTGCAATTGTGAGCTAACACTTAAGGTATAATAAATTCAGTATGCTAAATGAATTCCTGGAGAACATAATTTTAAAGTTGACAGTTTGATAATAATGCCATATTTGTTCATGAAATCTAAAGCTTTAAAAAAGATTAAAATTATGTTTATATAAGGCTCATTTTCCCCCAATACAAAGGTTATTTTTTTGCTATTCTTTCAAACCATTTATCATATTAGCTCCCCTAAAAACAAACTAATCACCCAAGTGGCTACAATTTAGCATAAGAAATCTACTAGATTAAACTGAAAACTCTTAAGGCATAGACACCTCATGATTTCTTGTTACTCAGCTCCTCTTCATCTATAATAAATGAGAACATTGGGAATACCCTTGAGAAGAGGCTGATACACTATAGAAAAAAGATACACTATAATAGATAAAAATGAGAAAACAGACCATTTTTGTGTCCACCATATAAGGAACTATTTTAAATATTATTTTATAGTTACATTAATACAAAAATTATATATAGTTATCAGTAACATAAAAATTATATATAAAATAGTACTACTCTTCTTAAAGTATTTAGATTGAACTCAATAAAGTAACCACAAGACACTAAAAATAGAAGTGAAATTTATTTTGATATAGATCCATTTACTCAAAAGTTAGAATGGATAAATATTTAAGCAATTTAAAAACTGAATCGGCACACACCTCTCCAAAATGATTTGTCTTTCATTAATAAATGAAGGCTTCCAGACATGGTGGCACCCACCTTCAATCCCAGCACTTGAGTGGCAGAGGCAGGCAGATCTCTGTGACAGCAAGGCCAACATGGTCTATATAGTGAGTTCCAGGCCAGCTGGGGCTACTGGGACACCCTGTCTGAAAAAAAGACACAAAAAGATTTACTTTATTAAGAAGTAACAACTAAATTAACTATTATCTATGACTGTTACCAACAAATATTTTGCTCTGGATGGAATACTAAACTCTTATTTTAAAAAAGTACCTTTATATATATGCTTTACTCAATGACATTTGGCATCTAGAAGAATTAATTAGAAGTAAAAGTAATAATAAGGGTAAATTTAGGAAAATACCATAAATAATAATCAGTTTCAAATTACTGTTCCTAGATATTCCATAACACAAGGATTAAAAAAATTCCCCATTGATCTATAAATAAACCCTTTAAAGAGCTAATAGAAATATTATGAGCCTAAAATTCTTATCTAACTATAAAATAAATAATATGTGAGGGTAAAGATAGAACATTTTCCAAACTGCTGACTGCTCTGTCCCTTGAGGAAGCAGTTCATTACAGAAATGTGAAGTCCAGGACAGGATAATGCTAGCATCTTCGAATGGAGCCCAAGAAATCCCAGGGGGAAAAAACCCTCAAAAATCAGTATCTCCTCAGATACTGTTTAACATTATTGGACTATAGAGCAAAAGCTTAAGTGTATTACTCAATATATAATAAAAGGATGAGAGGCTGGAGAGATGGCCTAGCGGTTAAGAGCGCCGACCGCTCTTACAGAGGACCCGGGTTCGATCCCCAGCACCCACATGGCGGCTGAGAACCGTCTGAAACTCCAATTCCAGGAGAACTCCAGTTCCAGGGGAATCCGAGACCCTCTTCTGAACTCCGCGGCATTGCACGACACGGGTGCACAGACTTGCATGCAGACAGTACATTCATACACATACAGAAATAAATAAAATTAAAAAAAAAGTCGTTTAAAATAAAAGGATGAACTAAAATAATTATCAAAACTTGGCAGCCTAGTGATATACACCTGTAATCACAGCACTTAGGAGGAAAGAAGATGGCAAGTTTGAGGCTAGCCTGGGTGGAAAAGAGAGAAAAAGATAAATAAGTGAAATGAATCTTTATTGTTTATGGGTGAGAGTCACAATGTTCAGGAATGGGCGTCCACCGATCCTTTAGCATGGCGACTGGGAATTCACATGAAGACTGAGCCTCCAGGTTTACATGCACCTGTGTCTGCATGGCTCAATGCACTTCACCCCTTTCAGAAGCCCTCATTATCTGTAACAGACTCTCAACAGAGGTTCTTATCCCCCAGAGAGGCTTCAGAAATATTTATTTAATTAATTAATTAATGAATTTATTTATTATTTTATATTAATTTGGTCTTTTTTGAGACCGGGTCTCCCTATAGCCCCAGCTGGCCCTGGAACTCACTCTGTAGACCAGCTGGCCTGAACTTCACAGAGTCCCGCCTGCCTCTGCCTCCCAAGTGGCTAGGATCAAAGGCATGCCCGCACCACGCCCAGCAGAATCCTTTTATGTTTGTAGAGAATGTTTGGTTATCACGAATTAGGCTGATGCTGACACTGGAGTATGCTGAAATGCGTGGGAATCTCCTGAAAGAACTAGATTCTTCCTAGATAATTTCCAAGTGTATTAGCTATTCATACAGGTGAAATCTATTTATAAATGTCTGAGCATAGAGTCTAACTTTATTTTATGCATATACACAAAGGAAGTTTTACAGTTTTCATATTCCATGGGTTTTAAAGATAAATTAGTATTGTTCAAACCAAGGACATTGACTATCTGACCTAACCCCTGCCTCCACTTTCATATGGTAATACCCCAAATATATTTACCTGGTTTTAGCATGAGTTGACTTTTTCTTATACTCATCCCGCGCAATATACATATGAATCCACATGCATGTACATATTTTCTTCTCTTCTCCTCTCTCTCTATATATATATATATATATATATATATATATAATACATGTTTACTTTTTATTTATTTATTTTTGTTCTTTGCGAGACAGGGTCTCCCTGTAGCCCCAGCTGACCTGGAACTCACTCTGTAGACCAGGCTGGTCTTAAACTCACAAAGATCTGCCCACCTCTGCCTTCTGAGTGTGCCACCACGCCTGGCCCATAATACATGCTTAGACATACTCATTCACTTATTTTGTCTTCATTTAAAAATGGCAAAACTAATGGCTAGGTATTGATAATATTTGAATATTAAGGGTTTCTTAAATATTAATGCATGTACAATTATTCCTTATTTCTTTTAATGTCATAACGCCTAAGTATTTACATGTTGAATATATATTACATTTTTTAGTTGTTTCCATTTTATAATTAGAACCTAACAATTAAAAAACCAATGTAATATATATTCACATTATATATTTAATCTTCAGAACAGTAATCAAGTTGAGATGGGATGATGGTAAGTTAACTACAATGGAGACGAGTGTGCAGTAGGAAGTGTCAGCATATGTTAGACAGCATTTGGAATTCAGCAATGCTTCTTGGTATTTTAGTGTGTGTGTGTGTGTGTGTGTGTGTGTGTGTGTGTGTGTGTCTGTCTGTCTGTCTGTCTGTCTGTCTGTCTGTCTGTCTGTGGGATCTAACCCAGGGCCTTGTGGAAGCAAAGGCCAGCACTCTATCATTGACCACAGTCCTAGTGTTTCTTTTAAAAGCAGAAAATAACTGTCCTATCACTTTGAAGGAATGAATTGGCCCTGGAAAAAACTAAGTGACTTAATTTCCCATTATTTCCTATTATTGCATAAATCATACTAGTAACATATTATTAGCCTTAGAAAATGTGCTGTTTCCAGCATGAATTAACATGTGTCGTTTAAAGGACTGTAAGAAAGATCATCGCGTATTTATTTAATTGTTTATATCTGCTGTCAAACTGTTTTGACATGGAAAGTTTCCAAGGAACATTGGCAGAGAGGTACAATATGTTATCCCTATGGTGAAAATAAAATCATTTGCTGTATACAGTCCTCGATCTCTGAAGTAAAGGTGTGAGTAATATAGGTGTGAATGCTTTAACCAAGGGTTTATTGGAAGTAAGAAAAATGGCAGTGATCATTGAATTATTGCCATCCATCATTTGGGCCTGTTATTTGTATAGTAAAGATTTTTTTCCAAGTAGGTTATACTCTGTTACTTCTGGCTAGCCATCAGCATGAGCCCTACTGCCTAAAAACTATTTCATTTATTTATGTCTTGTCCTTCAATCCTGTACCCTAAAATGAGAAATACATTTTTGACAGAGGCTTAATGTTTTAACAAAAGTGTGAACATTTTTATTTTAAGATTCTGGCAAAAGTACACTATCAAATGGTATGTTTGCTTACTTGTCTTATACAACCATACAGGTTTTCCTGGAAGGATTTGTTTTGCTGTTTTCTTGTTGAAAAGAATTTGCTTATAGATACATACATACATGTATACATATATATGTGTACATGCATGTATGTATCTATGTAAAAAAAAAGGAAATGTACTGTTTCCTAATTGTCCTATGTCTGAGGTACTAAACAGAAGTGTGAGTTAGTTTGTGTAAGAAGAGAATCAAGGTGGTCAGCTGCAGGTCATCTGGTCATTTCCCCTATGGTTACATTTCTGTCATTTCATAGAAGTTTGGGTAAATAAGTTTAAGTCCTTAGTGTTTAATAACACTAAGGTAGAAGGTAATCTGGCTGAGGTTGCCAAATTCCCCTCTCACCCTTCTCTCCAGCACGCCCCACCAAAACTGGTTCCTAATCATTTTGAAAAACAACTCAAATTTGCTTTAGTATTTTAAGCAAGAGTTTCCCTTTACCCAAGGAAGAAAAGAAAAAACAAAACAAAACAAAACAACAACAACAACAACAAAACACAAACGGCCAAATCTGTGAAGGTTTCCCAGGCTGACAGAGTAGTCTTTTTTTTTTTTTTAATAATGCTTTTATTGATGTTTTGTGTATTTCAGACATAATTTCTCAGTTCAGTTTAGACATATTCCCCTTTCCCTTCCCCCAACCCCAAGAGTTGTCTTTTTGTAAGCTAAGCAACTCCATGAAGCTCTGATGCTTAGTCATCCTGTTTGCCAGTTAAATCTTATTTTTAATCATGAGCTATTTCAAATACTTAGAACATTATAAACAATAATACAACAGCTATACATCAACTCACCACTACATTTAATGATGGGAAAACATTGTAATGTTTGCTTCAGAAATATTTTTGAGGCGAATGCTTTCTCTACATAGTGCTGTCTTTATGTGACTATCTCTTCCTGACTTGACTTCCTGCTTTACATTTGTTTGCTTCAAGTCATGAGGTGAAACAGCCTGAAGGTGTGTGCATCTGTATTTTCAAAGTACATGTGTTAAAAATACATACTTGGAGGTCAAAAGTCTTGTCTTGGGAAAAAGGGCTCTTGCCTCTGCCTCCTGAGTGCCGGGATTGCCCCACCTCTTCTTAACAAGGTCAGCAACTATTTAACATGTGCTTTTTTTATTTAAAAAATCATTATTAGATTCCCAACCTTGCTGTAAAAATTCATGAATAACTAATAACCTTTCTAAAAGTTTCACACAAAAGTGAAAATTCTTACAACTGCATTTATTTGGTTTTATCTTGTAGACCCATGTGTATCTTATTTCTAAGTGTATGCATTTCATTTTAAAAATATTTTATTTATTATTTTTATTTTTGTGTATGAGCATATTGCCTGCATGTATGTAAGTGCACCTGTGTCATTCAGTGCCCATGGAGGTCAGAAGAGGGTGTTAGATTCCCTTGGAACTGGAGTTACAGGCTGTTGTTAGCTGCCATGTGGGTTCTGGGAATTGAACATGGGTTCTCTGTAAGAACAGCCACTGCTCTTAACTACTGAGCCATTTCTCCAGGCCTTCTGAGTTTTAATTTTACTTAGCAACTCTAATTTTTCCTCAGACTTTAGAATCTGATATATAGTATCAAGATGACCTTTTTTTTTTGCATAAACAGATTTTTTTTGCCAACAAATTTAAATTTAAATTCCCCACTTGTATTAAATTCAATTTAAACATATGGTTATTACAAACTAGATTTTGTTGTGGGATAATTAAATTCAAGAAAGGTCTGTCAAAATTAGCTCATGTTTTCAGTAGAGTAAGAATTTATAAAACTAATTTTTAGGATAAGGATAGTGTTTCATAATTTGCTGAATAAAATTGTGCATCAAGAGGTAATGGCAGTGGTTGGGGAAATAGCTCAGCAGTTAAGGACAATGGCTGTTTTTCAAGATGACCCAGGTTTAATTCATAGCCTTCACATGGCAGCTAATAACTGTCTTTTAACTCCAGTTCCAGGGAATCTGATTCTTGCATGACACAGTATACTTACATACATGCAGGCAAAACACTCATACATAAAGTTAAAATAAAAACTAAAACTAACAAAAGAAAGTTTTTTTAAAAAAGAGGTAATTGCATTCAAATAAACATGGCTAAAGATGCTCTTGCTGAAGTGCTGTTTGCTTGTTTTCACAAAATGACTAAAAAATTTAAAAGCCTCTGGAATTGGTTTTCTAGATTTACCTTATATAAAAAACTCACATGAATATCTTGATCATAAGCACAAAGAAAAAGCTTTTGATATTCATTAATATCTACAAAATTTAATTAGTGTGTGTGTGTGTGTGTGTCTGTGTATACGTGTCACTGTTCACATGTGCAAATCAGAGGACGACTTGCGGATAAGGTTTTTTTCTTCTACATGCGGGTTCCAAGGATGAACTCAGACAGTGAGGCTTGGTGGTAAGCCTCTTTACCTGCTGATCAGTCTCTTCACCATCCCCTCCCTTGAAATTAATTTACAAATAGGAATGTGATTTGTTTACATAAGCCAAATTTCCTTATAGTACCATGCCTTGTATTAAACTGGTCTTTCCACTTGAAGATAAAACAAAATCTAATTTTGGGAAAAGTAACATTGGTAAGTAATAAATCATTGACTGAATGATTAAGTTTCACCAAGGCAGAATTAGGGAATTGGAACTCATCAGTTTTTTTTTTTTTTTTTGTAAGTACAGATTTTTTTTCTGAACACTTTAGCACCAAGTTTAGAGAGCCCAGGAAAGATACTATCAAGTGTTACAACTTAACATTTGCTTAGCATGGACTACAAGTCAATTGATAGGGGCAGAATTATTAATGAAAACAATTGAGTTTTAAGAGTTTCAATTTGTGAAAAGTTATTTTAAGTTTCTACAACACAATAAACACATAGATAAATCATGGATGGATTAAAAATGTTTAAATATCAACAAATCAAGTGGTTAAAGGAGCTGGTTCTGATGGTATGCCTTTAATCCCAGAATTTAAGATGCACAGGGAGGCAGATCTTTGTGAATCCAAGGCCAGCTACACAGTGAGGCCTGGTCTAAAATTAATTAATTACTAAAAGGAAAAGATTAAAAATAATAGATGTATCAAATTTTACAATAAATTTCTGGATGATAAATGACTTTCTTATATTTAGAAGTAAAATACTTATGAAAGACATGTAAATATATAAAATATGTGTGTACATGATATTTGTGTGTGCTATGTCCAAAGACATATTTGGCCAAATAAAAATTAAAAAAAGTATATGTGCAAAACAATGATGTAAAACACAATGAACTACAAGTTGGATAGAAAGAAAAAAAAATAAGGAAACATAGAGAAAATATTTAAGAAAAGAAGTTAAAATTTTCCAAATACAGAACCCATAGAATTTGATGAAAATATGCCCCAACCTAGCCCACTCAAGTGGGCAAAGGCTATGAATAGAAATTTTTTTAAAAAGCGCATAACTAAATCAAACGAACATGAATCTCTATTCACTGTTTAACAAATAAAGAGATGTAAAATGTAAGAGCAATACATTTTAAAATTATTAATTGGAAAATAAGTAAAAAAATGAAAATACTAAAAGGAAATGCTCATACAGAAAGTTCTTAAACTTTCCTGGGAAATTATAAATGGCTTCACTTGTTTTAGAAAGCAAATTGGCATACTGACACCAGGCACCACTCTAAGTTACTCTGTATTATATGAAACAACGGTTTTTCAGACTGTCTTTACTGTAGGAGTCCCCATCTTACAAGCAGCTTTTGAATCTATTTTGAGGGAAAAGGGTAATTGTAGCCTCAAGTGTATCCAGAAACCTCACTGTCAGGTACCACTCCCAGAACAGACTAAAAAATGATTTATTCCTTGGAATAGAAAGATTACAAAGGAGAACTGAAGGCGTAGGGATACATGGGTATATTAAGGTATCATGGAAACCAGGCTCAAGATCTTACTGAACAGGAATAGGTGCAACTGCCTCACCTGGACCCAATAATGTATATAGATACACTGTATGCTGTCTGATATGAGAGTTTATATTACTAATGAAGATCAGGATAAATGAACTTGTGTTCACCTGAGCCGGGTTACCAAGGGAGGTGGGATTGCTGTCACTGAAAACACTAAACTTTGTGAATTGATTTTCTTGCAATAAATTTTGACACTGAAGAAAAACACAAATGTGTTCCTCTATGTTTCTGGGATAGCACACTCACAAGCATTATGCATCAAATATAAAAAACACTGACAGCCTATACCTGCAATTCTACCTTAACTTTATTTTAAATCTTCAAAATATGGAAAAAGGATATATTTGCAATAAATATTACTAACCCGTGTTTGTAATATGTAAATCAAACTAAAGGATAGTTAAGCAAAACTTACAGTTAAAAGTTTAGAAGATGGGACTGGAGAGATGGCTTGGTGGTTAAGAGCACTGACTGCTCTTTCAGAGGACTCAGGTTCAGTTTCCAGCACCCACCTGTCAGCTATCAACCATACATAACTCTGGTTCTGGGGAACTGACACCTTCTTCTGACCTCTATGTACACTGCACAACATGGGTACTCTTACATACAATGCAGGCAATACTACACTCATATACATAAAATATTTTTAAAAATTTAAAAGACATTTCACTAAGGGAGACTCCTCCATCAGTATCAGCTACACCTCAACTGCCTGGAGATACTGTGCAACAGTGGCAGCCAAGTGTCTATATATATCCCAAATCTAATTGGCTATTAGCTCTCTCCTTGGAGGAATAACTCACAGCAGATGCCACAAGCTTATGTCCTCTAGTGGTTAGGAGATGTTATAAGCCACAATAAGAACTTGTCACCCTTTACAGAGAAACCACAGTTTGCGGATTAGCATACCATCCATGTTTATACTCACAGCTTAGCTTGCCATAATAATTAGTACTGCTTAAATGCCTGTACATCCAATTGCTTGTGCTTTGTTAGTATGACTAAAAAGGTATCACTGGATAAGCTGTCAACCCATGAAGGGAAACAACCTGAACAGACTAGAGTCCAAAATGACAACTCCAAAGAAAGGAGACTGTTTTCTTCTCACCCACTTGTGCCCCTTTCCCTAAGCCCAGGGAACAAATTGAGGAAGAGGAGGCGTGGTAGAATGTAAGGGCTGCGAAGAGATAGGGGTGAATCATGAGACTACAGCAATATAGTCTGGACTACTAATTGATCAACATGCCTGTGCATACAAGTTTCTCCAACTGGACTATGGGAACCTTGGGTTGTTCAAACTTTGGACATAGATACTTGCAAAATGCACCAATTACCTAATTGTACGGCAAACTGAGTAACATCAATGTTATCTGAAAACAACTGTGTTATTATATTGTAGAATCCCTTAAAAATAAACAAATAAAAATGTAAAAGACAATTTAGGTAACATCAGAAATGGATGAGGAGTTGTGTGGAATAAGTAATGAGACTAAACACAAAGTACTAACAATTAAAACCTTTTACAATGATTTAAATAGGGTAAAGACTGAGAAGAACTATCAATGTGTTAATGAATACATCTGTGTGGCAGGATGCTGGATGAACACTTTATGTCCTTCCTCAAAGTTATAACAGGTTTTATAATCTCATAAGGAAAACGATCGTTAAAAATACAAGTTTTAAAGTTATAAAATTAATTTAAAACATAATACCCATAGTAGAGTGAAAAATATTAACAAATAAGATTGGTAACAACAAAATTTTAAATGTATTTGACTACCAATATTGAAAACATTTACATGAACATATACATCAATTATTTTGCTTATTTAGAACCATTAGGTGTGAGTTTTTTGCCAAATTTCTACCATCTTCATTGTCCATATTTGTAAATTTTAATTAACAATTTTGTTTTAATAAAATACTTTCATTGCTGTTTTGTGTGTTTCATACATCATTTTCACTTCAATTTAGACACATTCCCCTTTCCCTGCCCCCTCCACCCCAGTTCATGCATTCTGCCATGCATGTCTTGCATCTTTTTCTCAGTCTTTTTAAAGTTTTTCTCTGCAGAGGTTTATTGTTTGGGGAAGAATTTAACTGTATCATTCAGTTCTTTGACCCAGTCCTTATGTTGTTATTGTTCCTTCCATTTGTATTGCTCCAAAATATGCCTATATAAATGTCACATATATACACAAATTGTGACTTGTGAAAATAAACTGTATGTTAATTCCAAAATATGTTTAGGAATTTACATTTTCCCTTCAATTTTATATTACTCTAAAATATGAATACATACCTTCCATCCATATGTGGCAATGACAATGTCTGAAAATATGTGGTAAGTTAATCCTAGAGCCCATTAAGGGATTCACATTATAACAGCACAGTTGTTTTCGGATAAAACGAAATATAACAATGCTGCTCAGCTTGCCTTTCAACTGGGGATTTGTTTTGTTTTTCTGGTACTGTGTTACTTCACTTAGCATAATGGCTTCCCATTCCATCCATTTACCTGCAAAGTTCATGATGTCATCTTTACCGCTGCATAGAACTCCATTGTGTAGATATACCACATTTTTATTATCTACTGGTCAGTTGAGGGGCATTTGGGTTGGTTCCAGCTCTTTGCTATTGTGTAGAGAGCTGCAATAAACATGGATGTGCATGTATCTTTGCAGTAGGATGAATCTTGTGGGTATATACCCAGGAGTGGTATGACTGTGTCAGGTGGTAGGCTCATTTTGAGTCTTTTAAGGGTTCTCCACACTGCTTTGCATAGTGGTTGTACAAGTTTACATTCCCACCAGCAGTGTATGAGTATTCCCCTTTCCCCCCTTTCCCCACAACCTCTCCAGCATGTGGTGTCTTTGGTTTTCTTGCTTTTATCTAGTCGTATTGGAGTGAGATGATATCTTAGAGAGGTTTAAATTTGCATTTCCTTAATTATTAACAATGTTGAACACTTTTTAAGATGTTTCTTGGCCATATTAACCACCTTCACTGGTGAAGTCTCTGTTCAGCTCTTTACTTCATCTCTTGAGTAGGTCTTTTTGTTTTCTTTATTTTTTGAGAAGTTTATATATTCTGGATGTTAATGCTCTGTCAGATGTATCACTGGTAAAGGTTTCCTCCCACTCTGGGTTTTCACTTCCTTTACTGTTTCTTTCATTGTACAGAAACTTTTGAGTTTGATGAAGTCCCACTTGTCAACTGTTGACTTTATTTCCTGCATGGCTGCTGTTTGATTTAGAAAGTCTTTTCCTATGAATATGATTTGTAGGTTGCTGCCAAAATTTTATTCAATCACCTTCAGAGTTTCAGGATTCACACTGAGGTTTTTGATCCACTTGGAGTTGATTTTTGTACAGGGTGATAGGTAAGGGTTTAATTTTATTCTTCTACAAATGGTGATCCAATTTTGCCAGCACCATTTGCTGTATCTTTCCTCCATTGAGCTTTTTTGGCTCATTTGTTGAATATGAGGTTGCTGAAATTGTATGAGCTCAAGTTTGGATCTTCAATTTTGTTCCATTGGTCAACAGGTCTGTTTTTGTGCCAGTACCGGGCTGTTTTTATGACTATAGCTCTATAGTACAGCTTCAAGTCTGGTAAAGTGATCCCCTCTGTATTGCACTTTTCACTCAGGGTTGCTTTAGCTATTTGGGGTCTTTTGTTTTTCCATGTGAATTTAAGGAATTTTTTCCAAGTCTGTGAAGAAACTCATGGGGATTTTAATTGGGATTGCATTGAATCTGTATATTAATTTGGGTAGAATGGACATTTTTACTATATTAATTTTTCCATCCTTTGATGTCATCTTCAATCTCCCTTCTTCAGGGGTTTAAATTTTTTGTTGTAGAGATCTTTCATGTCTTTGGTTAGGTTTGTTCCCAGGTTTTTTTCTTTAAGGCTATTTTGAGTGGGAAGGTCTCCTTAAATTCCTTCTCCAGTTACTTGTTGGTGTAGGAGAAAGGCTACTGACTTTTCTAGGTTAATTTTGCATCCTGCCACTTTACTGAAACCCTTAATCGTTTCTAGGAGTTTTCTGGTGAAGTTTTTAGCATCCCTTAGGTAAACTATCATGTCATCTGCAAAAAGGGATAGTTTGACTTCTTCTTTCCAATTAGTACTCCTTTAATTTCCTTTTCTTGCCTTATTGCCCTAGCAAGCATTTCAATCACTATATTAAAAAGGAGTGGTAATAGGGGGCAGCCTTGCATGTTCCTGCCTTTAAGGGGAATGCTTCTAATTTTTTTTCTATTTTGGATGATGTTGGCAGTAGGTTTGTTGTATATGGCTTTGATTATGTTGAGGAATGTTCCCTCAGCCCAATTCCCTCTAGAACTTTAAACATGAAGGGATGCTGGATCTTGTCAAAGGCTTTTTCTGCATCAATTGAGATGATCATGTGATTTTTGTCTTTCAGTCCATTTATGTGTTTTATGATATTTATTGATTTATGTATGTTGAACCATCCCTGCCTCTCTGGTATTAATCCAACTTGGTCATGATGGATGATCTTCTTGATGTAGGTCTGTATGCAATTTGCAAGTATTTTGTTGAGACTTTTTGCATCTATGTTTATTAATGAGATGGGTCTATAGTTTCCTTTTTTGGTAGTGTCTTTGCTTGATTTTTGTATTAGAGTGATGCTGGCTTCATAGAAGGAATTTGGGAGATTTCCCTCTGTTTGTATCTTTCTGAACAGTTTGAGTAGTAATAGTTGTAAGACCATGTTAAATGTTTTATAACATTCTGCTGTGAAACCATCTGGGCCCAGGCTTTTTTTAGTTGGCAGGTTTTTTTTATTATGTTTTCAATTTCCTCAAATATTATGGGTCTGTTTAATCTGTCAGTCTCTTCTTGGTTAAGCTTTATTGATTCCCAGGATTTCAGATATTCATCCATTTCTCTTAGGTTTTCAAATCTAGTATAGTAGATATAGGTTTTTGAAGTATTCTCATAAGATTGTCTGGATCTTTTCCTTGTCTGTTATGATGTTTCCCTTTTCATCATGAATGCTATTGATTTGGAGTTGCTTTCTTTTGGTTAATGGGGCTAGAGGTCTGTCTATCTTATTTATCCATTCAAAGAACCAGCTTTTGGATTCACTGATTCTTTGTATTGTTTTCTTTATTTCTTTTCTGATTTTTGTTATTTCTTCCTGTCTGTTGGGTTTAGGGTTCATCTGTTGTTTCTCAAGTGTTTGTAGCTGCAGAGTTAGACTGTTTTGTTCCCTTTTTTTAAATGTAGGCACTTAGGGCTATAAATTTCCTTCTTAGGACTGCTTTTAAAGTATACCACAGGTTTTGTTGTGTTGTTTTGTCTTTTTTGTGTAGTTCCATGAATACTTTTATTTTGTACTTTAGTTCTTCCCTGACCCATTCCTTATTCAGGATTGTATTGTTTAGTCTCCATGTGTTCTTGCAGCTAGCAGAGCTTATTCTGGTGTTGATACTGAGCTTTATTTCAATCCTTTTGTATTTGTTGGGATTTCTTTTGTGTCCCACTATGTGGTCTATTTTTGAGAATGTTCCATAGGGCACTGAGTAGAAAGTATATTCTGTGATGTTTGGGTGGAATATTCTGTAGATGTCTGTAGGGTCCATTTGGTGTATTGTACTGTTCAGTTCTGATGTCTCTCTTATTTTTTGTCCAGTTGATCTATCCAAGGGGCTCAGTGGGGTATTGAAGTCCCCCACTATAAGTATGTTGGGATTAATCTGTGTCTTGAGGTCCTGCAGAACTGTGTTTGTAAAATTCAGTGCACCCGAGTTTGGTGCGTAAACATTTAGGATTGTGAAGTCTTCTTGGTTAATTGTTCTTTTGATAAGGATGTAATGGCCTACTTTGTCTCTTCTGATTAATCTTATTCTGAGGTCTATTTTGTCTGATATTAGAATAGCAACTCTTGCTTACTTTATGGTACCATTTGCTTGGAATATTTTTTCATCCTTTCACTTTAAGTTGGTGTCTGTCCTTGAGGGTGAGATGGGTTTCTTGTAGACAGCATATAGGTGGATTCTGTTTCCTAATCCATTCTCCCAGTCTATGAAATCTTGATTAGGGAGTTTAGACCATTAATATTTAAGGTTATCATTGAGAAATGTGTGTTGCTTCCTTTCACCTTATTTTTTGTTTGCATTCTTGGTCTAGGATTGTATTTATGCTGTTATGCTTTTATTAATTTCTCTCTTTAGTTGCTTGGAGATAGTTGGTCATTTCCTCTGTTCTTTGGATTGCCTTGAGTATTTTCTAAAGTTTTTTTTGACATGTATTCTTTCATTTTGTTCATGTCATGAAAGATTTTTCTTTCTCTTTTGACTATAATTGACATTTTTTCTGGGTATGGTAATCTGGGTTGGCTTCTAAAGTCGTTTAGCACTGGGAATACTTTGGTCCACGTTCTTGTGGCTTTCGTAGTTTACACTGAGAAGTCAGCTGTAATCCTGATGGGTTTCCCCTTATAGGTAACTTCTTGTTTTTCTCTTTTGGCTTTCAGTATTTTGTCTTTGTTTTGAACATCTAGTGTTTTAACTATGATATGGCCTGGGGAATTTCTTTTCTGGTCTTGTCATTTTGGTGTCCTATGTGGTTCTTGTATTTGTATGGGTTTGTCTTTTTGCAGTTTGGGGAATTTTTTTTTTCTATTATTCTGTTGAAGATCTGATCAATACCGCTGTCTTGAGATTCTTCTTCCCCTAGCCCTATGATGCAGAGATTTGGTCCTTTCATAGTGTCTCACATTTCCTGATTGTTCCACTCTTGTGTTTTTAAAAATTTTTCATAATCTTTACTTGAGCACTCTAGTTGTTCCGTGTTATCCTGCAGGTCTGATAATCTTTTTTTTCTGCTTCTGAGGCTTTTCCCCCCATCCTTTCCTATTGATTGGATGAGTATTCAATTTCTTTTTTCATTTCATTCTGTGATTTCTTTAGTATTTCCACTTTCTTTTGGAGCCTGTCATTGTCTTCTTGTAGCTCCTTGCTTTGCTGGTCAGGTTCTTTTTTCTTTTCAGCTTGGGATCTTTTCCATGTTTTCACTTCCTTCAGGAGTTTGTCATTTTCTCCTTCTAGTTCTTTCTGGAGTTTATCATTCTTTCTTTCTAATTCCTTCCTGAGTTTTTCATTCTCTCCCCTTAGTTCTCTGATTTGTTCTTTATATTTTTTGATTTCTTTGAATATGTCTATGATTGTTCTTCTAAGGTCAGTGTCTTGGTTTCCTTCCAGGGAGATCTTGTGGTAGGGATCTTCTATAGGACTAGTAAAGTTCATGTGGATTTATTATTAACTTTTCCCATGTGTTGTTTTTCATCATGTTTTTTGGCATGTGGGTTTGTTTTGTTGTTTGGATTCTTGTGCTAATCTCAAATGTTAATATGGAGGACTGGTTGGTCACTCACTCTGATTCCTGCTGGCCAGTTCCTGTACCGTGGCTGTGCAGCCTAGAATCACTCACATTGTACCCACTGGATTGTCTGCAACACAGCACCACCAACTTGAGGATGTGTTGGGGGGATTGCTTCCTTGGCCTGTGCAATGGTACCCTGTGGTCCTGCTGTCAGCCTGTCTAGTTCCGCCCATACCACTTTGCATGCTGGTACCCAAGGTGGGGGCGGGGCTTTCCAGGTGCTCTCGTGCTGCTGGGACAGGGGACCTCCAGGCAGTTTCGGCTCACCTGAGCACTGTGCTGTGGTCCTGCTGTCTAAATCTTAATTTTTATTTGCATGGGTGTAATGCCTGCATGTGTGTAAATGCAACTGTGTCATGCAATACTAGCAGAGGTCAGAAGAAGGTGTAGGATTCCCCTACACCTTCTTCTGAACTGGAACTGGAGTCGCAGGCGGTTGTTAGCCTCTGTGTGGGTGCTGGGAATCAAACTCAGTTCTCTGCAAGAGCAGTCAGTGCTCTTAACCACTGAACAATTTCTTCAGTCCCCATATTTATACATTTTAAATGATATATTTGTTGGGAAAACTCTAGCGTATAACATTTTAAATATATATACTTAATTTCTTTTAAAAGAGATGTTGTAAGTATACAGATGGTCTCTGGAATGCCAGAGAGTGTTACCAAAGACCACTAAACCAATAAAGCAAATATAGGTCTCCTTGAGTCAAGCAAGACTCCTCCGTCAGCACCAGCTACACCTCATCTGCCTGGAAATACTGTGCAGCAGTGGCAGCCATATGTCTGTATATCCCAAATCTAATTGGCTATTAGCTCTCTCCTTGGAGGATTAACCCACGGCTGATGCCACAAGCTTACATCCTCTTATGGTTAGCAGATGTTATAAACTACACGAAGACCCTGCCATACTTAACAGAAGAAAATGTAATTCATGAATTAACATACCATCCAAACATCTGTGTCTATACTAAAGTAACTTACCATAACAATTAGTACTGTTTAAATACCTATATATCTAATTGCGTGTGCTTCATTAGTAGGATCGAAAGGCTATATATTATACTGTTTAAATACCTAAATATCTAATTGCATGTGCTTCATTAGTAGGATCGAAAGATTATGCCTGGACAAGCTGGCAGCCCATGAAAGAAAACAGCTAGAATTGACTAGAGACCAAGACATCAGATCCAGAGAAAGTAGAGTGTTTTGCTTCTCATCCACCTGTGCCCCTTTTCTAAGCCTAGGGAACAATCTGCGGAAGAGGGGGCGTGGTAGAATGTAAGGGCTGCGATTGGGGTTAATGGTGAAACTACAAGAATATAGACTGGACACTCATTTGATCAACTTGATTGAACATACAAGCCCCCCCCCCTGCTGGATGGTGGGACCCATGAGCTGTGTGGGTTTGGGCACAACTGCTTGCAAATTGGTTTTACATGAAGGATGCTTGTACTCACAAATTATCACTTATTGTTAAAAAAATGAAAACAAAACAAAACAAAAAAGCATAGAAAGATGCAGAAAACTTATGGCAGAATGCATGATCTGGGATGGGTAGGGGTGGGGTGGGGGGAAGGGAAGGGGATATATGCCTGAACTGAATTGGAAAATGATGTATGATATACACAAAGCGTCAATAAAAAAAAAAAAAAGAGATGTTTCCTCATTGGCAGGGAAGAAAGTGGAATATGATTTCAAGGACAAAAGAATGATCAGAAGAAAATGCAAAGCTTTAGAGCCATGCTTGAAAGAAACAGAAAGTCATTTGGATCAAAACTAGTCGTAAAACACAAGTTAAACTAACTTAAATTTTATGGAGTCTGGGTAACACTGGCAAACACCAGCAAATGGCTCTCTGTTTCATTGCAATCATATAAATGGATTCCATAGCCCTTTCCCTTTGGGCTATTTGGAAGGTAATTCTTTTGAAAGTCCTGACCCTTTAGCTATTACCTGAAATGGAGAGCAGCACCTATGCTTTGTTAGCTGTTTATCTGTATTTGTCAAAAGGGTGGGAAATTGTTAGAGGTTCAGTAAAATCGCAGCCACCTGCCTTTCTTTCATTTATCTATTTAAAGTCAAATTATGAGACAGATGTAATAAATGCATGTTTTTATGTATTGTCTGGGTACATTCAGAATTCCCCCAATAGTGCTGGAGTATTGTTCATTTAGAGTATAGTTTTAGACCCAGACTAAATGGAAATTGCTTTTACAGTTTTCTAGAGAGATATATAATACACTTCTGAGCAAAATGTTCAGCAGAATGATTTAGCACTCCTAAACTCTTACTAGCTTTGAGTTGGTATGAAACTGAGAACCTGTGAATAAACTGAAAGGCAAGGCAAAGGTGAAAGCCTCATTTTAACATTACTCTTCAATAGGATGAAAACTAAATACATGCAGTGGTCTGGAAAACATAAACACACACACACACACAGTAAGGGGCTCTATATGGCAAAGGAAGGAAAGACAATCTTAAATTACTGTGCAATGCTTTTAAGAATGAAGTTAAGCTGGTCTGTGGCTAGTTTCTGATACTGGAAAGGCTAAAGCAAGAGGATCACTTCGTCCTAGGAGTTCTAGACCAGCCTGAACAACACAGAAAGATATTCTCTCAAAAATTTCTTCCAGTTGGGCTAGAGAGATGGCCTAGTGGTTAAGAGCGCTGACTGCTCTTACAGAGGACCTGGGTTCAATCCCCAGCACCCACATGGCGGCCGAGAACATTCTTTAACTCCAGTTCCAGGGGAATCCGAGGCCCTCTTCTGACCTCCGTGGCATTGCATGACACGGGTGCACAAACCTACAGGCAGACAGTACATTCATATATATACAAGAATAAATAACAAAAAATAAAAAAAATTTCTTCCAGGGGCTGGAGAGATGGCTCAGCAGTTAAGAGCACCCACTGATGTTGCAGAGGACCAGGGTTCGATTCCCAGCACCCACATGGTGGCTAAGAAGCATCTTTAACTCCAGTTCCAGGGGAATCTGATGCCCTCTTCTGACCTCTGCAGCATTGCACGACATGGGTACACCAACCTACATGCAGACAGTACTCTCATACACATAAAAATAATAAATAAAAAAAAAATTAAAAAAATTTTCTTCCAGTCACTAAGAATATAACATTATTTCAAGCTGTACTTTTTTACTTTCTATATGTATAAAATAGAATGTGGATTTAATAGCAAAGCTGTATATTATATGCTCATTAATAATTTATAAGATACTTTTCCTTTTTTTTTTTTATTGATGCTTTGTGCATTTCATACATCACTCTCCAATTCAGTTCAGGCATATCTCCCCTTCCCTTCCCCCCCACCCCCACCCCAACCGAGATCATGCAAAGTGTTCACCATCACTAATAGTTAAGGAAATGCAAATTAAAACCACCTTAAGATTTCATTTTACTCTAGTAAGACTAGCTATGATCCAGAAAACAAAGGATATCAAATGCTGGAAATGTTGTAGGGAAAGGGGAACACTCATCCAATGCTGGTGGGAATGCAAACTCATGCAACCCCTATGCAAAGCAGTGTGGAGAACTCTCAAGAAACTGAAAATGAGTCTTCCACCTGACTCAGTCATACCACTCCTGGGTATATACCCATAAGACTCATCCTATCGTAGAGATACATGCACATCTATGATTATTGCAGCTCTCTTCACAGTAGCAAAGAACTGGAACCAACCCAAGTGTCCCTCAACCAATAAGTGGATAGAGAAAATGTGGTACATTTACACAATAGAATTCTATGCAGCAGTAAAGAAAGATAACATCATGAACTTCGCAGGTAAATGGATGGAACTCAAAACCATTATGCTAAGTGAAGTAACACAGTCCCAGAAAACAAACAATGAATGGTATCCCTCATTGGCCTGGAGCACCCTTGAGGGAAGTAACTTGGTTTTATTGCTGTAATCCAGGGGTTTTTATACAAAGCCTTGTGGGGGCTGGGACATACAGAATTGGGAGTTGGGACAAGCAGATTTTCAGTCTGTATACTCCAGATCACTACAGGAATGTGATATTGCTTTGCCCTAAACATCAAAGACAATTGGCGCCAGGCAGGTTTTCACAGGCAAGCAAGATATCAGCAGGAGTCCAGGCTAGGAGACTGCTTGCTGACTGACTCTCTAAGTGCTTCTGCCAAAAGAATACCTACATTGTGGTACTTGGATGGAGGATATGTACTCATATTTTAGAGTAATATAAAAATTATAGGGAAAAATGTGAACTCCTAAACATATTTTGGAATTAACATAGTTTATTTTCAAAGGTCACAATTTTGGTATATATGTGACATATATAGGCATATTTTGGAGCAATACAAATGGGAGGGAACAACAATGACAAAAGGACTGGGTAAAAGAACTGAGTGATACAATAAACCTCTGTAGAGAAAAACTTTAAAAAGACTGAGAAAAAGATACATGTATTGCAGAATGCATGAACTAGGGTGGGGTGGGGGATATGGAAAAAGGAATGTGTCTAAATTGGACTGAGAAATGATGCATGAAATACACAAAACATCAATAAAATATTTTATAAAAATAAAAAAAAGATACTTTTCCTACAATTATTAAAATTTTAAATTTCCTTAATAATTCAAATTTCATCTATCTAATGCTAGATCTTAAGGAAGCAATGTCAGAATTGTTCTTAAAGACTATTAGGCCCAATTTAGACATGATTGCAAAAGTAAATTTGTTCAAAGGTAGAAGCCACAGACTTTATACACATTTATTCATATTGATACATAATTTCCTAAAGTAAGCCTTTAAAATAAAAGCTTAAGAGTTCAACAGAGCCATATCATGTAAGCATCAAGTCCAACTTTTTAAATTGGTTTCTTAGTCTCTCCAGGGAAAATTTTCCTTGTCTACTGCAGAGCTGATTATTAATATCTAGGTCTCAGCTCAAAGGGCCTGCTCTTGATGACTTGAATGACTATCAAGAGAAAAAATGGAAAACTGGGAATCACAAAATCATTAAGTCCTGATATTAGTACTAGCTTTGCCCTTGATTGACTTACCGAAAGCCAAAACAATCAATGTAAAGTGATTCATGGACAACACAAAGCCAGTCTGAACCAAAGAACAGTGGCTGCAATTACATGTGGCAAGTAGAAACAACATGCTTGTATTATTTTCCATGGTAGCTTTTATTTGTTCATGTAATATTTTTTTTTTTTTTTTGGTCTTTTCATGACAGGCTCTCCCTGTAGCTCTGACTGTCCTGGAACTCACTCTGTAGACCAGGCTGGCCTTGAACTCACAGAGATCTGCCTGCCTCTGCCTCCCAAGTACTAGGATTGTAATATTAATGTTTAAATGAAAGATAAGTATTTTGATGTTTTATTTTTTATCAATACTTTTTAATTTTATATTATTCCAAAATGGTGCACTTACCTACATGCAGGCATGTAAATTTACTCATACATGTAAAATTTAAAAAAATGTAAATAAGCATAAATAAGTGGCTTCCTTAAATTTTGAAATATAATGCTAATGACAGATTATAGAAAAGTAAGTTCAGTTTCACATGTAATATATTATCATTATTAAATGAAACACCAGAGAGCTCTTCACACTTGCACTGGGAATTATGAATGAGTCACTTCCATGTTTTAAATATTGTTCTGTTATACCCAGACATAATCTTCACTCCTTTCCCACTAAAGATTATCTCACCTTGCACTTCGGACACTTCTGGGCATTCCTCTGCCCATGCTCGATTTCGCTGGCCCAGTGTCGTAATAGTTTGTCTCCTTTCTTGTACTCCTTGCAGTTAACACCTTCATGCCAAGGGGAGTGGCACTTAAAACACCAGACGAACTGGCAAGTGGGGCACTGGATCTGTGTAGGAAAAATAATTTTGAGTGCTTAGGAAATACACTGAAAGTGTCTAAAAGGGTAAGAAGGGCAGGGCACTAGGGAATTAGCTAAAGGTTACCATTTGAAATGTCTCCCCACAGAACAAGAGGAACCTGTTTGATATGAATACTGTTACTGAAAAAGGAAGGACTTGATTTGGTAAGGATGATTTGTTTAGATACTACTTAAGAATTAATCAAACTCTTGAGACATTTTGAGAATCAATTTTGTTTTATGGAACTCTCTTATACTGAAGCACAGAGTAAATCTGAAGGGCTGTAATGCACCAAATCCACATGCTTCACCTGTCCATTAATTCATCTGCCCCTGGAACCCACTCTCCAGTTATTTCCATTGCTTTGCTTTCTTTTTCCTTTACTTTTTTCTGAAGACAGGGTCTCCCTGTAGCCCCAGGTGTCCTGGAACTCACTGAGTAGACCAGACTTTCCTCAGTCTCACCAAGATCCACCTATCACTGCCTCTAGAATGGTGGGTTAAAAGCATGAGCCACCACAGCTGGCACCATGGCTTTTCTTAACAGAAGTTTGCTCCACTTTATGATTACCAAGGCTTCAAATGAGAAGCACACTGGCTCCAACACACTGCTGCATCAGCACGTGCATTAAGAGCATTTAAAATAATGGGCACCCCAATAATCTTGTTAGACAGACATCAGGACAAGGGTCTTGCAGGTGGCACTGAGGAAGCACCAGAGGGAAGCCTCTTGAGCACATAAATTTCTGGATGGGTGCTCACTGGAAGTATTTGTCTTCCAATGGCTTTGATGTGGACAATATTTTATATGACTTCCATTATTTTTAATGACAGTGAAGTGTTCCATTTTCACACAGTATTATCAGTCCTCCCTCTAAAACTATGTGGGTATAACTATATTTTCTTGGGCTCATTTAATTAAATGAATTAAAATAAAAGCACTCACTATAAATGATCTTTATAACTAATTGTGCTCTTATTCTCTGTGCTCCTGCACATTACATTCCTGCAGCAAGAGTGAATTTATTGACACTCTGAAGAACAATTAGTTTCTTTTAGTAAACTGTAGATAATACCACCACCTACTTTTCTGGACACCAATTTTTTTTTTTTTTTTATACTAGAGGTTCAACTACATACATCACCTGAGGAACAGTTATAATCACAATTCTTTAGATTAAAGCATTATAGTTTTTATTTATGTCAAGAGTAAAAAAATCTGGGCATATTAGTACATTCCTATAATCTCAGCACTTGAGAGGCAGAAACAGGAAGATTGTGAGTTAGAGGCCAATCTGGGCTACATAGAGACCTTGTCACAAAAAAGCAAAGCAAGGGCTAGAGTGTTGCTCAATGGTTAGGAGCATTTACTTCTCTTGCAGAAGACCTGAGTTTAGTTCCCAGCACCTGTATGGCAGCTCAAAACTGCCTGCAACTAGAGTTCCAGTCACTTTCTTCTGGCCTCTGCAGGCACTACAGGTACATGTTGCATATACATACATGCAGGCCGAACACTCACACACATAAAATGGAAAGAAAGAAATCTTTGAAAAAAGAAAAGCAAGAACAAATAATGTTCCTCCTATGCAAATGTGCAGTAGTAAATATTTTGCTTTTAACTTTGCATAAAACACATTTTTTTGCAACAAAAGTCTTTTTTCCCAAAATTCTGTTAAGTGGCAATATCATGCCTTATTTTTCTTCTTCTCAAAATAATGCCTCAAAGTATGTATGGCCTTCACAAGTGAACATTTACAGATGAAGGAAGGTACAAGGCCCATTTGGTGTCAAAAGTTCTTCAAACCCATGTTTATTTGGCTACTGGATAAACTACACATATTCTTCACTGAGGCAAAACACCTGATCATCGTCCTTCCTTGGTTAGTGACAATTTAAGACACAGCACTCAAAGAAAGTCACTCTGGTTTAACTATTAAATAAGTCACCATTCTACAGAATTCCCAATGCACTCACATACATTGGAAGACCCTTGGTTTGAAAGAAATGTTGCCATTCAGTTCTTTTTTCTTTTTTATGAAGATATCACACTTTTTTGATATCACACTTTTTAAAATTTTTATTTATTTTTTTATGTGTACGAGTGTACTGTCTGCATGTATGTCTGTGCACCTGTGTCGTGCAATGCTGCGGAGGTCAGAAGAGGGTGTCGGATTCCCCTGGAACCGAGGTCAAAGACGGTTCTCAGCTGCCACGTGGGTGCTGTGGATTGATCCCAGGTCCTCTGCAAGAGCAGTCAGTGCTCTTAACCACTAGGACATCTCTCCAGCCCCTGCCATTCAGTTCTTTAACTGCTTTTGCCTTTTCTGCATACCAAAATGAAAACGAGTCTATAATCTATCTACTTATTTATTTATTTACTATTTATTTATTTATTGTGTGTGTTGGGTGTGTGTGCGTTTTAATTTTTTATTTTTTTTATGTGTATGAATGTACTGTCTGCATGTAGGTCCATGCACCCGTGTTGTGCAATGCCACGGAGGTCAGAAGAGGGCAATGCCACGGAGGTCAGAAGAGGGTGTCGGATTCCTCTGGGGTGTGTGTTTTAACAGAGGATTTCATTTAATCAGGCTAGCTTCAAACTTGCTGTGTAGTCAAGGATGATAAATCTTGAACTCCTGATCCTCCTACCTTTATCTCCCAAGTGCTGGGATTATGAATGCACACTGTCATGCTGGGAATGAGTCTTTCTTTTTTCTTTTTGAGACAGGGTCTCCCTGTAGCCCCAGCTTGCCTCTTTATCTCACAGAGATTCACCTGCCTCTGCCTCCTGAGTGCAGTCATTTTTTTAAAGGTAAGAATAATGTGTTGAAATGGGTTAAAACTGAAAATAAGACATTATGAACGGTTTTTGCTCTTAGATCATTCAACAAAAATAGAGGCTAAAATCAGGCGGTGGGGGGGGCATCCACATATGAATGAAATGGTGAAGAGGTCAGAAGATCACAACATCTTTCCATTACTCATCTTCCATTACGTCAGGAAGCTTGAATACTTAATTCAGTTCTTTTCTACTACACAGTATTTAGAATTCTAAACCACTGGACTCTAGCTTCATTAAATGAAAAAAAAAAAGTTACAGCCCTTTTAGGAACTGGGGAGATACCTCAGTTGGTAATGTAATTAAAACAGCAAGTGTGAGGCTCTGAGATCAATCACAGAACCCTCATTAAAAAGATCCAGGCATAGGTTCATGTTTGTAATCACAGTCCTGGGGAGTTAGATACAAGTGGATTCTGGGACTCCTGGGACTGGCTGGCTTAATCGGTGAGTACCAGGTCAAGTAAGAGGCTGCATCCAAAAAGAAAAAACTTAAAACCCAAAGTGGAAGGTGCCTGAGGAAAAACATTTGAGGTTGAATGCTTGTAAGTGCAAGCACTCAAGAAAGTGTGTGTCACACACATTTGTACATCCCTACCCCTCATAAGATCCAACAGGGTTTTAAATCATATTTAAATGTATTAATGAAGAGAAGGAAGGACATAATGGTGCTGGGATTCAGTTTATGAATGTGGGACATGATAATGGCTCAAGAATTCCTGTGGCTATGGACTTTCAATGAAGATAATTAGAAATGTGTGATTATCCTATGAACCAGAATGAAGTAGTTTGACACCTGCTATCTAGACCAGGGAATCTGGCTCCCAATTTCTCATAAAAATAAGCCCTACTGCTAACTACTGCTAATTCTTTTTAAAAAATATTATTTTTATTTTATGTGTTTGAGTATATTGTCTGCATGCAAGTGCACCTATGTCTTATGATGCAGGTGGAGGATAGAAAAGGTTGTCAGATCCCTGCAACTGAAGTTACAGTCAGTTGTCAGCCACCATAGGGGTGTTGGGAACCAAACCCTGGTCCTCTGCAAGAGCAGCCAGTGCTCTTAACTGTAGAGCCATCTCTCCAGTGCCCCCTACTGCTAATTCTTATTAGCATAGTTTTAGAGACAGACTATGACAATTTTGGATTAAAATTAGCTAAAGGATTGGATGACCCTAGCAACTTTGGTGTTCAGAAATTACACCAGTAGTGTTCTGGCCTGAGGGAGCCACATATCTTATTCATTGTGATTTTACAAATTGGCCTTATTTCACCTGAGACAGCAACACTGCATCTTCCTGCACTCCTCTGTTCTCAGGTACTTCATGACATAATGCAAGGACAGCCTGACTTTTCAAAACAATTATTTTCACACAGAACTACCACCATGCTTCCTCCTGGCTACTTATAGCGGCTTGAACATGAAACCCCATGGGCTCATTTGTTTGGATACTTGGTAGCCAGCTGCCGGGGCTGCTGGAGAAAGTTATGAAACCTTAAGGAGGGTGAGCCTTAATGGAGGAAGTGGATCACTAGGACAGGTTTTGAGGCTTCATAGCCTGGCTCTACTTTCTGTCCACTCTTTGGCTCCTGTCTGCAAATGCAATGTGGCAAGCTGCTTCTGCTCCAGCTACCGTGCTGTAGCCACCTTCATGGACTTCCTCCCCGAGAACTATAAACCCAAACAAACCCTCCCTCCTTAAAGTTGCTTCCTGGCAGGTATTTTGTCACAGTGATGGATGAGAAAAGCAACCAATACACTACTCAAAGTGAAGTGAGAGCACAAACAAGATCATCATCATCTGGGAGTTTGTCGGAAACAGAGGGCTCTGAAGTCCTACACCTATGGAATCAAGAGTTTATATTTTTATAAACATCCTCTTCCAATGATCCATATGCACGGCTAAAGCTTGAAAAAGGCTATTCTATTCCATGCAACTTCATCTTCTTGGCCACAGATTATTGGACCAGATATTCCCTAAAATAGATGTAGCCACTGGCTGACACAATTCGCAAAGTGCCTAAGCAGTAGCTGGCACGCACTTTGTGTAGCAAAGGTCCATGGTTTTGGATGAAGATTAGTAAAATAGATTTCTCTCTGAATAGTGAAATGGATGCAGGTGTTATTCTGCCTCTGCTGTGGAGACAAAGACATAGGAGAAATGGGTGCTCCAAGTCAGAGCACTGGGAAGAGAAGTGACACTGCCTTGTGCTCTCCTGCCACCAGGAAGTGTCAGGTCTCCCCAGGGGCTGCCTGCATGGCTGGCTGCCCTACCGGCCCTTTCTGCTTCCTGTGGGGACTTTAGCAAACCTCACTGAGGCGACCTCAGAAAGAGCATATCTTGCTTCTTGTAATTAGAAAGGGTTCGATCAACACAATCTGCCCACTGACATCTTCTAAGAAAATCTTGCTTCAAAATGTCCTCTCTATATTTCCTAATGAAATTTAGAATATTTGCCATAGAATTTGTTAGGCATGTAGATGTCCAATCTCCCTAACAACCTACAATTTTCACCTTCAGAAAGTCTGCATCTGTCTTATTCATCCTGTATTCTCTAAGCTAAACAATACAAAACATAGTAAGTTATCTGTAAAAGGAATTATGTAAATTCAAAGAACAACCAAGGTATCTAATTATATTCAGTGACTGGGGTGGTAGTTATCACTACTTCCTAAATTACCAGATGATGTTTACTAAATATTTTATCTTTGTGACATTTTACTGAGCATCATGATTAGTTAACATGCACACTCATCTACAAGAATCAAGAACTAGAACTTCATATTTCTGACATTTGAAACCCATTAGTAAAATTAGCCATCAACCTGCTATTGAGGGAGATTAGTAAGTATAACCTGTCTCTCTTGTTATAATTTATTTTGCTGTCTGTTAGTCTTTGGATGGTTTCTCTTCTTTTGGGCCCCAGCTTTTAGGAGTTTCTCTTTCCTTTTCTAGCCTGATTTCATCTATGCTGTCAGAGCATAAAGCAAGTTTCGCTTGGCCACATTCTGGTTGTGTTAGGAAGCCTCACCTTACAGAGACTGTGGGCTACTACACTACCATTCAAGAGAGAACCCAACAGGCAGGGAAATCCCAGGGAGTAAGACTCCAGGAAAAAGTCCACCATGAGGAGTCTACTGCTGCCCCTCTGGCTTTAAGACCAGATGTGACAAAGGGGCCAACAGTGTTTCCTTGGAGATATTCAAAGCTCTTTGTCAGACTCCTTTGCTCCTCTCTATAACGCCAGCATTTCATATTTCCTCTGTACAAGAAAAGCATAAAACAAGAACAAAAACAACAAAAAAAGCAACAACCAAAGACTCTTCACTTTATATCAGTTGCTTTTGTGGCTGTGATAGAACACTTATGTCCAAAACAATTTACAGAAGGCAGAGTTTATTTGGTTCTGTAAGGAGACCCCATAATGGCAGGAGAAGCATGGCAGGAGGCAGCTATAGCAAAGAGCTAGAGCCTGCAGCGCCATGGCATACAGGAAGCCGACTGAGGGCTGACTCTGAACTGTGAATCTCAAAGCCCTCCCCCAGGAATGTGCTTCCTCCAGCAAGGCAGCACCTCCTAAACCTCCACAGACACCACCAGCTGGGGCCAAGTGGTCAAATACAGGAGCCTATGGGGAACTTTTCTCATCTAAGTCACCACATAGCTCATCCTTTCTGAATACTTATCAGACTGGTTAGGTTCTTTAGGACACGCCCTAGTCTGACTTCTATATATTTCATATAAAGAGACTCTGAAGCATGATGTATCCTGGTGCATTTACCAGAGTTATCAAGAATTCTAGACTCTGTTTATTGGATATGTCTTAAGTGTTGTGTGTGTTCAGGCTACACTGTTTCTTTATTTTTGCATATTCTTCCAGGATCCTATCTAGTATTCAGGGTGGACTCTCTGTCTGACCTGTGGGTCTTATCACATGTCCAGCAACAGTCTGCTTATTATTCAAGACCATAATCTGACAATCCTTCCCTGAAACATCTTTCCCATGGCAGTGACTTGTCCAAGCTTCTGCTCTGGCAGGTACTGCATGATTTTATTTTGGTAGGGTTTATGTCTGTCTGGTTATAATGAATTCTTTACGGAAATTTTCATTCTTTTCTCCATGCCAAGAAGTCAGTACAGTCATATCTACCATTTGGAGGTGCTACATAAATCTCTATTATAAACAAATTGATGATTAGGTTTCATAACTGAGAATCTATTTAACTTGAAGTTTTAATAAAAGAAATTCCTCATGGAAAACTCAGTTAACTCCTATCTATATTTTCACTTACTCATGGATGTTGTCTAATATATTGAACATAATAAGTAATTATTTTGTGATGTATTTAAAATTGCAGGGCTGGATGTTAGCTAAGTTAGTAAAGCTCTTGCCATAGAGGCGTGAGAACCTGAGTTAGGTTCCCCCAAATCCACATGAAAGCCAGACATGGCAGCATGCATCTATTGGGGGATTGGGATAGGCAGATCCCAGGGGCCTTCTGGCCAGCCAGCCTAATTGGTGAGTGCAGGTTCTATGAGACACACTGCCTTAAATATGAGATGAACAGCAATAGATGAACCCCTGACCTCCACACACAAGTATACAATAGCACCTAACTTTACTTCATAATATATATATATATATATATAATATATTATATATATATGTGATAGTGTGATGTGTGTACATATTATGTGTACATCATTTTCACAACATATACCATACATATACACATTTTTAAATTTATATTTTTATTTTTGTGTATGAGTGTTTTGCCTGCATGTATGTAAGTGCACACATGTCATAAGGCCACACCACTTAGAGGTCATAAGAGGGAACTGGAGTAATAGACAGTTTTAAGACATCACATGGGTGCTGAGAATTGAACCCAGGTCTTCTGTAAGAGCATCCAGTGTTCTTAACCACTGAGCAATCTCTCTAGCTCTACAAGAACACATGTCTAAAAATAAAATTAATGAGCCGAGTGTGGTGGAGCATGCCTTTAATCCCAGCACTCGGGAGGAGAGGCCGGCGGATTCTTGTGGGTTCAAAGCTAGCCTGGTTTACATAGCGAGCTCACCGGACAGCTGGAACTAAAGGGAGACCCTGACTCAAAAGACCAACAAAAAAATAATAAATAAAAATAAAATAAAATAAAATAAAATTAAATAAAATGAATAAACTTGGGAGCACTTAAATTTGGAAAGTCATTATCTGAGATTCTATTAAGTTTGGATTCTGTATTTAGCTTGGGGTTTTTTTCTCAGCATGATCATGAGTCAACATCATTGGCTTTGGGCAGCTGGGCTGGTGTACTTAGTCAATATTAGAATTGCACAATACATTTGCCCAACGTCTAGGGTTTTTTTTTTGGTCTTTTTGAGACAGGGTTTCCCTGTAGTCCCAGCTGTCCTGGAGCTCGTGTAGACCAGGCTGGCCTTGAACTCACAGAGATCCAACTGCTTCTGCCTCCCAAGTGCTAGGATCAAAGGTGCGGGCCACCACACCAGGCGTTTTTTGGTCAAGTTTTTTTTTTTTTTCCAAGCAGAAGACATTTTATTGTGCAGTGTGTCAGAACTTGGGAAGGCCAACTGTCTCAAAAGAGCCCCCTTTCCCTCACCTCAAATCACTGCTGCATAGCAGTCCATATCTAACCATTTATAGATGGTATCTGTCTAAATTTAGAAAGCAAGGCCTAGAGAAGGATGTGAGTCTTTCTTTTGTTTAAGGAACTACTTCTACTTTCATGGGAAACTCTGCCTTGCATTTCCTAGCTCTTTCCCTAACTCCTAGTCAAGTGAGGCCTGATCCTGCTTTCAATAGAGCAATAAGGCTAATGACCCATAAACAGCAACAACAGAAAGCAGCAGGAGAGCATGTAATTATCCAAAGTCAAAGAGGAAAAGGGAAAGTCTCTGTGACTAGTACGTGAAAGTGAGACAGACAAGGAATACTGGAGGGAGGTCAGTCAAAGGATTCCTTAAATGAGAACTTTTGGAAATAGCAAGGAAAGATCGATAGGTACCAAGATAACAATGTTGGTTCCCAGTGAGAGTCCAAGTGGGCACACTGAAGAGAAGATCAGTGTAGACCGCTCTATTAGAGTCTTAAATGAAAAAGAATAAATGATAAAATAAAGGGAGAAGTGTGGAGGATGGTAGGGAAGAAGTGCGCAGTCTTAACTCTTCTTCCTCCTGAGTATCTGACCACTATAACTTGACTAACTTAACCTCCTCCTGGCTGATCAAGAATGAGAAATGACAATCATCTTTTATACTAAAACCTCAAGAGATAAAATGATGAAGAAAAACTAGCAAAAAGAACTAAAGATAGTTCCAAGCACCATGCAAGCAATTCATGATATCTATTGGTTCTGATTGTGATAATTATTTAGAGTGTTTGAAGGGGTTAGATGTGGGATAAAATATTAGGTGAATTCCAATATTTGGTTGTTGGAAGGAGTTGAAGGCCAGGCAAAATAAAAATATTATAGCTTGTTTATGAATCAAGAAAGCAAACAACCAAAAAGCAACTGGACAAAGACACCACATTAATACACAAATGGAGAAATGTAGTAATAAAATATAGTAGGCTTGTACCACAGCTAAGCATTATAAATGCTCTCAAGGGTAGCATACACAACACAACCTTTGTTTATATGGCTTCTTTAACTGGCTAGACAACTTCATCTTTACCGACTTCATGCAACAATCATTCAAAAACCTATACTTGTAGGGCTGGAGAGACAGCTCAACAGTTAAAAGCACTGATTGTTCTTGCAGAGGAACAGGGTTCTGTTCCCAGCACATGGTAGCTACCAACTGTATGTAGCTCCAATACCAGGGGGATCTGACTCCCATCTTTTGTCCTCCGCAGGCATTGCATGACATGGGTACACTTACATACGAGGAGGAAATACTCTCCTACACATAAAATAAAAAAATTAAAAACTATATTTTCTTCCTATCAGTCCATGACATGGCTGATGAATTAATTCCAAGAGAAATCAGTGTGTGTCAGAAGGTAAACTGACCTTGTTGGCTGATTGTCACAACCTGCTTCTCATTTGTAAACACTGTAAACTCAAAGTGGTAAGTGTTAGGGTATGGGTGTAGAAGAGCAAAGCATACTAATCACACGATCCTGGGAAAGCCTTAAATACTTCTGCATCTGTAAAGAACTTGTCATTTCTACTAAAAGTTTAAATACATTTTATATTTCTTTTTTTTTAATTTTTTAAATTTTATTTATTTCTGTATGTGTATGAATGTACTGTCTGCATGCAGGTTTGTGCACCCATGTCGTGCAATGCTGCGGAGGTCAGAAGAGGGTCTCGGATTCCCCTGGAACTGGAGTTCTCCTGGAATTGGAGTTTCAGACAGTTCTCAGCCGCCATGTGGGTGCTGGGGATCGAACCCGGGTCCTCTGTAAGAGTGGTTGGCGCTCTTAACCGCTAGGCTATCTCTCCAGCCCCCAGAAGTTTAATTACATTTTAAAGAACACCACCTATTGATTCAATAGTGTTCTGAAAGCCCTTAAATTCTTTTCACCACACACTGAAATAATGTATTTGTGTAGCTTTATAAAATATGGTTGCTATCCAGAGGGCTTATGATTATAGGAAGGGAAAAAGTGCTAAAGCTAAAACTATGATCACAGAAAAGTTTCTCTAGGACATTTTACTGGTGAGTCACTGAACCATTGTGCAAATTACCACAGTTCTGCATAACATTTGTGAGGGAAAGAGAGGAATGTTATTAGCTTTGCCTCAAGAGTTGCCTTTAACATTCTCTGTGTTGATTTGTCTGACCTTCGACTCTCACTGAATCAAAATGAAAAGAGGCTCATTCTTAGTCTACAGCTGGAAGGAGAACAAATTTAGGATTACAGCGGCCTCAGTAACTCCTACAAGTTCAACAGCTATCTCTGATCCTTGGTGATCATTTTCCCTCTTCTCTTCCACAAAGAACACTAGAACAGCTCTCACTTTTCTTCTTTCCCAAAGCATCTATTTATTTTTTTTTAATTTTTTTTTTACTTTCATGAGTTTAGTTACAAACCCTCTTCTCCCACCTCCCAATGCTGATGACTTATATAGATCACTTCTAAGTGTTGTTTCCCAGGCATCTCTCCAATATCCCAAAAGGTCCTTATGCTTAACACCATCAACACATTTCCAACAGAAGCAACTTTCTACTACCCAAACAATAGCCTACTCTTCTTCCAGACATAACCGATGCCATCCTTCTCTTATTCCCATCATCCATTTCTTAGCCTTTCATTGATTCAATCTCTAACGGTTTTGATCCTCTGTCCCATTCTCAATTCCCAGGGGGCTGTCTTTGCTCCCTTGCCCAACAATAATCCATGACCATAATGACTTCTAGTATGTACTGAGCATACAGTACGTGTGGCCATAGAGAAAAGCCCTTTATGTTCATGATCCCATTTAATCCTCACTATATTCTTAGTACATAGATCTATTACTACCCTCAGTTAAAGATATGTAAACTGTAGTCAAGGCTCTACAAAGTGTGTGACAGGCTGTGAGTTTAAGGCAAGCTTAAAGTCAGTGTGCTCTGACCTAATGTGATAAACACAGCATGTAGAGCTTAACGTCCTTACTCCTTGAAGAAGCCTTTCTTCCCCTGTGCTCTCTGCATTTTCTATCTGCATTTATTATAGGACATATTTATTATTTATGCACTGGCCATTTTTTATCAGCTCCTTTAGCAAACAGATTTCATGTGAATACTCTCAAGACACACTGCTGCTTATCAGCAGAGAATGAAGCCCGCCTGGACCTAGCCTCCTAGAGACCAGTCAGAGAGAAAGTTTAAGCAAATAACTACACAAATGCCCCATAAAATCCCAGATGATAATCTCTATGGAGAAAACTTACGGTGTGGGTGATAGTGGCACGAGTACATTTAAGCCATATTTAATTTCTCACTGTTAACTTCTTTACAACTTGATAGGTAACTGACATGGCACTGATATATTAGAAGGACTATTTAAGTCAGAAATCTTTCCTAACTGGAAACTGAAGTCACCTTTCTAGAAAAGAAATTATAATTTTTTGGCAGCATGCCATGAACTATAGGGAGAAGATGATGGAAATGTTATGGAGGAAAAAGTTATTAAGGTAAATTTCTTGACTCGAGTGCTGCACTTGTTCAATTTGATGAGTTTGAGATGTTCAGAATACAACACTGTTTATTCAAATTCTCACCAGAAGTAACTTGCGGAGTGAGGGCCTGGAAGGACCAATGAGCACCTATCTGTCTTTTCCCATGTGTTGAGTACAAACATTTAGTAAATCTGTTATTTTAGCAAAATATATAAATGAAATACTCAGGTATGGAATTTTAGATTTCATCTTCACACAAGAAGCATTTACTCAGCTAGAAAATGACTCTGGTATCTTTAAATAATTTTAACTTAATAAATTAACTGCTTCTGAATTGATAGACAAAACAAAAATAAATGCTCATTGTGACATCTTAACTAAAGATACTCTTAATTCAGTGACTCAAAAGCAATACTACTGAAATAAATATGACAAAGGGTTTAACAGGAGGCACAAAACTTGTCTGAGGCTATAAAGAATATTATAAAGAGCTGTTAAAATTACCGAGAATGTTAGACATTAGGTGCAAACTTTCTGATTGTTACTTTATGATGCAGTGTGTCACATTTGCAAAATACCAAATTGAAAGTGGATTTAGTTACTGGTATAGATGATTAAAATATATCAAAATGAGAACTGCCCTTTTGCTCACCTCAAGTCTGAAGATCTTACCATTAATTTAGAGTGCGATCCAGTGAGCGTATGTGCCAGAAGCTCACTGGAGTGCCCGTGTCAGTACTCCTGTTGCCTTAATATCCAGACAAGTTTACACATGTAAATCAGGTAATGATAATGTACACCTTGTAGTTTAGTGATAAGAAAAGCTGTATGAACAATATACTAGAAATACTAAGAAATCATTGCTTCAGGAATCATTCTGATCACGCCCTGAACTGTGTGCCACATGGAATAGGGAGATTATATATATCTTGACTGTTGAAGATTTTTTTCTCCTAGGACAATAACCAAGACAAACAAAAATAATCACGTCTACATTGAGTCTCAGCCTGATTATTGTTAAATTTTCATAATAGTTTCTTTGCTACAGTCTGGATCTCAAGTGTCCTAAAGACCAGTGGATGCTCTGGAAGGCTGGCTTGCCACCTTCCATGCTTTGGTAGGTGTGAAACCTTTAGGAGACAGGGCTTATGGGGTGAAATGTGATCACTGGGGGGTGTGCATTTGAAGAAATACTGGGACCCAGGCTTCTGTTCCCTCTTTTGCTTCTTCTGCCACATCCCATGTTCTTAACATAAGGTTCTGTCTCACCACAGGCCTCAAGGCAATGGGGCAGCCAACCTCTGACAGCTCTGAAGCCAGGAGGCAAAAGAAATCTTCTCTCCTTGTAAGATAAGTATATTAGATATTTTGTCACAGTGACATAAAGATGTCTTACATATATTTAAATTTGCATCTCTTGCCTAGCCCCTAAGGATTTTAACTGCTTTATTATTAACATTTATTTTGTATTTCTTCTACTCATGACAAGTAAGCATTAGAATCTGCTAGATGGAACATCTTGGTCCAGTACATCTCAGGTCCTCTGCTTAACTATAATAAAGCTGACAGACACTGGAGAAAGCCTATCTAGTGTTGGTATCCAAATAGTTTGAGTTTACTCAAGATTATACACATACAGGATCTTGTATTTGCCAGTTTTCCATATTTCACTCTGAATATATGCATTGTGATAAATTATGCTTATCCCAATGTGGTTTTGGATGAAACAAGACATAATATTTTATTCTAGCTATAATAATACCTTAAATTATACTACCTGCAGGGGCTGGAGAGATGGCTCAGTGGTTAAGGGTGCTGACTGCTCTTGCAGAGGACCCGGGTTTGATTCCCAGCACCCACAAGGCAGCCAAGAACCGTCTTTAAGCCGGGGTGGCGGCACACACCTTTATTCCTAGTACTTGGGAGTGAGTTCCAGGCCAGCTGGAGCTATGAGGAGACCCTGTCTCAAAAATTATACTACCGGGGGGAATACAGATAGATATGAATCCTTTTCGTCAAAAACCTTGCAATTCAAATCTTTAAAACTAACTATGGGAAAAGATTTGTATGCTCCAACAGGTCAAAATGTCACCAACTTAACAGCTGAGAAAGAAAAGATACAGCTTTGCATTGAGTAGGATGTACCAGAAAGTGCCAACAGAAAGGTTGACCCGTCTGAACATTGAAAGGAAGAAAAGCCTCAGATTGCTACAAACATCAAACCCCTCTGTGGATCCTACTTGTAACAACTATTTATTTATTTATTTATTTTTAATTTAATTTTTATTGATGCTTTGTGCATTTCATACATCATTTTCCAATTCAGATCAGGCATATTTCCCTTTCCCTTCCCCCCCACCCCCACCCCATCCCAGATCATGCATTCTACCATAACTGTCCTGCATCTTTCTCTCAGTTTTTTTTTCCATTTTTTAGCTATAAGTGATAATCCATGAGTACAAGCATCCTTCGTGCAAAACCAATCTGCAGGCTGTTGTGCCCAAATCCCCACAGCCCCACCATCCAGTGGGGGGTGACAGGTTGTTTGTTCAATCAAGTTGATCAAATGAGTGTCCAGACTACATTGCTGTAGTTTCACCATTCACCCCAATCGCAGCCTTTACATTCTACCACCCCCCCTCTCCACAGATTGTTCCCCAGGCTTAGAAAAGGGGCACAGGTGGATAAGTAAAACAGTTCACTCTCTCTGGAGCTGTTGACTTGGACTCTGGTCAATTCTGGCTGTTTCCTTTCATGGGCTGACAGTTTGTCCAGGAGTAACCTTTTGATCCTACTAATGAAGCACAAGCAATTAGATATATAGGTATTTAAGCAGCACTAATAGTTATGGTAGGTTACTTTGGCATAGACACATATGTTTGGATGATATGTTAATCCATGAATTACATTTTTCCCCCCTGTTAAATATGACAGGGTCTTACTGTGGCTTATAATAGCTCCTAACCTGTAGAGGATGTAAGCTTGTGGCATGAGTCCTAATGAAACTTACCTTCTAGGTGCCGCAAAGGTTTTAATACAAGAGACTGTCTTACCTCCCCCCCTCCATAGAACAAGGAGAAATATGATGATGATGAGGTCGTTCTCCAACTGTAAATTGGAGACAACTATTATAGAGGTAATCTCTTACATAATCAGTAAAACTGCCTTCTTTAATTGACTAATAGACATAGGAACTGTGAAAAGGAATATTCTCTATTCAGAACCAAATATAATACTAAAGTCTCCTTAAGCTATGCACGTAAGCAAAATATATTAATACAGGAGCTCTGACATCAGCAATGGATTATTCTGCCAAGGAGATGTTGGCCAGGGGATCCAAGCCCCCACAAAAGGTAAAGGCTCCTTGCCTCTAATCTGGGATACCTGCAAGAAGACAGGCGATAAGGCCCTGCTGTTGAAGACCTGACATTAACATGAGAAAGATGTATTGAGACCACACATGCAAGTGTAGAGTTGGCCTCTGGAATACCAGAGAGTGTTACCAAAGGCCACTAAACCAAAAAAGCAAATATGGGTCTCCTTGAGTCAAGCAAGACTCCTCCGTCAGCACCAGCTACACCTCACCTACCTGGAAATACTGTGCAGCAGAGGCAGCCATATGCCTGCATATCCCAAATCTAATTGGCTATTGGCTCTCTCCTTGGAGGAATAACTTACGGCTGATGCCACAAGCTTACATCCTCTAATGGTTAGGAGATGTTATAAGCCACAGTAAGACCCTGTCATATTTAACAGAAAAAAATGTAATTCATGGATTAACATACCATCCAAACATCTGTGTCTATACCAAAGTAACCTACCATAACAACTATTAGTACTGTTTAAATACCTATATATCTAATTGCTTGTGCTTCATTAGTAGGATCGAAAGGTTATTCCTGGACAAACTGTCAGCCCATGAAAGGAAGCAGCTAGAATTGAGCAGAGTCCAAGACAACAGCTCCAGGGAAAGTAGACTGTTTTGCTTCTCATCCACCTGTGTCCCTTTTCTAAGCCTAGGGAACAATCTGTGGAAGAGGGGGTGTGGTAGAATGTAAGGGCTGCGATTGGGGTGAATGGTGAAACTACAGCAATATAGTCTGGACAACTTGATTGAACATACAACCCCCCCCCCCCGCTGGATGTTGGGACCCATGGGCTGTGTGGGTTTGGGTACAACTGCCTGAAAATTGGTTTTACATGAAGGATGCTTGTACGCATAAATTATCACTTATTGCTAAAAAATGGAAAAAAGAACTGAGAGAGAGAGATGCAGGACAGTTATGGCAGAATGCATGATCTGGGATGGGGTGGGATGGGGGGAAGGGAAAGGAAAATATGCCTGAATTGAATTGGAAAATGATGTATGAAATACACAAAGCATCAATAAAAAAATTATACCACCTGCTACTCATATAATAACAATAACACACTTTGTTACTCATTTATTTTCTCTTTGATTCATTTATATATGCATGTTTTAATTACCACAAATTCCAAGACTGCATAGTCTCACTTTATACATATATCTACTTCTAAAAATAATTTAGAAAAATTAAATATTTTAAGTTATGGAATTATAGGTTCTAAAACTAATAATCTTCTGATAACATCTATAAAATACAACTGTAATAAAGTCATTTGAAGTAACCTAAGAACATACAGCATCAAATAAAAATACTCCATCAAGTCAGGAGCCATCATCTCTGTAGGGTATTATCTTAGTTATACAATTTTGTAATAAGATAACAAGCTTTACAGAAGATTAACAAAAGGCTTTTCCTGACAGTTATGCCTTAAAGAGACTAGACTACATTTAAAAAAAAAAATCACAAATAAAAATATTAACTACGAGGGCCAAGCAGCTTCACAGGCCAATTAGTCATGAGGAGGCTTTGACTAACAGCAATGCTCCAGCTCTCCACTGTCCTGGCAAAGGAGGAAACTTCTTGCTAAACCACAGTCTCCTCAAAGCTCCAGGATGAATAATGCAGTCGCTGCAGCCTCCCAGATGGAACATGGGCAGAAATCTGCCTTAAATGGAGATGACTTTCTAACAGCCTTTGAAACCACTTCACTCTGCCACCTGCTGTAAGAACCATGATGAACCCTGCAGCCTCACTGGTTTCCTGCCTCCTTTAGTGCAACTCCTCTGCTCAGCTGCCTGTGAGGCACCGAGTAAGGTGCAACATATTGCAAGACAATTATTCTGGGGTGCGCCTGACCACTCTTGCCTCCTAGAGTTGCTGCCTGGGGTTCCCAGCCCATGATCTTGCCCTCCCGTGGCAGCCTCTATGAATGCTGCCAGAACAATCTTTCTCTGATGCCTACACAATTAGATTCGAACTTCTCAGCACAGGGTACACAAGGAGACCTGCTCTTATCTACCTGCCCAGCTGCCTCTCCCTTTCTTCCTACTTGTTTTCAACAGGCACAGCCTCTGCCTCTGGGCCTGGGCTCTTACTCATACTTTCCCTGAAAGGCTTTCCTCTCTATCTGCCTAGAGAATAACTCCTTCTTCATGAAGCCATTCCTGACACCCTAGCTAGTGCCCATCCCTCCTCACATGTCCCTAAGGTACTGAACATGATAAAAATGCATGGGCAGGGGGCTGGAGAGATGGCCTAGCGGTTGAGAGCACTGACCGCTCTTACAGAGGACCTGAGTTCGATCCCCAGCACCCACATGGCGGCTGAGAACCGTCTGAAACTCCAATTCCAGGAGAACTCCAGTTCCAGGGGAATCCGACACCCTCTTCTGACCTCCGCGGCATTGCACGACACGGGTGCACAAAATTACAAATACACAGTAAATTCAAACACGTACGGAAAAAAAAAAAAAAAAAATTAAAAAAAAATGCATGGGCACTTTTGGGCCTCTGCTTTGTTTCCCTAATCATAGTGAACTCTCATTTGGTATGCATGTTTCTATTCTGCTACAGTGTGCATGTTAAGAGTTCCCCAGAGGTCCACATGCTAATAAAGGCTTGCTCCTGGGGTGGGTGGCCTTGAGCATTTAGGAGGCTTGGCGTGATGGAAGATCTTCGGCTCGCTAAGGGTGTATCCTTGAGGGAGAATCTAGAACCCTAGTCCCTTCCCCTTTCTCTTTTGCTTCACAAGTATAAAGGGAGTGGTTTTGCTCTGCAGTGTACTCCCACCATAGGCCCTAAACAACAGGGTTAATTCATCATGGACTCAAACCTCAAAACTGGCTGAGAGCCAACAATCTTTTCTCTCTATAAGTTGATTATCTCAGGTATAAGTTACAATAACAGAAAGCTGATCAATGCACCTTTATAAGACTGTATCACATCTGCCTGTCAACTAAACCGAGCAAATGTTGAGCACATACTGATACTCTGTATCTGGTGAGTAATGAAAGAACAGTGTTTATACAATCTTCACTTATAGACAGCACAAGGAGATGACTATTGGGAACATGGAAAAAGTCAAACTGATATTATGAAAAGAAAAAGACCCTAGTATTTATTTAGTATTTGATCACAGGAAAGACTACTACTCTAAAGCTTAGCCTTTCTGTTAGGTGAGAGTGTTCTTAGTATCAGTCTCCCCATACCCTACCTGTCAGAATCATAGGCAGCATTTGCTCATCTCACGCCAGCAATGGAAGGAAGCCCAGCTAAGGCCCACCACTGTTTGGCCTACCATGGCTGCTCCCATCCTATGACCTCTAACCCATAACTCCAGGGAACACGCTTACTTTGTATCTGCTTTCCGATCTGGAGGGGGTGGGAATATGTCCTTTTTTCTTAAAGGTTGTAAAGTGCTTGCACTGAGGACATGGCTTGGTGCTGGAGTCAATCCGGCCTAGTTCCAGGAAATACTTATACTTGATGGAGTCTTCATGGGTTAAATTGTAGACAACAGTAGTTTCCTCCAGGAACTCAAAACACTCTGTGATAGGACATTTGATTTCTACTTGGCCAAGCTGTACCTGTATGGAAGAGCAGATGGAAGAAAGACAAAAAATTAAGATGACTGGTTTTTAAGTTTCTTTTCCTTTTTTTGCATACAGTATTAATTATTAGATGGTTGCAGCAAAGGACAATGAATGGTAATCATTTTGAAGTCATAAGTTCTAAAAAAATGATGATGATTTGCAGAATGTCTAAGGGTTCTCTGATATAACATATATTTATTTATATCTGATATAATATAATATTTGTAAATTTAATAGGACCTAAGCCACAGGCTCATCAAAGAAGCAAACTAGCACCTATTTTGTAAAAAATGCAGAGTGAGCCAGCATTCAGACAGTATGCCACCTGTAGAAATGCAGAGTAAGCCTGCATTTATGTGACCTGTCAACTAGAAGGCCTACTGGAGTGTATGGCCTTAATACCAAGCATTTCAGCACTGTGCTTTGGGCACAGTTTTTAAGAGAGATGTTTATAAGGTGATTGTGCTTAATATCTACTAGTTTAAAAATCATTACAAAAAATTCATTCCTTGGCCCTTCCCAGCTAAGGATATAAATAGTTCTAGTGTATAATGATATTAAGACCAGGTAGAAAAAGGAAACCAAACACAATGGCATAAGAAAAATAAGAAAATCCTGAGCTGGTGAGATGGCTCAGCAGGTAAATTTGATTGCTGCTGAATCTTAAGACCTGAGTGTGAACCCCCTGGACCCACAGGGTGAAGGGAGAGAAACAATAATTTGTCCTCTGAACTCCACATGAATACCAAGCACAGGCATGTGAGAATAAATGCAACTGAAAACAAAATTTAAAGCGAGGTCTTATGTAATCTGGCTGCTGCTGAGGTAACAGAAAATTTATTCAGATGTGACAGAGAAAGATATACCAGAATGTTAGTGAGCATTTGGTATGGGACACTAGATGTCACTAACATTAAAGATGACAGACAATAATGAAAATGCAAAATATGGATACCAGTAATTTTCAGAGATGGAGAAAATAAACTTTGAAATAAGGAAGAGCTGGGATGTATTCCAAAGTGTGGAATGATAGCTCTTTATAGCCACGGCACTGTAGGCTCCTCTGTCCTGAGACAGCAAAGGCCACACTGGAAACTCACATGGCAAAGGACTATAAATTCTTTGATTTTGATATAAATTACTCACTGTTCTGATACAGCAAAACACACCCACTCCAGGAAGATTGAGGCAGAAATGGGTGGAAGCCACATGGTATAGCAAAGAAAAACCAGGGCTATGATGAACAATTAAAAATAAGCCACAGGGCTGGGGGGATAGCGTAGCTGTTAAAGGCTGAGGATAAGAGCACTGCAAAAAAAAAAAAAAAAAAAAAAAAAAAAAAAAAAAAAAAGACATTTTTTTTTTTTTTTTTTTTTTTTTTTCAGCAGTTAAGAGCAATTGTTGATCTTACAGAGGACCCGGGTTCGATCCCCCGCACCCACATGGCGGCCGAGAACCTCTAAAATCCAATTCCAGGAGGACTCCAAGTCCCAGGAAATCCACACCGCTCTGTCTTGCCGCTGCGGGCATTTGCACAAAACATAATGGAAACAAAAGAACCAACAACCATCATCATCTTGAATGCTTAAAATCCTTTGACAAATTCCAGCATACCTTCATGCTTAGTCCTAGAAGGAATTGATTGGAGGGATCAGTCCTCAATGTAATCAATGCCATAGACAGGAAACCCACGGCCAATATCATCCTAAATGGGAAATTACAGAAACATTCCTTTTAAAGGAACTTGGCAAGGCTGCCCCTGTCACCACTTTACTTCAATATAGTGCTTGAACAACTTGCTAGAGCAATAGGCAAGAAACAGGAAATTAAGGAGACTAATTGGAAAGAGGAAGGTCAAGCTATCCGTCTTTGCTGATATCTTAATTGATTGCCTTAAGGGATGCTTAAAGTTCCACCAGAAAACTCGTAGAACGATTAACAGCTTCAGCAGTGGCAGGATACAAAATTCAACCTTAAAAAAAATGGCCTTTCTTTACACCAGAAAGCAACTGGAGAAAGAATTCACAGAGACTTTCCCACTCACAATGACCGCCCGAAAAACAGTAAAATACCTGGAGCAACGACGCACGACAACAAAGATCTCTACACAAATTTTAACCGTAAGAGAAAGAAATTGAGAAGAAGCAATCGAATGGAAAACCTCCAAGCATCATGGATTGGGAAATTAACATTGTAAAAATGGTCCATTCTACCAAAACTCTTGTTATAGATTGAATGCAAAATCCCATCAAATCCCAAAGAGTTCTATCTTCTTCAAAAGGCTTGGAAAAAAAAAAAATCCTTAAATATTTGGAAAAACAAGACCCTGAAATAGCCAAACAACCTGAGTGAAAAGAGCTACACGTACACGGGAGGTGGGGGGGATCTCTCTTATACCAGACTTCCAAAGTATTTTAGGGCGATAGTCATAACAACGACTAGTACTGGCACAAATACAGACTTTTGACCATGGAACAAAACCAAAGATCCAAACCTGAGCACCCCCCCCAATATACAATTTCAGCCATCTCTAATTTGACAAGGGGGCCCAAGAAGATACAATGAGAAAACAGCATCTTCAGCAAGTGGTATTGGGCAAAACTGGACACCACTTGTAGAAGAACAAATTAAATCCCTAAAAATCCCTGACTCTTGCCCTGTTCAAAAGTCAACTCCGATGGATCAAAGACTTAACGTGAAACCCAAAGCTCTGAAGGCGATAGAAGAAAAAGTTGGCAGCAGACTACAAGACATAGGCGTAGGAAAAGACTTCCTAAATCAGACAGCAGCTACGTAAGAATTAAGGTTGACAATTGACAAATGGGACCTCATTAAACTCAAAAGCTTCTGTACATCAAAAGAAACAATCGAGGAAGTGAAGAGAAATCCCACAGAGTGGGAGGAAACCTTCACCACAGAAACATCTGACAAAATATTGATTTCCAGAATATATAAACTACTCAAAAAACAAAGAAGAAGGAAAACAAATGACCCACTCAATAGATGGAGCAAAGAGCTGAACAGAGACTTCACAAGTGAGGAGTTAGAGATGGCTGAGACACACCTTAAGAAGTGTTCAACATCATTAATCATTAAGGAAATGCAAATCAAAACCACTTTAAGATATCATCTTACTCCAATAAGACTGGCTAGGATCAAGAAAACAAATGATACCAAGTGCTAGAGAGGTTGTGGGGAAAGGGGAACACTCATCCTCTGCTGGTGGGGATGTAAACTCGTACAGCCACTATGGAAAGCAGTGTGGAGAATCCTTGGAAGACTTGGAATGAACTTGCCACCCAAACCAGCCATACCAGTCCTAGGCATGTACCCTCAAGACTCACCCCACCACAGAGATACATGCGTGGCCATGTTTATTTCAGCTCTCTTCACAATAGCAAGGAGCTGGAACCAACCGAAATGCCTCTCAACTGATGAGTGTATAGAGAAAATGTTGTACATCTGCACAACGGAGTTCTATGCAGCAGTAATGAAAGACAACATCATGAGCTTTGCAGGACAATGGCTCGAGCTAGAGGACATCATGCTGAGTGAAGTAACACAGCCCCAGAAAAACAAATGAGGAATGGTATCCCTCATCTGTGGATGCTAGTGCCAATTACCTAGTTGTAAGTATTTCTTGTGCATGGCCCCTTGAGCTTTTGTCCAAAGCGGTTTGGAGTGATGCATATTGGAAACAACAACAACAACAACAACAGAAAGGACTGCATCAAAGAACTGACTGAAACAGTGAACTTCTGCTCAAAACAGTCAACTTCCCCATGGACAATATTGAGAAAGACTGAGAAAGAGATGAAAAGCATGTTTGGCAGAATGCATGAGCTCTGGTGGGGTGGGGGGATGGGGGGGAAATGGGTCTAGATTTGATTAAAAAATATATAAATATATTAAAAAAAGAATAAACCGCTGCATAACTTAAAAATTGTATAAGATGTGGTACAAAGAAGTTTATTTTACACATATTTTCATAATTTGTTTTATTAGTTTGCTCAAGGTTACAACCAGATTTTATAACGTACATTACTGTGTTATACTATTATCAATTCCAATCCTATTCTTAATTTTTTTACATTTCTTTATTTATTTTGTGTGTTTGAGTGTAGGGGGGTGTGCAGATACCATTTTATCTGTGTTGAGGGCACAGGACAGCTTCCTTCTACCCAGGAATCAAACAGATTATCAGGTTTGGTTACAAGAGCCCTTAATTGTTGAACAATCTCACTGGTTCCCCAACTGTATTTTTATGTTTGCTTGTTGTTTGTTTTTTCTCAGACAGGGCTTCATTTTATAACCTGGCTGGTCTAGAAAATGTTATCTTCCCAGATATGTACACTAGAAGTACCTTCATATCTGGCTTTGCAACTGCTTTATACTGAATTTTTAAGTCAAGAACTTCTCACATAGATAAAACCTGTATAGCATAGTAAGAATATGGTTTTATGAAGTGATTTAAGCATCTCTTTTCAAAGATAGAAACATTTTTTTTCTTTTTTTTTTTTTAATTTTTATTTATTTCTGTATGTGTATGAATGTACTGTGTGCATGCAGGTCTGTGCACCCGTGTCGTGCAATGCCGCGGAGGTCAGAAGAGGGTCTCGGATTCCCCTGGAACTGGAGTTCTCCTGGAATTGGAGTATCAGACGGTTCTCAGCCGCCATGTGGGTGCTGGGGATCGAACCCGGGTCCTCTGTAAGAGCGGTCGGCGCTCCTAACCGCTAGGCCATCTCTCCAGCCCCACATTTTTTTTCTTTTAACATTCTATGGTCATTCTTGAAGCCCTCCTCTGAGCCGGGTACCAGGTTAGGCGCTAAAGTCTGGCAGGTGCCCATCAGGAATGAGGCTGACAGGGTCAGAGACTAGAGGATTGGCACTGTCAGTCTGATGGGTGGTGTAGGGTGTCCGGGGAGGGTGACGGAAGTTTGTCCACCTCAGACTTGGGAGGATTGGAAGAGGATTCTTGGAAGTAGTGATGTTTCAGGTGAGATTGTAAGATAAGCAAGACAGCCAACAAAAATGAAGCTGCTCTAAAGCAGCCAAAACAATGAAAACACAGAACCCAATTTGAAGGCAGAACAGACCACTCTAGAACTGCAGTGTCCATGTTCTCCCCGTACCTCTACTGCATCAACTTACACAGCAAACATTCATGCATGTAAACCTAAGATTATATCTTTAAAAGAGGGTTTAAATATAAGACTGAACCCCCAAATGGGAGTATAGAAAGATGGGGCTGCATACATGTACTCAGACCAACACAAGAACAGAGCCCCTAAACTGTATGAGGAGCCGGATTATTTCCCTAGGAAAACAGAACACCACTCAGTCCACAGTACAAGAACACCCCTGTTTATTGGGGAGCAGCACACTTTAGTGCTCAAGAACCTGGGTTTCCCGTTCCCAGTTAGTGTTTGAATCTAACCTCCCTCCTCTTCCTCTTATTTATTTTAAACATATAAATTATAACAATGGCTGCTGTGGATTTATGAATAGTCAGATCTTATGGAAATGCCATGCAGTTCAGAGAGAAGCCCAGGCTATCTTGTTACTCTTCCAGCAGAGACCGCTCATTACTTGACCACACTGGGATGCCATCCAGCATCCAGTTGGGCACCTGGTCTTCTATTTCAGTGGTTCTTGGCTCTTTTTGCACACCTATTTGATTTCCACAGAACACCTTATTTCCTTTTGCTTCCTTACTCTCTTATTTATTCTTTCTCAAAGCTCCAAAATCCTTCATCTACAATACTGAGCCAAGTGACCTCACACAGTTTTACTGAATACAGGAAAGCACCAGACACATATCATCCCGTCGCCCACTACCAGTTCCATGTCTGTCTCTATCTTGCCCCATCTCGTCTGGCTTCCTTGAGTGTAGGGCTGAATCTACTGCCAGGAGAAATGCACACAAGTACCTTGAAATGCCTTCTGAGCATTTAAGCTCCCCAACTTGCTCAAGACCTGCATATTTAGAATTTGAATGATTTTCAGGAAGCCTACAATTGGCAGGCAGTTGGAACTATTACTGAGACAATCCTTTCAATTACTCATACATCATAAGGACAACAGCCCCTTCTGATGCACAGTGTGACTAATAGCCTACCTGATCTGTATCATTTTATGAATAACTGTCATAAAAGATTATCAGATAAATAATCTTGAATAAGCAACATTCATTTATTTATCCAAAAATATGTGCACACCATTAATTTAATGATGCACGTAGGAAAAAACTCTTTAATATCTCAAAAGTCAAAACTATTTAACACTCAATAATTTTAAGCATTAGCCAAAATGATTTTACTTTCTGGTGGTACATAACACAACAGGACATCCTACAATTAATCATGCGTTCAGCGAAATGTGGGTTTTGTGAGTTAGGTATGTGATGAACTTCCAGAGAGAAACAAAGGGAGTGATATTCTAGGCTTTTATTGGAAGAAATAAAGAAGGCAGTTTACAACCTGTGCCATAAAAAAGGCTGACAGCTTTCGCTGAGACTGAAGTGTCTAATACAGAGAAACTATCAAGGACTGTGGCTCCAGGACAGACAGTGCCTGATCTGCCTACGTCCAGGGCACAGAACTGGGTGGCCAAAGCCCACTGAGAAGCACGTGGGAAGAGGCTGGAGTGTCAGGCAGGAGATGGAACACACAGACCTTGTTGGTCACAACAAGGAATCTGGACTGAATTCTAAGTACAATGGGAGTCACTCCAGGTTTTAAAAGGAGGAGTAACATGCATGATTAAAAGAAAAATTATTCATGTTCTTCTCAGAGACTGTAGGTTACAGGAGCAAAAGTGCAGAGTATGAAAATAATGGCTCCCAGGCCTGAAACCTTCTCCCCTAAATGTTCAGGGAGCAGAGAGTAGATGACTGAACTTGGTTAACCAGCCAGACATGCAGTGGATATTGGACCTGAGACCAATTAGGTCTTTCGAAATTGATAAAACTTGTCTGTGTTTATGGTCTGCAATAATAATAATAATAATAATAATAATAATAATGTTTTAAAATCTGGATAGAGTTGAATGGGTGAATCAAGCTGATTAGCAAATCTCCTACACTTAGTTTAAAAAATATTTAATTTTCATTTTTGTGTGTATGAGTATACACTCATGTGTATGAGTATACACTGCATGTATGTAAGTGTACCCAAGTTGTCCAATGCCCACAGAGGTCAGAAGAGGGTGTCAGATCCCCTGGAACTGGAGTTATAGACTGCTGATAGCCGCCATGTGTGTGCTGAGAACCAAACCTGGGTCCTCTGCAAGAGCAGCCAGTGCTCTTAACTGCTGCACAGCCATCTCTCCAGCTCCTAGAGTTAGATTTTTTGAGAACATTAAAAGACCTTTACTCTCAGCAATTTTCAAATTACATTATTATTAACCATATTCATTATGTTGGATGATATTTCTTTTGAATTTTCCAACATAAATTCTAACTAAATTTTTTTCAACACCCCCCCCCCCCCCCCCCCCCAAAACCCCCCCCCCCCCCCCCCCCCCGCCCAGCAGCTGCCTTCCAGTCTCCCGCATCCAGCCAGCTCTGGGCAATTATATGTAGTTTCTGGTTCTATGAGTTCATCTTTTTCAATTCTAATATGATTAAGATCATCTAGAGTTTAGCTTTCTATGGTTGCCAACTTCACTCTGCATGTCACTCAACATTCAAGTGGAAGAATGAATATTTTTGTACATTTCCTCACAAATAACAAATAACAGTATTCTTTCTCTTCAAAGGCTAAATAGTACTACAATATGCACATATATAAAAATATATTTTCTTCATTCACCTACTGATGAAGATAGATTGATTCCATATTTTAGCTCTTGCGAACAATGCCGCAATAAATGAGTCCAGATATCCCTTTTCTAGATTGCTGTGATTTTTTTGTGTGTACATGTATCTGTTATGGATCTATAGCTATATCTATATACACATATATTTTGTACTGAGATTTTGGATGAAATGGTAGTTACATTTTTGCTTTTTTGAAGGACATGTATTTTGCTGTACACAACATCTGCAGTAATTTTTTAAAAGTTGTGTGTGCACATATTTGTGTGGCAGATAAGGGGGTCAGAGAACAACTTGCAGGAGTGTTATTTTCATTATACAATTCCTTGGGATCCAACTTAGGTGGTCAGACTTTGTGCAAAATGCTCACCCACTAAGACATCTCCCAGGCCCAGCTGTTGTCATTTACGTTCTTACCATTAGTGTCCTGGAACCCCTTTTAATCCACATTCTCTCCAGCACTGTGCTGGATAGCTTTAGGTGTCACCTTGACACACTTGGGTAGAGGGAGTCTCAGTTGGGGAATTGCCTCCACTGGTCTGGCCTGTGGCCTTGACTGTGGGGCATCTTCTTCACTGTTGCATGAGAGGGGAGGGTCCAGCCCACTGTGGGTGATGCCACCCCTGGCCCTGTATTGTATAAAAAAGCAGGCTGAGCATGGATGGGCCAAAGGAGCAACCCTGTAGCATGCCTCAGGGCACCACGTGGCTGAGGGTCTGGCCCTGCCCCAAGGAGGAGCAAGCAGCATGGCCTAGGTGTGTGATGCTAGGTGGGGCAAGGTGTGCAGTGGAGCAGAATTGGGGGGCTTATGATTGGTCCTGGGAACTGACATCATTTTGTTTATAAAAGCAAGCTGTGGCAAGGAGTAAATTTGAATTTCATAGTAACATCATCACACCATTATTTTTATTAATTACTGCGCTCATACAGGCTAAGATAGGCCTGAATTTCATTAGGGTGGCCAGTGGATTGGAAAGAGATTCCTTTACGGATCACCAATCTGGGTAACTGGTGTTGTGAGTGGGTATTGGCTGAAGGGAGGCGATCAGCCATCAGCCTGACATTCCTGTCCAGGCTCTGGGCAGGTGAGAACCCACTGCCAAGAGTGGAACACGTGTTTCGTGGGTCCAGGCTAAGGGCCTAAGTTGAAAGTATCATCCAGGCCAGGCTACGGGACGTAGCCAATTGGCCTCTGCACCGAGGGGTCAGGTCCCCACGGTGTTCGCAAAGCAGGCACTGTGTCCCTATTCCCCTTAGCAGGGCTGTGTGGTCCCTGTTCGGCATAAAAAGAAAGCTTCCTACACAACCCAGTAAGCAGCATTTCTCCATGCACTGTGCTTCAGCTCCTGCCTCCAGATTCCTGCCCTGAGTTCCTACCTTGGGGCCCCTCAGTGATGAACTGTGACCTGGGAGATTTAAACCAAATAAACCCTTTCCTTCCCAAGTTGCTATTTGTCAGAGTGTTTTGTCATAGCAATTGAAAGCAAATTAGAATAACCCTAATCATCTTTTTTATTAGAACCATCCTAACTGTGGTGATACCTCTCTGAGGTTTTAATTTACAGTCCCCTGATAGTTAGTGATGTTGAGCATTTTTCATATACTTGTCAAACATTTGAATGCATTCTTTGACTGGAACAAGAGACTTGGTGATGGACTAAATACAAGGATAAAAGGTAGAACCATATATATATATATATATATATATATGTATATATAACTATGTATATATATTTATATATAATGTAGCAATACAAGTTGGGGAGAACAACAACAAAAGAACTGAAAAAAACAACAACTCTGGAACAACTCGGAGAGAGATGCAGGACATGTATGGCAGGTGGGATGGGGGCATGGAAGGGGAAGTGACTCTAGATTCAATGGAGAAATGATGTGTGACCTATGGAAAAAGTTTAACAATGGTAATAATAAAAAAATGGAAATAAAAGGCAGAATCGAGGATGACTTCAGGTTTTTAACTTGAGTAGCCTGATAATTAGTGGGTGCTGTTTATTGAGAAACTTCTTTTTAAAAATATTTATTATTTTTATTTTAAATGTATGAGTGTATTGACTGTATGTATGTAAGTGCAACCGTGTTGAACAACGGCCACAGAGACCAGAAGAGGGTGTCAGGTCCCCTGGAACTCCAATTACAGATAGTTGTTAGCTGCTGGGAACTGAACCGAGGTCCTCTGAAGGAAAACAGCTAGTACTTAACTGCTGAGCCATCTCTCCAGTCCCTGCCTTTTTAAAAAACATTTTTATTATTTTTGTTTTATGTGTATGAATGTATTGCCTACATATAGGTAGGTTTATCTGTTTTCTGCATTGCCCATGGAGGTCAGAAGACAGTGCCAGTGTTGAATCCCATGGAACTGGAGTTATAGAAGGTTGTTAGCTGCAATGTGGGTACTGGGAATTGAACCTGGGTCTTTTCAGAGAGCAACCAGTGCTCTTAATGCTGAGCCATCTCTCTAACACCACTGAGAAACTTCTAATTAAACTCTTTACAGTATAGTATTTTCTGAAATACTATATATATAATATAACTATACAGTTATATATATAGTATAATAATATAACTATACAGTTATAGTATTTTCTGAAAATAATTCACAGCCAAGTTTTATAGTAATAGGGGCAAATAAAAATAGGGTACATAAAAAAATGGTATACTCTACAATGACAGGTACTATAAAAAGCTCATGAAATAAAGTTGATGAGACCATGAATCCTTCCTTCATGGACCTTGGTAATTCAGTGATTAAATTACTGTTGACAGCCTTCGTTTTGCCAAATGGTGTTTGATGCTACCAATTCATTTAACATCTACATAATGTTTTATAAAACCTTTGTGCTGGATAGCTTTAGTGTCAACTTGACACACCTGGGTTGAGGGAGCCTCAATTGGGGAATTGGCTCCATTGGATTGGCCTGTGGCCACATCTGTGGAGTATTGTATTGATTGTCAAGCAGTGTGGGAGGGCCCAGCCCACAATGAGTGGTGCCACCCTGGGCAGGTTGTTGTGTACCATATAAGAAGGCAGGTTGGGCATAAGCCAGGGGAGCAAGCCAGTGAGCAGCATTCCTCCATGGCCTATGCTTCCGCTCCTGCCTCCAGGTTCCTGCCCTGAGTTCCTGCCTTGGGCTCCCTGAGTGATGAACTGTGACACAGGAAATGTAAGCTGAATAAACCCTTTCCTCCCCAAGTTGGTGTCAGTCACAGTGTTTTGTCACAGCACTGGAAGACAAACTAGAACAGAAATTGGTACCAGAAAAGTGAGGTATTGCTGTGACAGACCTGACCTTGGTGTTTTGGGGAAGGATTGTGGAGGCGTTTGGAACTTTGGGCTGGGAAGATCATTAAATGCCTAAAGATTGTTGCTGTGGAGATTGGAGCAGTTTTGCTGAAGGATTTGTAGAAGATGGAGGCCTGGCTTGTGAAGTTTCTAGTTTCAAAGGGAAGCAGAGATCATCAGGATTGTTTAATCTGTGGGTTCTGGTCAGCTGAGGCTGAAGAATCAGACGTAAGTAACAAGAGACCAGAACCTGAAGTGAAATCTTTGTTGTACTGGGACAATTTATGCTGGTTAGCTGGAGCTGAAAAATCAGCTGTAAGTAACAAGAGACCATCACTGTGGTGAAATCTTCTGGGAATAATTTCTTCAGGGTCAGCACACAGAAGCTATGTTCCTGAAGGGGCCCGAGCCTCCATGTCAAGCCAGAAGCAGGGCTTGGTAGTGTGTGTCTCCTATATGGCTCTGGTGTTGAAATTTGAGGGGGTCACAAAGAGCAGCCGAGCTTGGCACTGTGAGAGGTCAGGAAAGACCATTGGTGGAAGTGCACCTCGGTTGCAGTAAAGACCCCAGGATTTCAGGGGTCATGGAGAGAAGCTGAGGCTTTGCACCAGGAGAGGTCAGAAGAGACCATTGGTGAAGGTGCAACCTCAGTTTCAGCGGTGACCCCAGCTTTTTGGAGATGCCAGGACCATGGGACGACCACCAAGAGCAGCAGCAGGTGTGAAATGGAGTCAGCCTGGGCCTGCGAGATGATCTGTGCCACGGACAGCGGAGTCAGAGAAGGGGAGCTGCCGAGACCCTTTGGAACCCAGAAGATCGTGAGTGAATCCCAGGTGTCCAGCCTTGAGCTACTTTGCTGGACTTAGGTTTTGTTTGAGAGAGCCTGATTCTTCCCTTTGAAATAAGACAGTACTTGTTTTGGATTTTACAGCAGCCCAGTTAAGAGACTTTTAACGGACTGTGAACTTTTAAGTGTTTGGACATTTTAAGGACTGTGGGGCTTTTAAGGTTGTACTGTCTTAGGTGTGATTCATGTTAACATCATATTTTGGGGATAAGAACTGGAAAGGTGGTGGTTTAATAGTGATGCGTTTTGTGTGTCAAGTTGACAAGGGGTCAATTGTGCTGGATAGCTTTAATATCAACTTGATACACCTGGGTTGAGGAAGCCTCAACTGGGGAATTGGCTCCATTGGATTGGCCTGTGGCCACATCTGTGGAGTATTGTATTGTTTGTCAAGCAGTATGGGAGGGCCCAGCCCACAATGAGTGGTGCCACACTGGGCAGGTTGTTGTGTACCATATAAGAAGGTGGGCTGGGCATGAGCCAGGGGAGCAAGCCAGTGAGCAGCATTGCTCCATGGCCTGTGCTTCAGCTCCTGCCTCCAGGTTCCTGCCCTGAGTTCCTGCCTTGGGCTCCCTGAGTGATGAACTGTGACCCAGGAGATGTAAGCTGAATAAACCCTTTCCTCCCCAAGTTGGTGTCGGTCAGAGTTTTTTGTCACAGCAATGGATGACAAATTAGAACAACCTTTTATTAGGAGTAATTATAAACATATGGAAAAGAAAGCAGACAGGCACTAAGAATACTCAAATATTCATTCTCCCATTTAAAACAACTGTCAACTTATAACCAATCTGGTTTCTTCAGTATCCTCATCCAAATAATTCCCTCATACTATTTTGAAGCAAATATCTAACATGTCACATCACTCAAATATTTTTATATAGGTCTACAAAGTAAGCTGTTCCTTTAAACTAACACCATGATGCCAAATATTTCCCCAAATGTCTATTGTTTAATACCCAATTGGCAGGGCTGGAAAAGTGGCTCAGCAGTTAAAATCACTGACTGTTCTTGCAGAGGACCTGGGTTCAATCCCCAGCACCCACATGGCAGCTAAGAACTGTCTTTAACTCCAGTTCCAGGGGAATCTAACGCCCTCTTCTGACCTACACAGTATTGCACGACACGGGTGCACTAACCTACATGCAGACAGTATACTCATACACATAAAAAAAATAATAAAAATACCCAATTGGCAATTTAAATGTTTCACTTCATGTCTGTTTACAGGCTGTTATGTGCTGAATATACTTAAGTATAGTTCCCATTTATGCCATGTTTAATGCTAATACAACCTCTTACATCACTGGAAAATATGTTCTCCAAGTCTTCTGAACACAAACATGTTCATTCTTGTAAGAAAAATTACTTAACTCTGAAACAGTCTCCAAGGTGTCAGTAGGAGACATAATTATCCAATATCACCTGAGCTATACGGCTACTTTGCCACCTGGGAGAATGCTCAAGTAATTTAGTGGTAAGGTAAGAAGGGACTTCTGAAGTGTCAGACTAATTAATTAAAATCCCCAAAGAAAAGACAGAAAAAAGTATAAATCTAGGGTCTTAAGCTCAATTTGTCAAATGTGCAGTTTGACTTGGACCTTGGTTTTAGGAGTCAGACAGGAGAATATTCAGGATGTTACAGTCTTTTAGTCATTTGATATCCAAGGACTTCAGATTTTTCCTGTCCTGAAAAATGGAATGTGTTAATATGAGAAGGAAATACAGACATAAAAACAGCAACAGCACTCCTGAGATGCTACCACATCTACTGCACACAGCAGGAGACCACTACTGGATACATCTATTTCCAGATTCACTTGTTGCCAAAAACTTTATTAAATGTAACCTTTAAAGGTGAATGCTCCACACATGCACAATCTTTTTGGAGGGGGTGGGGTGTGTCATGTGTGTATGCTTTGCATGTGAACATATGTATGTTCAGAGTGTGTGGGTATACATGTATGCAATGTGCATGTACATACAGAGGCCCAAAGTTCATATTAACTCTCTTTACTGATTGCTCTATTTACTTAAGCAGGATTTTTTTTTTCTCTGAAACCAAAGCTTGCTGGTCCAGGTAGTATAGCTAGCTAGCCTCCTGAGTGCTAGGGAATAGAAGCAGTCACCATTATCTGCCATCTTTTATGTGGGAGCTAGGGATCTGAACTCCTGTCCTCATGTGTCTTAGATAGCTTAGCTATCATACTGACATGGCCTGAGAAGAGGGGACCTCAACTGAGAAACTACCCAGACAAGACTGGCCCATGTCCATGATGCGAGAGGACCTAGCCCAGTGTGTGTGGCAAGATCCCCAGGTAGGTGGGCCTGGGGTATATAAGAAAGCTGGGAGGAAGGAAGGGAGGGAAGGGAAGGAGGGAGGGAGAGAGAGAGGAGGGAGAGAGAGAGGAGGGAGGGAGGGAGGGAGGGAGGGAGAGAAAGTGAGCTCAAGCCAAAAAGCAGTATTATTCCATGTTTCTTCTTCAGTCTGTACATGAATTCCTCAATGCTGGGTTATGACATAGAAGTGTAAACCAAATAAACTTTTCCTCCCAAGTTACTTTTGGTGACTGTTTTATCACAGCAACACAAAAGCAAATTAGAACATCGAGCTTGTGCAATAAGCATTATATCTATTGAGACATCTCCCCAGCCCTGCACATACTCTCCTGTTTACTCAGCAGCTAATACAACTCAACCCAGTCATACCACTCCTGGGTATATACTCACAAGACTCAATATGCAAAACCATGTTTATTGTAGCTCTCTTCACAACAGTGAAGAGATGGAAGCAACCCAAGTGTCCCTCAACCAATGTGAGTGGATAAAGAAAATGTGGTACATCTACATAATGGAGTTCTATACAGCAGTAAAGAAAGACGACATCATGAACTTTGCAGGGAAATGGATGGAATTAGAAGACATTACACTAAGTGAAGTAACACAGTCCCAGAAAAACAAATGACAAATAGTATCCCTCATCTGTGGATGCTAGCACCAAATCCCTAGTTGCAAACCAAACTAAGGATTGTCAATGTTATATATATATATATACTACTATATATATATATATATAATACATATATATATATATATATATATATATTTTATCTGAAACGCAGTGGTGTGTTAAAATGTGAATCCCTTAATGGGCTTAAAATTAATCTATCACTTATGTTCAGACTTTTAATATTGGCATATGGGTAGAGGGTATGTTGCATATTTAGAGTAATATAAAATAAAGGGGAAAATGTGGAGTCCTAAACACGTTTTGGAATTAACTTATACTTATTTAGTCATCATAATTTAGGTATCTGTGTGATGAGAATATATATATATATATATATATGCATATTTTAGAGCAATACAAATTGGAGGGAACAGCCACAAAAAAGGACTGAGTCAAAGAACTGACTGAAAAATAAACTTCTGCCCCAAACAGTAAACCTCTGCAAAGAAAAACTTCTAAAAGACTGTGAAAAAGACGCAAGACATGTATGGCAGAATGCAAGAGCTTTGGAGGGGTGTGGGGCAATGCACGGAGGAATGACCTTAAACTAGACTGAGAAATGCTGTATGAAATGCACAAAACTTCAACAAAAATATTTAAAAAATAAAAACAGTATAATTAAAAAAAACCCTCGAGAGTCAGGCTTTCAGGGCTGGAGAGATGGCTCAGCAGTTAAGAGCACTGGCTGCTCTTGCAGAGGACCTGGGTTTGATTTTGAGCACCTACAAGATGACTAACAACAGTCCATAACTCCAGTTCCAGGGATATAATGCCTTCCTCTGACCTCCATGGGCCTGCACCACACAGATATACTTATATACATGCAGGCAATTCATACACATAAAATAAAAATAATGAATTGAAAAAGATAATGAATTTTTCAAAAAAAGAGCCAGGGTATTTATTCAGGTATAAATGTAATGTTGGCATGGTAACAGCACACTGACCCTCCTAAAAAAGGGTGGAATTTACTTCCAGAAACTTTCAAAGCATTTCAAGACAGGGCATGGAAATATCTACTCTATCCTTTTAGATAATCAAATGTTAGCAAATGATACTCATCTTGCTTTCTTTAATAGGCAATACATTTAGGATATTTTTATATCAATATAGAAGGTATTTTCTTGTTCTGTTTTTAATAACTCTCAGTATATTATTTCACTTTACTGTAACCAGTCATACTTCCCACACTAATATTTAGATTGTTCTTGGCAACCAAACAAGTCTGTATCTCAAGATAAAAAGGGCAACAAATGCTTTTCCTTACTTATTGCAAAGAATCATAAATATAATCTAATTTTTCTTCTTTAGAAAAACTTGAGATATGATGTTAGATACTAAGCAGTTTTTAGAAGTCAATAGCTTTTCCTGATTCTTGAAAAGATAGCCCCCTACTTCTGATCAATACCAAATGAATATTACCAGAAAGGGCTTTTTTATTCTAACTATAGAAAAAATTAATATTAATGAAATTAATGAATTATGCAGCATGTGTTCAGATAAACAAATAGAACAAATACACAATTAACATACATACTATACTCATAACAAAACTTTTTAAAGGCAGAACTTTAAAAATACACTACACAGTTGATTATTCTTTAGGAGAGAACATAAAAAAGAAATTTCATTTAATGTTATGCACTTTTTACACCATTAATCTAAATCAGATGATCCAATCTGTTAAAGCTGAAAATAAACACAGTACTCAGAATTTCTTAAAGCACCCTTGCAATAGGGCTGGAGCCAGGTGTGCTTAGCCTGTCTGCCTGATTTCCAGGGGCATATCCAAGCTACTTCCTTAGGGATTAACTCACCTTGTGTATCCCTTCTAGCTCTAAAACCACTCAGAGATGGAAAAAAAAAAAGATGTGCTGTAGTGCTGTATCAAAAACAAAAACAAAAAAAACTGCACACAGGTTCTGTAAAGCTTTTATTCTGACATAGTAGGCTCCTTCATGAAGTAGAGAGGATTCCACACTCCCACTGGTCTGCCCCTAATGCATCGTCATCCTCCTTAATATTCTCCTTAGTCAGAATGAACTCTGTACACTGGGATGGAACTCTAACAACCACAATGGGTGGTTTAGAAGGATTCATTTACACACAATACTTCGAAAAGTACCTGGTAGACAGGAAATAATAAAGTCAGCATTATTTGTCCCTGATGTTCAAGAAATATTTTACAAAATTAAATTTAGAAATTAAAAACATATGTTTACTCCTTGCACTTTGGGTTCTTCAATCATTTGAAATTCAGTATTCTCATTCAGAGTCCTCCCCTCAAATTATATATATATATATATATGAATAAAAGCACAAATGACAGTGAAAAGTAGTAGGCATGAGATAGTGAATATTTTAGCTAAGCCAATATCACAGGGTAATAATTAGTGTTTATTTTAAAAATACTTTATTTCTTTATTTATGTGTATTAGTGTATTGCCTGCATGCATGTAAGTGCTCCCATGTCCTACAAAGCCTGCAGAGGCCAAAAGAAGACATGTTTGATCCCCTGGAACAGGATTTTAGTTGTTAGCTGCCATGTAAACCCAGGTCCGCTGGAAGAACAGCAAGTGTTCTTAACTGGGGAGCCAACTCTCCAGCCCTAATTAGTGTGTGTGTGTGTGTGTGTGTGTGTGTGTGTGTGTGTGTGTGTGTGTGTATTTTTATTTTTTTCTGAGACAGGGTCTCCCTGTAGCCCCAGCTGTCCTGGAACTCGCTCTGTAGATCAGGCTGGCCTTGAACTCACAAAGATCTGCCTGCCTCTGACTCCCAAGTGTTAGGATTAAAGGTGTGTGCCACCACGCCCAGCCTAATTAGTATTTCTATAGTAGAAGAAGAGTTAACAAAAAAATCTTGCCCAGATATTCAATTTCAGGAAAAAAAGAACAAAAGAAAATGTCAGGCACTAGTTTATGGAACAATTTTGTTTAAACATTTTTTGTTAAGACTTTTAAGACTATTCCTTAACTTCCATCTCGCCCTCTTAGCTGGCTACTTTAAATATCCTAAAGACGTCAAACATAAGCAGAAGGAAAAGCCATTGGCTGTTTGCTTATTGAGATCAATTATACAGTTCTACGTATCATAGTAAATTTTCTAAACTCTGGAAAGTAAAATAAGAATAGTTGTGAGGATTTATAAGTGGATAATGCCAGAGACTGATATACTGGCACATTTAAGTTAACTTACACAGGGAAAAGTGCTGAACACAGACATGGTGGTTCTAGAGGGTAAGCTAGCAAGCAGCTCCAGGCACTGCTCCCTGCATACAGCAAAGGGCTCCCTAACTCTCCTGGATCTTACTGGATATTACTTGCTCTGCTTGTCAATGGAGCTTTGAATATACGAAGAGAGCTGTCCTGACCCTGCTGGTCCTTTATAGGTAACCACTGCACTTCTTTATTCCTTACATATTACTTAAATCTTTTTTTGCCTGGATTTGTTGGTTTCTTTCTGAAAGTATGATTCTCAGAAACCAAAGCCATGATACAGATGCACTCTGGCCTTTAGAGAAAACAAATTCCCATGAGTTTGGTAGAAACTGAAAAAAGAAAACAGAAAAAAGGTTACAGAAATTCTAAATTCCCAAGTTAACGCAAGAAGAAAATGCACATGTACTAACTGCTGTAGAAGGCAGAGGCAGGCTCCAAGGTCCTGGTCTTTCTAGGAGCAGGGCCCTGTCTCCTCAGGTCCCACCTCTGCTGCAACTGAGTCGTCTCTAATTCTCATCCTTTTTTCCTTGTTTAGTTTTAATATTTGTTCCTTAAGTAAGACTTGGTTCATCTTTTATTTCCCAAAGTAACCTGCTTTTGGACTGTATGATACTAGATTTGTGCAGTATTATCCTCTTCTTCAGGTTCACAGTATTTTTCTTCCTGCTTTCATTTGCTACTCTGTTTTCTAACCTTATGATGTTTCCTTAGTTCTTTAGCAATGAATACACTTTTTGTTATCTTTTAAAAAATTTGGGCATCCCATGTTCTGTCTTCATAATTTCAAGGTGGTTTATAACCTGTGTGCACTGGTAACTTTTCCTGTTCTTTTTGGGTAACTTTTTCTTATTATCTTTATTTTAAACTTCACTTGGTTATGATTTAAGGAAATTGACTATAAAACCTTGATTTAAAAATATATTTTGGACTAATTGCATGATCTTTTAAAAATGTTACATAGTTATTACACAATCTTATTTCTCTTAAATCAATAAATTCTTCAGTAGTCTTTTTTTTTTTTTTTTTACCTGAATATTAAACACTGCCTACTATAGTTTAAAAAAAAAAAATCCCTGCACTTGCAGTAATTTCTGGTTTGGATACTGAGTGCTTCTCCAGACATATAGGCTTATGATTGACATCTTCAGTCTCCTCCCTGATTGGTTACTTCATACTGAAGCCGCTCTGCCACTTGATAGAATTTAATGCTGCTGTTTCTGCCCTCTTCTTCCCGTCTTCCTCCTAAGTTGCTAACCTCTTCTAAAGTGCTTTTGATTTTCTATGGAAGAAGCCTTTTAGTTAAACCATGAAGAACTCCAAGACCTGAAAGAGGACAACTGAGAATGTCTTATGCTTTAAACACAATATGAAAAACATGGTAAGAAGTATAACGTGGGGGGCTGGAGAGATGGCCTAGCGGTTAAGAGCACCAACCGCTCTCACAGAGGACCCGGGTTCGATCCCCAGCACCCACATGGCGGCCGAGAACCGTCTGAAACTCCAATTCCAGGAGAACTCCAGTTCCAGGGGAATCCCATACCCTCTTCTGACCTCTGCGGCATTGCACGACACGGGTGCACAGACCTGCATGCAGACAGTACATTCATACACATACAGAAATAAATAAAATAAAAAAAAAGAAGTATAACGTGATGTGAAAAGGGTATTTACACACTATTATAAGCATGTTGATACATATATTCCAAAATATGAGCTAGCAAAAAAGGAAAAAAAAGAGCCACTAAATTAGTTTTATAGAATGTAGAATTTTCTTTTCCAGTGTTCTGGTGTTTTTATGTTAAAACTGACTGTAAAAAGATACATAAATGTACTTTTTGTGTGCTAGCTAGACCAAAGTAGAAGATGGCTTCAGAATTGAGAGTAAAATCAGCAGCCAAAATTTTGGAAACAGGTAAGAGTACTAAGAATTAGAAGATGCTGCCTATCAAGACTGGGGAGTGAACAGCGTTTCTGAATGCACCTCGGGGTGTCAATGTGTACCACTTGTACCACTGCAATGATTCTAAGCTTTGATCTAACACTCTTGTGTGTAGTGGAGATGGGAGCTGTGCCCTCTGGGAATGCCTTTGTGCCATGCTCTCATCACTTTAGCTAATTCACAAAACACTGGTCTTTTGATGGAATTAATTTCAAAAGGTTTTTAATTTGAAAACATTTCAAAACTTTCCTTCATTAAAACAGCTTACCACATAGAACAACAAAATTCCTCTTCAAGGCTGGCCTTGAACTCACAAAGATCCACCTGCCTCTGCCTCCCAAGTGCTAGGATTAAAGGCGTGCACCACCACACCTGGCTATAAATATTTTTAATATTTTAAAATGTTAAAAATGCTAAAGGCGTTGTGGCACATGCCTTTAATCCCAGCACTAGGGAGGCAGAAGCAGGCGGATGGATCTCTGTGAGTTCAAGGCCAGCCTAGTCTACAGAGTGAGTTCCAGGCCAGCTGGAACTAAAGGGAGACCCTATCTCAAAAAGACAAAAAAAAAAAGCCCAACAAACATTTTTAAGCATTTATTTATTTTTATTATATGTGTATGGATACTTTGCCTACAAAAATCTAAGTGCGCCATGTGTGTGCAATGCTTGTGGAGCCCAGAAGAGGACGTTGGATCCCCTAGAACTGGAATTACAGATGGTTGTTAGCTGCCATATGGGTGCTAGGAACTGAACATAGTCCTTTGCAAGAGCAGCCAGTGCTTTTAAATGCTGAGCCATCTCTTCAGACTTATTCTTACAAATATTTAAAAGTTTTCCTCCTAAAGGTTTGGTCTTTTAAACTTGGCAAGTGTCAGTGCTTTCCTGGATGATAAACCACGTTAACATGGTTTTCGTACTCTTAGAAAACAGGAATTTCAACAGGATCTTTTCATGCCAAAACAAAGTATCTTTGTACATTGTCAGCCCAGTTCTAGGAAGAGTCTGTTCATTACTCAGAGTTTCCAGGTTCAATAAAGAACCAGGTTCAATAAAGGAAGAATTTCTTCCTTCCTGGCTCTTTTTTTTTTTTTTTTTTCGTTTTTTTGCTTTGGATTTGCTTTTATTTTTTGATTGGCAATTACAGAAAACTACTTTTCCCATCATTTTAAAAAACTTGATCAATTAGGAAGACAGTTTTGAAATAGGTATTTGCAAAAACGCACAAGAATCAGATCTATTCAGCAATACATTAAACATTCAAAAGGTCAAAAGGAACATAAATAGACTATATTTGTGATATAAATATATGACACAGAATGATTTTTGGCACCACCTAAAAAAATACAGCAGTACTTTATTACTCTTCAGACTCTGGGAATCCTTAAAGTTTCTAGTGATTAATTTTTTCCTTTTCCTCACAAAGAAAAATGAAGAACAAATTAAAACTGGTATTTCAAAAGGAAATTTCTTTTTGTTACTTCTATTACCTGAAAATGAAGGTTATTCAGTATTAACTAGAAGCCAATAGTTAACTATGCTTTCACATTTTAATTCTACCAAGAACCAATATTTCAAACAGTGATTTGACCACAGAAAGGTATGGTTTCATCTTAAACAACCATGTACCATTTTGCATAGTTCTGCTATGATAAAAGTTGCAGGATTATAAAGGTATTAATATATCTTAACTGAAACAGGCTATTAAAATAGTCTTAGATGTGTTAATGTAAACGTGACAAGGAAAAAACAGTCAATAGCAAAAAGTTATCTTTAAAAAAGGTTAATGCTAAGAGTTGTTTTAAATTTTCTGTTTAAAAATAAGCTTAATAAACAAGAATACAAATTTTAATTAAAAACTTAGTTCTTTGAAATGCCCTATTCTCTTGCATACAGCAGAAAATATGTTTTTCATAGTTTTCAACATGACATGTAAAAATGAGGCACTCTTATACATAGTTGAATATATTCACACAAACAGGAGTCACAGTCTAATCCGCAGGCTAGTATTTGCCCAATGGCTTTTGAACAGCGAACTCTTCACAAAAATAAGTCTTCTGAAGGAGGAGCATAAGAAAAACCAAGGAACGCATCATCTGCCTCCAGTATGCTGGAGTCCACTATAGAATAGTCAGAAGACACACACACAGAATATGGAACTGTTTCTTCTGTAAAGACAGTGTCGAAGTTCCTGATATCATCTGGCCCAGCCACATTAGGATTAAATGGTGGTGGGATCTTTTTTTGTACAAGGTCAGTCCAGCTGAGTGATTCAAAAAAAGGATGATTCTGAATTTCAAGAAAGTCTTCTTTGGCACCAAGTCGGTTTTGCCTGTTTTTTTCTAGGAGTTCTTCCAGAATGGACCAGGCCGTAAGGCTCACACATGGCCTCAAATTTAGGGGTTTATGAAGAATATTATCATACATTTCAGCAACATCTCGGCAGTAAAAGGGAGGCAGCCCATACAGCATTTCATAGAGAATGGCACCCAGGCACCACCAGTCAACAGGTGTTGTCATAGGGCTGTTTTCTGATCACTTCAGGTGCAAGGTACTCTGGTGTTCCACAAAAGGTCGTGGTGGTATCAGAAATAGCAATTCCTTCTTTACAAAGCCCAAAATCTGTTAAGACAACATGTCCCATTGAATCCAAGAGAATATTTTCTGGTTTCAAGTCTCTGTATACTATTTTGATGGAGTGCAAGTAACCCAAGGCACTGGCAATCTCAGCAGCATAAAACCTTGCTCTGTGTTCAGGAAAAGACTGTTCTCTTTGTAAGTGAAAAAATAACTCCCCTCCATTAACAAAATCCAGAACAAAATAAAGCTTTTCAGTTGTTTGGAAAGAATAATGCAATCCAACCAAGAATGGATGTTTCACGTTTTTCAAGAGCATGTTGCGTTCAGCCATAATGTTTTTGCTCTTTTCTGTTGAGAACTATTTTTTCTGTAATATTTTGACAGGATAAAATTTTCCATCCAGCTTCCGTTTTGCAAGAAGAACCTTGCCGAAGCTAACCTTTCCAATAACTTTTATAAAATCAAAGTCAGTTGGTTTAGCATGAGGATTTCCAGTTGGTCCCAGGCTGATGTTCTGTGAGGGAGAGTGTGGCTTCTGAGTAGTTCTTTCATCTTCATCTTCAGATGGGTCTGACTGATGGTTGGGGCGGTCCATCTGAAGGAATGCTCGGACATCAGGATGGTTGTAAAGCTCTGGATACCTAACTAAGTTTTGAATGAATTCATTCAGTCCTGCTCGTCTTTGTTTAATAAAATCTGGGTCAAAAAATATCACCAAATATTCTCTTGGCAGGAATCTTCAGAGCCATTGAAGGAAATTGTTTCTTTAGAGTGTTGCAAAGTTTGTCAAACTCTGTGTATCTCCTGAACACAAACCACTCGCTCCTGCCCATGGAGACCAGAACTTTATAAACCAGTGTTTGTCCTGCCAGTGTAAGGACCAAGAATTGCTGGTCCATCAGTGCCCTTTATTCAGGATCCAAACAAGCAGGCAGGCAGGCAGGCAGTTAGCTTCTGGGGTCTATGGCATGACATCACTTCATTCAGATTCTTCTGCCTTTCCCATGTAATAATGATAGTTGTGTCCTGGGTCGAGCATCTTAACTATCTTCCTCACAGGTGGTTACTAAGTCCTTGGCTTTCCACTTTTCAGAATTTCTTTAATGACTCTTCCCATGTGCACTGCCACCAATCAGGAATTTGGGGAGACACATTCAAACCACAGCTCCATCTTCTCTCCATAAACACACTGTGTTAGCTAGAATGACTATACATTTAAGTGTAAGAGATTTTACATCTAAACTATTTATCTTCTTTCCCTGGTTGAAAGGAGCTCATCATAGGATCCGGCTGCGCGGCGTCCGGGCGCCCGGGTGCGGAGCCCAGCCCATTCCTGGCTTCTACTAATTATTTCCAGATATAAAATACTGATTAGTGGAGAAAGATCTATTTTTCCTTTTTTCCTCCTAAGAACAAAATCAAAGTAGATTTAAATATAAAAAGAGAAAGCACACCTTATTTATTTATTTATTTTTTATTTTATTGTCTTCTCTTTTAACATCTTAGTATCTTTGGGGCTGGAGAGATAGCCTAGCGGTTAAGAGCACCGACTGCTCTTGCAGAGGACCCAGGTTCGATCCTCAGCACCCACAGGGTGGCTGAGAACCGTCTGTAACTCCAATTCCAGGAGAACTCCAGTTCCAGGGGAATCCAAGACCCTCTTCTGACCTCTGCGGCACTGCACGACATGGGTGCACAAACCTACATGCAGACAGTACACTCATACACATACAAAAATAAATTAAAAATTTAAAAAATCTTAATATCTTTAAATTAGTAGGGAGAAAACTTCCTTATCCTAGGACTATAGCAATACTGTTTTGAAAATATGACTGGAGGAACCAGGCAAGCCTTTATTCCCAGCACTCAGAAGGCAGAGGTAGGCTTATCTTCAGTGTGACCAAGGCCAGTCTGGTCTATACCATGAGTTCCAGGCTAGCTGTGGCATAAGGAGACTCTGTCTAAAAAGAACTATCTCTATCTCTATCTCTATCTCTATCTCTATCTCTATCTTTATCTCTATCTCTATCTTGATCTTCATCTCGATCTCGATCTGGATATCATCTCTCACTAAACCTGAGGCTTGCCATTCTAGCTACCATGGCTCGCCAGTGAGCTCTGGGCAACCACCTGTCTCTTCTCCCAGTGTTAGAGTTATAGGCGCACACAAGTATGTGCAGGTTTTTATGTGGGTGCTGGGGACTCAAAATCAGGTCCTCATGCTGCAAGTGCTCTTATCCACTGAGCCATTTCCCCAGCTCCCTGTCCTGCTATAATTGAATGTTTTAAAGTCTATGCACCATATAATTAAAGCCCCTTGACTGCTATTGGTTAACAAGGCAAATATTTGCCCACATGTTAGAAATGAATTTAGTGATTATATTAGAAGTGAAGTTATTGATTGGACTAACATTTCACTTAAGAAAACTAGCCAATACACTATTTAGGGAGGCGGTAAGAGGCCAACCACAGCAGAAGGTTTACATAAGCGAAAGACCAGTGAAATACAACACATCACAAAACTGTCACAGAGTCAATAACAGGTGAAAACAAAAAGCAAGTTGCTTTAAAAAAACCTCTACCTTTCTCTTGAAAGTGAAACAAGTGCAAATGTAAAATGACAGTTACATAATATGAAAGCTTTTACTAAGTGCAATTTTGTATTAGTTACTTCCAGTTTTATTTTATGCTCTCTCCACTGGTTTAAATATTGTTATATTTTTCATAACACATATTTTAGAAGGTAAACCCATCGGAACTATACTGTTTACGTGTGCGTTCATATATTTATATACATATTATGTATTGATGTATATTTGTCAGGAGGTCCTGGGGTCTCTAATCATCTTTTTTTGGGTAGTTTTTAAATCCTTTTTTTTTTTTTTTTCGTCTTTTTGTGACAGGGTCTCCTGGAACTCACTATGTAGACCAGGCTGACCTTGAACTCACAGAGATTTGCCTGCTTCTGACACTTGAGTGTTGGGATTAAAGGCAGGCACCATGATGCCTGGCTTTTTTGATGGGTTTTTCATTTATTTACTAGTTTTGTGTGGTGGTTATGAGCTGTAGTGCACATGTGGAAGTCAGGGGACAGCTTGTATGTTTCAGTTCTCTTCATCCACCATGTCACCATGTGGTTCTCAGCAACTGAACTCAGGTCATCAGACCTGGCCACAAGAACCCTCACCCCACTTAGCCATCTCACCGGTACCTCAAAATGATCTTCTGTATGCTCCTCACATGTGTTTATTGGAAGCAGAAACCCAGGATAATGTCATGCCCATCCAACAAATTCATTTAATAAACGTCTAATCCAATCCTAGACACTATCACTCTTTACATAAAAAAATGAAGCTACTGTACTATTTTCTTGTCACTCATCTTTACTTGGTTGCATTCTTTTTCATCCTCTAGGTCAGATATGCCATTCCCATGTCCACCTCATTTTCTACAGAAATAATGCTCATGCAGGAAAGGAATTTGATTCTTGGAGAGTACCATCAACTGCCTTATTTATTACTGATGAAGACCCTACCCGGAACCCAGATGTAGAATAAGTCATTTCCCCAAGGTTACACAGAAATAATACACCAAAGCTTTAATTCAAGCCTAGTCATTCACTGAAAGAAACTGTACACACTGTCATTTATGTCTCTGCAGTTGTCTACCCAGACTCTGGAAAATTAAGACAGATGCTGACAGTGGCCCAAGAGAATTTCTATAAGCTGATGCCTCTCTATATATACTCAGACAGGCATAAGATGATTAACTCCTCCTCCCCAGTCCTGTTGAGCAGCAGATAGCTCCTCTGAGCTGACATCACTAAACAGCACTTCTCTGTAATGCTCTGAGTCATCCTTTCCTTGCCATGACCCATTTCAAGTTCTCACCTCCCTCCACAGGGGCTTACCCTCAAACTTTCCTTTGAACTGATAAGCCATCCACCACCTCACTTCACAAGGTAAATCCCTATGTGGCAGCTGAGATCATCTTCGGCTTTCTCTTCCTTACTCATGAGGTGGTGCATGGAACTGGAGATACCCCCTTCTCCCAGAATTCCCCAGATGACTATTCCCACATGCCCTACACGCACCTCACTGTCTCTGCTTCAGCCATTAAAGCAGAAAAATTCAAGATTCTTCTATCAGGAAGCAAGATAAACACAACCATTAGATTAGGCCTCTAAATGCCTTAGTCTTTATCCTTTATCTCCTTCCATATTCAACCATGTTATTAAAAAACGACTGCAACTTCTTGTCTGCATTTCCACACTAAAATCCACTGGTACCTATTCATTCCTTCACCTTAAGTCAGTTCACAACGCTGCCGATGACGCTTAGAAAATAAACACCCTGCAGAATTCTTAGCTGGCTGCCTCCTCTATAGCACTGATGAGGTACATGCACTGTTTCTTTCTTGACCCCCAGGCCATTACATTTCCCTGGATTGCTTTACTTCCCTGCAACACTATGGATTCTTCCTGTGTGTGCCCTTAAAGCATCTAGAGTCTATGAGTTCTGTCAACAGTGGACTATTCTGATCTTTTTGAGTTACTCTTCACCACCTGCATGGTTTCAACTCAATGCACTCATGAAAGTCTTCCACATGTCTACCACTACTCCAAAGTTCTTCGAGCTTTTGAGACCTGTGTTTAATTCCCTACTTGAAGGGGGGAAATGAATAAGAATAAATATATGAAAATGACATAAATCCTAGTGCTTTGTATAACTTGAAAAACTGATAAAAAAATCTCCCAGACTTATCTAAACCTTTTGACCTCCACTACCACTAAGTATCAATTGGGGAGTATTTTGTTTTGTTTACCTGTCATATTTATTTGTAGTGAGAACACTTAAAATATAGACTATCTCAGAAATTCTCAATCATGAATACACTGGTATTAACTAGAGTTGCCACATTATACTAATAATCTCACCACATTTTTCTATCATCTTAACTGAGATTGTTCGTATCTGTTGACTAAGATCTCCCTAGTCTCCCCTTTCCCTAAACCTAGATCACCCTATGTCCTCTTTGCTGTCATCAGCTTGCTTTTAGATTCAGTGTATGGGTGAGATCATGCTGCATTTGTGTTTTAGTTCTTCTCTTATCCTAATCAAAATAATGTCCCCTAGCTTTATCCATGCTGCAGAACAGTGACAGGATTTCCTTCTTTTTTCAGGCTCTTCACTGTGTAAATATGCCATTTTGTGTCCATTCATCCTTTGATGGATACTTAGTTGTTTTCACACTAGTGCTATAGTGACCATTGCTACAGTGAACATAGGAACACCTACTCCACTTGCTTTGGGTGAACATGTAGTAGTGGGATCACTGGATCATATGGTCATTCTATTTTCTTAAAGATTTTAATTATTTTTATTTTATATGTATGAGCATTTGTCACACAGGCATAAATGCCCCCGTTATGCAATGTACAATGCCTGCGGAGGCCAGAAGATGGCACTGGATGCTATGGAAGTAGAGTTGGCGGTTAGCTGCCATGTGAGTGCTTGGAACTGGAGCCAGGTCCTCTGCAGGGAAAGCCAGTGCTTCTAAGCACTAAGCCATCTCTCCAGCTCTAGTAATTCTATTTTAATGTTCTGAGGAGCCTCCATAATGTTTAAAATGGAAGCTGTATGACCATTTCACCACCAACGGTGTACAAAGGTTTTTCTGCAGAGAACTTTTTCTAAAATACAATTCTGATCCGGAAACTTCATAATGAAAATATTCAATGCCCTGTACTAAGAATAAATAAAAACTCCCATTATGTGACCTTGTAAAATAAGCCCCTAACTGGGGACTTGGTCTCTTTTCAGACTCCCTACTTCCCCCGTCTCAGCCTATGTCTTATTTGCACTTGTTTCCCTCTGGGCTCTTTCACATGCTATTCCTTCCACTAGGACATTTTACATCCATATGACATTGTTCATGAATGTTTTTCTCATATAAAACCCTGAGCTCTTAGCTTAGATGTTAAATATTATTAGAAGACTTTCCCCATCTGTTTAAACTTTGCTGAGTGATCTTTAACAATATGTGCAACTTTGGCAAATGACACTTGTTCAAGTCATCTCATTCTACTTCAGAATAACTGTTTGTTTCCTCCATTACATGCTAATCTCTTTGAGGGTAGGAACTTATTCTTGGTTATTCTTGACTCTCTTATACTACACTGACTACCAGGCACAGAGTAAGTGCTCAATAAATATGTGCTGAAACTTAAAAAGTAGTTAATATAGCAGGCATGATCTTTATCTGTAGTGATCAGGTAATGTGTATTCAGCCCCAGAAGGCTAAGGGGTAAGCAGGGCGCAGAGACATAGGCAATAAGGTGGGCTAACACGCTTGTGTTAGAGGAAACAAAAATGTTATCATTTGTCCTGTGTAGTGTACAATGTAACCTTGTAGGCAGAATGAGCAGTGAATGGTTTAAGCCCATTTTAATGAGTTCTGCAGGGAGTAGAGGCATGTAAAATGGCCTCAATCTATGATTATAAGTATAAAAGTGATTAAGCCTAAGTACCAGGGCAGAGATTCATACAGGTTGGAAGGCCAGCCCCCTTAGAGATCACCCATAACCCTGGCTTGCCATGGTCTCAGGGGATGTACCTGGTATGCTAAGTGAAGGTGGGATGTGGGAAAGCTAATTCCTCGGCCTTCTTTGTCTGTCCACATGTCCCAATCCCACTCCCTGAAAGTGCTTAGAGGAAAAGAGCAGGATTATGGTTTGGATATGAAGTAGCCCCCCAAAAGTCTCACATATTGAAGACATAGTTCTAATGGAAGCAGTGTTCATGAGCATTGTACCTTCATCAATGGGTAAGTCCACTGATGCATTCCAAAGGTAAACAGAAGATTGGAAGTACTGAAACTGGGAAGACAGGACATGGCTGGAAGATGTGAGCTAGAAAGATACACTGTGAAGTAGGCCCTATCCTGTCACTTCTCCCTGCTCCCTGGCAACCATAAAATAAACAACTTTCCGTCATGATTTTCTAGTGCATCATAGCCCAGAAACAACAATTCCAGCCAACCACAGACTGAATCTCCTGAAACCAGGAGCCAAAACAAATCCTCCTTAAGTTATTTTCTCTTAGGTGTTTGTCTAAATGATGAAACTAGATAACACGAGCATTGTGTGTTGTTCACTTTTATTAATATATTAGTTACCAAACTTTCACTGGCTGACTAAAATTTTAAATGGATCTCCACTGAATATAATGGCAGTATAAAATTTTTATCTAATTGTTGAATAATCTCATTATTTCATAAGGAAGATCCAAAACATATCTGCCCCCTAAATCAAAAGCTCCGGCTTGGGTTTGACTTGCTAGAAGTAACAGGGAAACTTCACTGTTGTGTGATTATTGTTAACACTTAACACATGTTGCAAAAGCCAAATTTACCTAATTCCACGTCAGTAGCCATTTTGTAGCCCTTTTCCCTAATGGGGGCACATTGGGGGCCCAGAGAGAACAAGGGGGAGATGGTCTTGTTTTACTGAAGGACACAATGCCTGTGCTTCCTAGATTTTTTTTATATAAAGAGGAAATGAGAAAATATAAATAAAAATATATAAAGAGGAAAAGAGGAATGACTTATGTTTGCATAACTGATAATTAGTTCTATAAAAAAGATTTGGAAAACAGAAAAGTAGAAAAATAAAGCTTTGTATTATTATCTAATATTATGAATATGAACAAATTATTTTATTTCCTTAAGACTGTACTACATCTACAAATATACTATATGCCATTTTTATTCAACATATAATTCAGTTTGGTATCTTACCATTTTCATGCTGTAACTGTCTGTGATCACTTCTGGTAGCCAGGTAGCAGAGAATGTTGCTGAACATTCCGTAACTTCTCTGAGGGTAGAGAAGCTATGGTTAACCTCTCTATGGACACTGGTTACAGTTTAATTAATGTGAGATGAATAAGTCACTGCAAATCTTTTTCTGCACTAGAGGTTATTTCCTCAGGATAGATTCAAATTACTAAGAATTACCAGAATTCAAATTACTAAGTCAAAGTGTGTGACTATTCTAAAACTCTTAACACATATTGTGGAACTGATCTGAAAAAGGCATATTTATACTATGCATTAGCATCCAACTTACTATCCTCCTTTTCCAAGGAACGCCATCACCTAAAAAACACGGGCAGCCAGACGGGCAGAGACAGGAGGATCTTTGTGAGTTCAAGGCCAGCCTGGTCTACAGAGTGAGTTCCAGAACATCTGGGGCTACAGGGAGACCCTGTCTCAAAAAGACCAAAAAAACAAAACAAAACCAAAAACAGGCATACAATCAAAAACACCACACACACACACACACACACACACACACACACACACACACACACAATCCTCCTCAACTCTCCTTTAATTTAGTAAATAAAAGTGGTAATGCTATTATTTTAATGTATGCATATTTTATTAACTGTAAGACAACACACATCAGTATGCTTATTTTCCCCTTTCTATCACGTTTCTAGTCATGTGTTGCTTTATAACAGTCTGATCCTGCTTATATACTATACGGTATTCATGGAGATTATCTAATATTTTATGTGAAGTAGGAACAGTTTCCAGAAAGACAAGCCAAAGCAGCAAGCCTTTTTCCAGAATTCAGGCCTGAGCAGATGTTTACTTGGCAGCCTAGCTACAGTAATTAACATGAGAAAGCAGGGCAATTAAAAAAAATATATAACCAGATCTTAAGCCCATGAATCATGGCCCAAACCATCTGGATGGCTGGCCCAGTCCTCCATTTTGTAAAGAAGTATGACAGTACTGAAAGGAAAGGACCTTGGAACATGAGGCTCTCAGAGCATAAGGTCCATGTGCCTCTCTTAAGCCACTCCCATTGTCTACCTAGCAGATTCTGCTTTAACAGTCTCAAGGTTGCCTTCCTTATCTACTTCGAAGAAGTACATACTACATTTTATTTATTCTTCTGAGGACCCTGCCCATACAGCCAGCGCTTAGTATGTATTTGTTAAAAACTGAAACAGAATAAACAAAGCCTTGTCAGACGTCTGACCCCAAGCCAGAGGGTGTCTCTTAATTGGAACAGGAGCTGTTTACCCTAATGCTAAACAGGATAAACAGCTCTGTATAAAGTCGTGCTGCTGGTGGGAAGTCTGCACAGGACACGCCAGCCAACTACACTTGAAGAGTGACATGAAGGAGAGGGAGCTGGTGGGGATCTTGGGGCCCTGGGGGTGCTTTGCCCAGCTCTACTCTGCCTCCCTCCACAGAGCTGACCAGCCAGGAGGAAAACAGCAACTCTACTATCATATGCCATAAGGGCAATGGATGATTTTCCTGTACATAATTACAGTACATGATTTTTCATTTTCTAAAGAAACAGATGGTTTCAGGTGATTTTTCAAAGGGAAAGGAATTTTTCTTTTCTTTTTAAAAATTTCTTTTTATGCGTATGAGTGTTATGCCTACCTGTATTAAGTGCACCTATGTTGTACAGTGCCTGCAGGGGACAGAAGGGTGGCAGATCCCTTGGAACTGGAGTAACAGTTGTTAGCTGCCATATAGGCAGTAGGATTCAAACCTGGGTCCTCTGCAAGAGCAGCCAGTGCTCTTAACCACTGAGCCATGTCTCCAGCTCCAAGAGAAAGGAATTTTTTCTTCAAAGGTGATTTTCAAAGGATATATTCTTCAAGTGGCAACTAACAGCTTTGGTGAAATATCTCAAAATGGTGTGATAAGGTATTTCTAAAACATTTCTGAGATAACCCATAGTTAGGGAAAGAGAATAACTTCCTTCTGTTCGAACTTTCCTTATTTGCAAAATCAAAAATCTTCAGCCAGTCGTTTTATTGGCAAAGGATTTATTGAAGTGTCATTTTAAAAAGAGAAAGAACATTGTACATAGCTATAATCTAGTCATCAAATCATTTATTTCTAGTTTTCTATTTTGAAACATTTCATACCTTCCTACACACATTTTTTTGTTTTGCTTAATCACTTATTTAATCACAATGCAACCATCTCATCAGGAAACTTAGCACAAATAGAATTTTTTAACTAATATAAATGCCACCTTCACATTTCTTCAATTTTTTCCCAAATGTTCTTTATAATGGCTTTAAAAATTTTTAATGACCGATCAAGGATCATGAATCCATTTGGCTCTCATTTTGTTTAGTTGTTTCAGTTTAAAAGATATTATTCCAAAAAACTCATTATATATGTGAGAAATTCAGGCCAAGTATTTTGCAGACTTTCTCACAAAGTATGTTTACCCTAAGAAGACTCGGTTCAACCTTTCTGTTTCTGGTGCTGTCTGCCTTAAGCACTGAGTCAGGAGGCAAAACTTCCAGGTCGCCCCACTGCTGCTGACTACACATCTGCTCACTTAGTTACAGTGATGTTTGCCAGACCTCACTATTATCAAAGTGCCTTTTCCCTTTGTGATTAATATGTAAGCTGTAGCTGATACTTGGACATAGGATCATATTTTGTTCCCTAAGAACACTTTATGTTCTTTACTCAGTGGCTTTTCCAGCCTTTGATGATCTGTCCCTGAATCAGAAATTGTACTGGAGGGTTGCAAAATGCTGATTTTTTTCTAGTTCTATTACTTCTTCTACATTTATTAGCTGCCATTCTTGGAGTAAAAGAGTGCTTTTCATGCTACTGTGCCATATATAGTTTTTTTCATTGTTATAATCCATTACCATCTTTCAAACCGTCCAAAGTTTGGTCAGTAGAGATCTTTTAAAGTCAGCATCTTTTGATAGGTCCACATTAGTCTGAACAATTCCTTGTCCTGTAGCTGGAATCAGCCGATTCTTCAGAGCACTGCTTCCTTAAGTGCGGAGTTCATTCTATTCTGAATGAGATATGAACTGCAGAAATACACTGTCTCTATGGAGGCTTCCCTCCCCCTGGCCCTTCTGCATCAGAGCCACTTTACCTACCTGTGCCTTGCTCCCTTTTATTCAAGTTATGACTTCACACTGACACCTCCGCTTCTAGCAGATACCACAGCTTCTCACCTTCCCTCATTCCATGTTTGTAACTTTTTCCTCCCAGTGAGAAAACTGATATGAACATATTTTATTTCTACTTAACATTTTTCACTAAGAATATTGTCAGAGCACTGTGTCTGTAACTTTTCTGAATTATTTCTTTTGTGTGATGATGAATTCAATCTGATAAGTTTGATCAGTTCTAATTCTGATTTTAGGCTTGCTTTTTTCCTTTTTTACTTAGTTTTATTTTTGGTCAATAAAACAATGTGATTCAAGAATCAAAACTATGTGAAAGTATGCAGAGCACTTTCACCTAGGCACTCTTTCACTTACTGAGTGTTTATACTCAGAAATAGCCACTGAGAGCATTTTCACCACACAGCATCCATTCCTACCCATCTTCATCCATTTTACTGTTTCTAACATATTTCTTCTTGACAGAAACAACCTAGTATATTGATGCATTTTTATTTTACTTTTACTATGTTGCTCAAAAGTATTCTTTTTATTTTTTATTGATTTATCTTTATTTTAATGTGTATGAATGTTTTGTTTGCATATTCCTAAGTGTAATTGTCTCATGAAATGCCTGCAGAGGCCAGGAGAGGGCCCTGGATCTCCCAGAAATGGAGTTACAGATGGATGTTAGTTACCATATGGGTGCTGGGTACCAAACCATACCCAGGGTCCTCTCCAAGAGCAGCCAGTGCTCTTAACCACTGAGCCAATTCCCCAGTCCCACCTGAAAATATGTCTTATCTACATGAGCTGAGGAATTCCTATTCGAAAAGACAGACCATGGTGGAAAACGATGGAAGAAAATGCATTCATGACCAAGCATTCTGAAAGCCTTCTCCAGCACCTCTGTAAGCAGTATTCAGAGACAGATTTCAACAGCCAAATTAACCATGCACTGCATTTAAAAAGCCATAATATTCCAAAACTTTGCATTTCCAGATATATATCACAGTAAAAAAATTAACATTTTTTTCTAACTAACGGAATGGGATTCCCAGTACAAAAATCAAGTTGTTATCATTATGTACACTCATTAAGAGTCAAATGAGCACTCAACCTGCCATGCACTTTTCAAAAGAGCTGTCACTAGAGTAAGATGCACTGGAACCACAAAAATTCACCTTGCAAGTAAATTTAAGATATGTTTTATACCATAAGTTGACGTAAGCCAAACTCACTTTAAGAGTATTGACTTAGCTGGGCGTGGTGGCGCACGCCTTTAATCCTAGCACTTGGGAGGCAGAGGCAGGCGGATCTTTGTGAGTTCAAGGCCAGCCTGGTCTACAAAGTGAGTTCCAGGACGCTGGGGCTACAGGGGGAACCCTTTCTCGAAAAGACCAAAAAAAAAAAAAAAAAAAAAAAAAAAAAAAAAGAGTATTGACTTATATTGTACCCTTTTGAAATAAAAAAACTTAAAAGGGAGTACTCTAGCCTCACAGGTTTAAGTTTTATTGGCAACATGATTTGTCATGGCAAATTCATTCTCTCTCTCTCTCTCTCCCTCTCTCTCTTTCTCTCTCTCTCCTTCCATCCCTCTTTCCCTCCTCCATCCTCTCCATCTTCTGCTCTATCTCTCTCTCATTGAAATACTATTACTGAACCCAGGACTCTGTGCATACTAGGCAAATGCACCACAGAGCTACATCCACGGAACTCTCTTGACCCTCCATTTAATAAACCTACCCAGGCTGGCCTTGAACTCACTCCACAGCCCAAGCAAGCTTAAACTTTGGATTCTCTTGCCCCAGCCTTCTGAATAGTTGTGCCACTAGACCAGGATCACTTCCTTCTTTAAATATAATAAATTATAGCCAATTGCCATTCAGATATAATCTGATTTCTCTCAGACCAGCAAAAATGTTATGGACTAATGTCAAAGGCATTTGTAGTCAAATATTAAAATAAAACAATAAATACTCATGTGTACCAACACTACACCAAGGAACTCTGTAGTCATCACGTTTCTCTTTATACTGTATACTGGATGCTATTTTGTTATTATGACTGTAATTATCACCACTTTCCAAATGATGATAGTGAGGCTTTTTATGATGTAAGTACCATCAGCAAAGTCATAAAACAACAGAACTCTGCTTACAAAATAAAGTTTGGAGTTAGGTATGTCATTGGTGCAAGATGGCCAATTATATTTTTAATATTATACACCCATAGTATTTTTAAAGTTAATAACATTAAAAGTAAAATACTAAAAGTATATCCAAAAAGTTTTTGGCTTTGGGTGATTTCTTGCAGTATTTCCTTGTGTTCTGGATGTGTCTCTATTAGAGACTATGTACTGGCTTCCTCCCAGATCAACATTGAGAACTCTCATGTACTTCTCACCATTTTACTTATTTACATTGCTTTTCCCAATAGTTACTGCACAATATTTTGTCAATTAGTAATCCACAGCTGGAATGCTAAATAAGCAATATTAACTCTTCCCACCAACAGTGTATCTCTATGGCATTTCACTTCTATTGCTACAGGGTACTGCCTTCTTAGAACTTAAAATTTTCCTTCTTTTTTCTTCTCAATCCATACTGTTATGTTTCCAAAATTTTTCCAGTTGAATTATAAACTCTCGAGAGAGGATGCTTCACACAGATTGGCACCACACCTACCCATTTCTTCCCATTTCCTGGTCTGCAGGTTGACTGATCTCTTGCTTGCCTTTTCCCTTTTGGGGGTAGAAGATCCTCACAGAGGGATCAATCATGAAACCCATTGTGAAGAGTGAGCAGTAGAAGCTAGCTGGAAGATCTGAGAGCCAGCTAATCACAGGACTGGGATCAGGGGGCAAGCTGGCCTTTCTGCTGAGAAATCAACAACTGCCATCATAGTAGTCATCGCCCTCAGGCTGCCCACTTTCTCCAAAGAATCTTCCTATTTTAAGCCTAGATATGCCAGTGCTGGAACCTGTGGCCAGAACCTGTCTAGGGAGAGAGAATGATTACACCTGCTAAGCCCCCAGTCTTCACTCTGCTGGGAAATGAGGAATTGCCTAGTTATTCAAGATTGGGGACATGTTTATTGTTGGGGAGGCATCCTCATCCATATTTGGATTCCAATTATTCCTATAACTTTTAGGTCCACAACTCAGTATCATCTTCTAAATATTCTGGTACCACCAACACCACGGACTTTCTGAGATGCACTGGTTTGGGTTAACATCCGTATTCTTGGTATTTCTGTTGTAATTATCTACTTTTCAAATAGCTCTGTTGCCGGGCATGGTGGCTCACACCTTTAATCCTAGCACTTGGGAGGCAGAGAGGCAGGTGGATCTTTGTGAGTTCAAGGCCAGCCTGGTCTACAGAGTGAGTTCCAGGACAGCTGGGTCTACAGGGAGACCCTGTCTCAAAAGACCAAAAAAAAAAAAAAAAAAAAACAAAAACCAAATAGCTCTGTTAACTCAATTATCTTCCAACAATAGCTTTCCTAAAAAATAAGTCTCGGTTTCTTGTGCAGTGCTGTCTTTTCCTTGCTGTCATTGTCTTTGTGAGCTAAACTTCAAGTTTTGTGAACGTTAATACAGTTGGAAAACCTTCAATAAAAACAAACAAAATGTTATGTTTCAATGAAAATTCTTGTGCTCAAGGAGATCTCTCCCTGAAATGAAACAATGAGTTCATTCTATTGTATTAAAATGAGGCCTGAATTAAACCAATTTTTTTTAAAAGAAAACTTTGTAATTATTTTCCCTCAAAAGCAGGGTCACTTGGATTTGCAGCAAGTCACTTGATTTGATTAAATTAAAGATAACTATAACTTCCTCAAATGCAAGGAAGGAGAAGATTAAAATTATTAAAAATACTGTAAAACTTACAGTTATGCAAATAAGCATCATCACCCAGTTCTGTGGCACAGCCTGTACTAATGCAAAGCAAGAAGAACCCCAGGTATCCATAAACATAAAGCTTTCCTTAAATAGTCCTGTGCTACCCTATCAGCTCTCAAATGGTCAGTGTTAGAAATGGACACTGGTACTTATAACAACTCGATTTCAACAGATCATGTATTGGGCTGGGTTTAAGCAAATGTATTTTAAATGCTTCAACAAAATCTCATTAATGTAAATATATAGTAATTACTCATTGTAAAGTGAATAAGGTAGCCTCCTTTAGTGATTAAATGGTTTCCTACCTCACTGCCTTGTAACTCTGTATGTTCCATTTCAACCTTTTACCACTGAATCCATTCATTATAACGCTATGCCTGTGCCACAAAAGCTACTCAATCCAATTTGAATAGAAGGATTAAAGTGATTGTTGCCCACACTAAAATATATGAAGTTAAGATTTATCACTTCCCACTAAAAAGTCAGTGATATTTGAATATACACAACTAAGGAATGGATTTAACCTCTATTTTAACCATAGGGTTACATTCCTCCAGCTTAAAGGCAACATAAAATCCTAGACAAGAGAGGAATGTGTGCAGACCTCCTAAAAGCATTATCTATAAAGAAAGCTTTTGTTCTCCCCCAAACAGGTTATCTTTATTATTTTGTGCATTCATGTGGCACTGATTTTTCTATATTTAATTTACTGCTTCATATAAGAACATTAAAAATAGGTCATAAGAAGAGAGACAAAGCTGTAAAAGAGAAGTAAAAGAACATCTGCTGGTCCATCAAGGAGTTAGCACTGATGAGTACAAAAATCTTGCTTAACCCCCCAGTGATTTGAAAAATTACTCATTATGAAGGCAAACAGAAACATAATGTAGTATGCAAACACAATGTAGTATATAAGAATAATGTGCTAGATAAACATAATGTAGCATGTAACCATAATGTAGTTTATAACAATAATGGAGAAAAGCATATGAAATCAATGGAAAAAAAAAGCGAAATTCTAAGAAAATTATGATTCTTCAGACAAAATATGCTGAATGTCATGAAGATACTGTTCAAATGTAGTTCATAGAATATATCTCTCATTTTACTCTTCTATGCTAACATCATAGAAAAGGAAAATGTGTATGAGGTCAGAGGACACAAGGACACACACACACATATAACATATATACATATGTATATATATATATATATATATATACACACACACACATATATTTCTTCCCACTAGAACACGTACTTCAAAAAGTAGGAATTCATTTGGTTAACTGCAATAGCTGTACAGCAGCCAATATTTTTTTGCATATAGATTCTGTATAAACATATATTAACTCAATAAAAAAATCAAAGTAAGAATATGACTTCAAATATTTTTCAGTATTCTTCATGGAACTTTAAGAAATATGGAAGTAGTTTTAGAACTGCTAGTTTCCAGGAAATATTTAATATTCTATACCTGAAAACGTACCCATGAAAAAGGCTATACTCTATAAAGACATTTTACTTCAAGTACTAAAAGTTTACCATCATTAAAGACCAGAGAGATTTGAAACAGAATTGGAAATACAGTCATCCAACACAATACACAATACACAATGAATAAGAATTTCAAAACGATGTTAATAAATTTCCAGTATAGTGAAAAATCAGATTAAAACAAATCATGTTATTTATTCCAACATTAACGGCATAAACACATTATAAAATTACTTTTAGTCCCACACTGCTATGGTTCACCAAAGGAAAACAGGAGGAAATTCATAAGAATTTGGAACAGAACAAATTTCTGTATGTTAAAACTAAAGCTCTCTTGGGATATGTACGATACCCTAGTTGCAAATATACCTTTATGAATGAAGTTCGTAAAAAATGACAATAATTATGAAAACATTTTAAATAGAAGCCCAAAGACATTATATACATTTTGAAACATTAACCATAATGGTTATAGGCAGCATTAATAAAACTGACATATATAAAAAAAAAACACTGAAGAAGTGATGGAGAATATTAAATGTCACGTTCCTTGCATTAGCTCATATTTATCAGTGAACAGTAATTTGCAGTACTCTCACCAAATTCTACAAAGTACTCAAAGCAGAGGCTGGAGAGATAGTCAGCAGTTAAGAGTGCTGGCTGCCCACCGCCAAGTCTTCTCTCTACTCCTGGAGGTGGGGGGTCAGGTCAAGTCCCTGGCTGGGCAGCAAGTCTCAAAACAACAAGCCTCTGCAGAAAAAGTCCTTGGAAACACTGAAAGATGCAAGACATGTATGGCAGAACGCATAAACTGGGGTGGGGGGAGAGGCATGGAGAGGGGAATGTATCCGAATTGGACTGAAAAATGATGTATGAAATATACAAAATGTCCAGTACAGCCAGGTAGGCAGGGAGACCCTGTCTCAAAAAGAGCAAAAAAATAAATAAATAAAAGAAATATACAAAATGTCAATAAAAAAAAAGAATAGAATTAAAAAAAAAAAGAGTGCTGGCTGCTCTTGAAGAGGACCAGAGTTCAATTTTCAGCACCCACATCCATGCCCATAACGCCAGTTCCAGGGCATCTGCCACTTTTTCTGACCTCCACGGGCATTGTACAACACAGGTGCACTCATATGGGCAAGATTCATACACATAAAATAAAAATTATAAAGTTTTAAAATATGACGTACTCAAAGCAAAACTCATTATGTTATGCTGACCAAGACAGATATAATACAACTTTTTTACTGCTAGATATAATACAATTTCTATTGTGTTATATGTGCTATATTTTAATATTCAGAAACATCTAAAATACCTCCAATTTAGTTTTTATTCCTCTATAGTTTCTTACTGCTTTATTTTAAGTGTGTTTTGTCTTTTGAATGACTAAATTCAAACCACCTCTGACTATCTCCTTTATTTAGCTTAGGCCTTTAGTCAAATTCAATACATACTTGTTCAGTGAGTGACTCTTTAAAAGGAGAAAGTGGGATTTGATCTAAAAATGGTATTTTGCCAGTACTCCTGATGTAATCTCTTCAAGTCACACTAAGGTGGTCTCTAAGACAAAGAAAAAAGTCAAGAACTTAAACCCCCAGTCTGGGACCAGCAGTTAATCTAATCTACCCCAAAGAGTTTCCTTCTGGGCATAGTGACTTGCATCTACAGTCCCAGAACGGGACCCTAAGGCACCAAGGTAGAAGGATCATCATGAATTCTAGGACCAGAATGAGACTCTATCTCAAAAAAAGGAAAGAATTCTTTACACAGAACCACTGATGAAAGTGGGTATGGACAAGGAATAAAGGAAAAGGAAAGAAAACATAAAGGAAAGTAAAAAATCTGGACTGAAAAATCACCATAAAGGAAATAATACCTAGTTCCTGTTATACATTTTTCTTTTCTTTCCTCTTTCCTCTTTCCTTTCCTTTCCTTTTCATTTCATTTTTGAGATAGTGTCTACCTTTAGTTCCAGCTGGCCTGGAGCTCACTCTGTAGACCAGGCTGGCCTGAACCATCGTTTTTTTTTGGGGGGGGGTCTTTTTGAGACAGGGTCTCCCTTTTAGTCCCAGCTGGCCTGGAGCTCACTATGTAGACCAGGTGGGCCTTGAACTCACAGAGATCCACCTGCCTCTGCCTCCTGAGTGCTAGGATCAAAGGTGTGTGCCACCACGCCCAGCTCATTTTTCAAAATTTAAAGCTTACTTTTTCAGAACTCAACACTTCTTAGCTCTTCTGGTAAATGACTGGATCTAATCTGATGAATAATGCATTTATACTAATGTTGGTACAAGCTTTAAGATATCACAAGTGGGGGGCTGGAGAGATGGCCTAGCGGTTGGGAGCACCAACTGCTCTTGCAGAGGACCCGGGTTCAATCCCCAGCACCCACATGGCGGCCGAGAACCGTCTGGGACTCCAATTCCAGGAGAACTCCAGTTCCAGGGGAATCTGACATCCTCTTCTGACCTCCACGGCATTGCACGACACAGGTGCACAGACCTGCATGCAGACAGTGCATTCATACACATGCAGAAATAAATAAAATTAAAAAAAAAGATATCACAAGTGGAGTGATTTTTAAGTAATCATGTAATGAAAATTATTGATGAGGCTAAAATAGCTGAGCAGGACAGTGAAAAATCCTAAAGTAAGATGAACAAAAGCCGGAGGCTCTGAAATTAGATCTCACTATCTAAAACCTCACATGTACTCTGGTCTAGAAACTGATGGTTTAACATGCTCAGGCCTTAGTACACCTCAATAGCTAGAGAGCTGGGCTTTTGTGAGGGGCACACATAGAAGTGCCAGTCATTACTCCGCATCACTCCAGAAGACAGTCCGAATGCACTCAGTATTTGCTCTCAGTCCTCAGCTTTCTTCTGTCCCTGAAGATTAAAAATTTGTGTAGAATACTCCCTAAACAAAACTTTAAAATAAGAAAGATCTGTTTTTGGTATTCTGCTTCCTTTCCCTCTAACATCTCCATCTGACATGTTCTGTTTACTCTACCATATCACCTTTAAAATCTCTGCTTTCCAAAGTGATTTAACAAACTTAAAGAGGCTAGGTTAATTAAGATGTCAATCACGCCCAGCAATGGCATCCTGGCCAGGTAATAACTGAATTTCTCCCTGTAGCTGTTTGGAGGCACAGCTGAACTGAATCATGAGACTAACCAGTGACCTTAGGAGCCATGCAGATAGATTGTGGTAATTGTTAACAGTAGCCTGCTGCTCACAGCCCAGCAGCAGGAAGAATACTAAGGTGCGAGAACCCAAAGGCTATAGGTTCTTTCCCCAAGGTGATGTAAAGAAATGCAGTAGTCAAGAACAAGACGCAAAAAGTGCCTGTTCTGTAAATTTTGTTATTACATTAAGTAGACTGGGTCTAAAAGGCAGTACATTAAAAAATTGCCTTTTATTTATTAAATTCTCAAAGGATCATTAAGCTCATATACAACCAACTATTTAATAAAATAAACATGACTGAAGCACTTCTGAGTAAAATTCCTAGGGTTCAAATATGAAAAAGTTCATATCACCAAAAATCACACATTAGGAGATAAAAGTGTCCACCTATTTTTTTTTCCTGAAATTTCTAACACAATTAAAAAATAGCTTCTATCACAGATGGGGATTGATAAGGGCATTCAAATTTTCAGAACCAAGATCTCAGTGAACTACTTTATGAATGACTCATTTAGAAGATAATAATGCAGAGATCTGAGATCTCCTAAGGCCAGCGGAAGGAAGAGGAGGAAAGCAGGAACAATTCACCAAGAAGATTTCACAATTATGAATATATATGCTCCAAATTCTGGTGCACCAAACTTTATAAAGACAATTCTCCAGGACCACAAGTCACACACTAACCCCAGTACACTCATAGTAGGAGATTTCAATACCCCACCGAGTCCTTTGGATAGGTCAACAGGACAAAGAATAAACAGAGAGAGACATCTGAACTGAACAATATGATACACCAAATGGACCTCATAGACCTCTACCGAATATTCCATCCTAATACCAGAGAATACACTTTCTACTCAGCACCCCATGGAACATTCTCCAAAATCGACTACATACTGGGACACAGAAGAAACCTCCACAAATACAAAAAGATTGAAATAATTTCATGCATTCTATCAGACCACAGTGCA
>VZQC01010225.1:1620522-1772329 GCA_009823505.1 Rhizomys pruinosus | reverse complement strand
TAAACTCAAAAGCTTCTGTACATCAAAAGAAACAATCAAGGAAGTGAAGAGAAATCCCACAGAGTGGGAGGAAACCTTCACCACAGATACATCTGACAAAGCATTGATTTCCAGAATATATAAACTACTCAAAAAACAAAGAAAAAAGAAAACAAATGACCCACTCAATAGATGGAGCAAAGAACTGAACAGAGACTTCACAAGTGAGGAATTAGAGATGGCTGAGAAACACCTTAAGAAGTGTTCAACATTACTAATAATTAAGGAAATGCAAATCAAAACCACTTTAAGGTATCATCTTACTCCAATAAGACTGGCTAGGATCAAGAAAACAAATGATACCAAGTGCTGGAGAGGTTGTGGGGAAAGGGGAATACTCATCCACTGCTGGTGGGGATGTAAACTCGTACAGCTACTATGGAAAGCAGTGTGGAGAACCCTTGGAAGACTTGGAATGAACTTGCTACCTGACCCAGCCATACCCCTCCTGGCATGTACCCTCAAGACTCCCCCCACTGCAGAGATACATGCACGGCCATGTTTATTTCAGCTCTCTTCACAATAGCAAGGAGCTGGAACCAACCCAAATGCCCCTCAACTGATAAGTGGATAGAAAAAATGTGGTACATCTACACAATGGAGTTCTATGCAGCAGTAAAGAAAGAGGACATCATGAGCTTTGCAGAAAAATGGCTGGAGCTAGAGGACATCATGCTGAGTGAAGTAACACAGTCCCAGAAAAACAAACGACGAATGGTATCCCTCATCTGTGGATGCTAGTGCCAATTACCTAGTTGTAAGTATTTCTTGTGCATGGCCCCCTGAGCTTTTGTCCAAAGCAGTTGGGCAAAATGCATATTGGAAACAACAATAACAGAAAGGACTGCATCAAAGAACTGACTGAAACAGTGAACTTCTGCTCAAAACAGTCAACTTCCTCATGGAGAATATTGAGAAAGACTGAGAAAGAGATGAAAAGCATGTTTGGCAGAATGCATGAGCTCTGGTGGGGTGAGGGAATGGGTCAGAACACTGGTCTAGATTTGTTAAAAAAATAAAAATAAATTTATGTGAAAAAAAAGAAAATAATAATGCAGTGCCCATTGTCTTATAAGTCTTTCATTATTGTTGTTATTTGTTTTATTTTTTTAAAGACAAGCTCTCACTCTTCAGCTCAAGCTAGTCTTGAACTCGCTATCCTTTTACCTCAGCCTCCAAAGTACTGGGATTGCAGGCATGTGCCATCACACATCTGATTAGCACCAATGAGAAGGATCAACTGAAACTAAAGCTGAACATATTTAATCCCTAACAACCCAACAATAAACAAAAACATAGCAAGTCATTATGTTCTGGAAATCATTTCTAGTCACAATGCACAGAGTTTCTGCTAGCTAATAACTTACCCTTGTTTTAAAGCAAATTCCCTATGAGAGAAACTTAAGAAACCAATGCTCATTTCTGTCCTGTAATGGATTTGATGCAGGGAACAAAGAGGTGGCTACCACCTGTAGTCCTCTCTTCCCTGAAAGCTAACCCTGCTGCTCTGGAAAGCTGCCTGACCTTGAAACTTGGTAAAGGGAGTGCAAGATTATCTATATTTCATAAAAATGGAGTGGAAGTGGGGCTGGAGAGATAGCTCAGTGGTTAAGAACACTTGCTGTTATTCCAGAGGACCCAGATCTGATTCCCAGCACCTGCATGGCAGCTAACAACCATCTGTAACTCCAGTTCCAGGGGATCCGTCACCTTCTGGCCTCTGTGGGGCAATGCACGAACATGGTGCACTCACATACATCCAGGCAAAACAGCCGTACACATAAAATAAAACTAATATAACAAAGTGGAAAAAGATAAATGGGAGGGGGGGCTGGAGAGATGGCCTAGTGGTTAAGAGCGCCGACCGCTCTTACAGAGGACCCGGGTTCGATCCCCAGCACCCACATGGCGGCCGAAAACCGTCTGAAACTCCAATTCCAGGAAAACTCCAGTTCCAGGGGAATCCGAGACCCTCTTCTGACTTCCGCGGCGTTGCACGACACGGTGCACAAACCTGCATGCAGACAGTACATTCATACACATACAGAAATAAATAAAATTAAATAAAAAAAAAGATAAATGGGAGACAAAAAGCTATTGACTGAAAATTAGTAAAAATAACTAGAGCAATATGGCAATCTAAATATTTTTAGGATTCTATATTAAATAGGTAAGGTCAACTGGAAATAAAATTGAAAGACAATTTGTACAGAATTTCTCCAATGTATTACATGGGAATAGATGGTAACTTCTCACCAGTTTCTCTGATGAGTTAGACAGCAAAGACTGGGATGCAGAGGTAGCACAGTGGGTAGTGTTTGCTGTGAAAGTAGGAAGACCTGACAGACTCTCCACAATTCACAAAAAAATCTAGGTGTGAGGGCAGACATCTGTAACCACAGCACTGGAAAAGCAGAAATAGGAAAATTCCAGGAGTTTGCTGGCCAGTCAGCCTAGCCAATCAGTGAGCTCCACATTCAGTGACAGACCCTGTTTCAAAAAGCCAGCGTGTAAAGTGAGTATAGAAGACATATGAAATAGACCTCTGGTCTCTTCTCTTGCACACATATATTCGCACATTCACACACACACAAACCATAATAACACAGACAACACACACACAAACACAACATGAAAGGCTCTGATAACTGTCCATGTGTTTCAGAAGGTATTATTTGAATAATGAGAGAAAAGGGGAGAGAACAGGTAGGAAAAGCAAACATACAGCCAATTATTATGCAAATAGAATAATCTGTTATGCATCAAAGTATCATGGCATCACAATGCACTCTTCTCCATGGATAGAACTCTACAGAAAATGTTCATCCTCATACAGCACCCCTTCCCTGCATCTGTATTTCTCTCTTTCACTGCTTTTTCTTATTCTTTATGTTAATAGAGATGAATTTCAATTGAAAGAAAATCATTCCTGCTTCTAAGAAACTGAAAAAAAAGTGCTCTTCCAGGCCCCAGGTCTACAGAATGGCTTGACAAGAAGTATTCTGAAGAAATTTAAGCGATCCTGAAACAGGAATAAATATGCCTTCTCCTCTTACGGGGGGGAGAGATGAGAGTCGGTAATGTAGCCCAGGCTGCCTGGAACTTACTATGTAGCCTAGTCTGGCCTCAAATCTACTCTCCTTCTGCCTCTGCCTCCCAAATGCTAAGGTTACAGGTGTACATCACCAAGGCTATTTATTTCATCTTTCTTCTGCAGTGCTGGTGATCAAAACTAGGTTTTCACAAATGCTAGGCATTTTTTTTAAACCAGGGAGTCCCACCACTGAGCCTATGTTTTCTAAATAATCTACATTCATTCCTTTCAGGAACTGGCTCATGAGTGGGGGTAAGAAGGAAAGTAATTACACAACAGCTGTGATGCTCTAATCTGAACCTTAACCCAGGTTCCAGCAACACACCCATACATATAAACAGAAGGATAAATGGTACAAGGCCAAAGAATAAATGCCCCTAACATTCCCTTACATTTTTGCCACATCTACTCAGAGAAGTGCATTGCATCTACTTCCTTATTCTCTGTGAACTAGTGATATAAAAATCACAAGCCACCAGATATAAAATGTACATAATAGGGCATTACTTTCAACCATTAGTAGTAGAGAAACAATGTAAATGTCAATACTTCATGCTACTGTCAATATGGAGAGTAACTGGTGATAGAGTAAATGATAAACCTTTTAGGAAAAGTAATATGGTGACTTCAGTTCAATATAGTAAAATTAAACTTATGAGAAAAATATCTGCATTAGCCATACATACATAAAGGTGCCAAATAAAACAAAACCAAATATTTTTCTTACCTGGTTAAGTAATTAAGCTTGTAACTAAGAGAAGAAAATGTCCAGGATCAGAATGGGGAGGGGACAGAGCCTGACACAATCGATAGCTAAAATCACTCATAGCCAGAGGAAAGGGGGTCTTGGCCTGAGTTCAATGTATAAATGGAAGGCTGCTCCATGTACAAGATTATAAAATACCCCATCGTGTGAATTTTCTGTTACTGTGACAAAATACTGGTGATAACAAACTTAAAAGGAGGAAAAGTTTATTTTGGCTCTTGGTTTCAGAAGTGTTAATTCCTGTTGGTCAGCCCTGTAGCTTTGGGCCTGTAGTGTCATAACATATCATGGCAAAATGACTCAAGGCCTATTCACTTCATGGCACTCAGGAAGCAAAGAGGGGGAAAAAAGGGCGTTCTTCAAAGCCATACATCTTTGCTTATTTCTCCCCACTAGGTCAGTCTCTTAAAGGTTCCACCCCTTGCCTCCAATAGTACTACAGGTAGGAGCTCAAGCCTTCAAAACACAGAAGAGCCTTTGAATAATTCAAGATACAAATTCTAACATCAGAAAAGGGCTTCTCTTCATCACTGACTGAGCATAAAGTATCATTCCAAGAAGAAGTGCATCCAAGCCTAGATGCCAATGGGACTGTGCTTTGTGAGTCACTGCTGGTACCCCAAGCAGAGCACAGATGTGACCAATCCAGGACTGATTAATGTTTAATATCTATCATGATGGTTCTTTAACCCAGAGAAAAGGGGGCAAACAGAGCCATTTCTACCTAGTAAACAGGACAACTTAAGAAAGTACAAGTCAAAGTTCACATACAAAGCCTACGTGCATACCAGAAGCACTGGTCACGAACATAAGACAGCTGCAGCTCAAGCACTGGGAACATGGAGAGCTTTAAGATAATTGGACTTACAGTTTCAAACAGGTAAGAAGCTATTAAGGAAGAACTGAAACTTTATGGAAAAATATGTTAAAGCGAATCCTAGATGAAAAGGACAATCTGAAATAATTTGACAAGTTGATTTATAGTCTGGCTAGAATTAAAGCAAATGCTGAAAAAGATAAATGTTCAAATATGTTCATCACAAATTCAATTTTAATGCTGAAATTCAAAACTAGAAATAATTTTAACATCTACTGATTTCAAACTACTAAGTTGTTTCATTTTCATTTGATGGAATAGTATGCCCTGATTAAAATTAAGCACAAAGTTTGAAAAGTTAATTGGAAGATGAATATAAAATCTAAGTGAGTTAAAAGCATGCTGAAAATTTCTGTTCAATAATTATAACTATATACTATGTATTAAAAATACCTATAGGCTAAATAAAATGACACGAGAGAGACTATGCTGGGGGTGGGATTATTTATCTCTCCTATAGCCTTATAGTTAAGAACTGAGGATTATTAATTATCTGCATTAGGTAATTCATTCAACAGAAATTTTTCTACTCTTGATTCACAGTAACCAGACAAATTCTGGAATCTCATTTAAAAATTCCAGACCGCTTTTCATCAATTACAACATAAATATCTCTAGCATAAAGGGATACTCTACTCAGGCTCTCTGCTCTTCAGTCACATTCTATTGAAGCCATTTTGCACAAAGCCATCTCAGACAAAGAGGAGCTCTTGGGAAAGACTCCCAGGCCTCTAGTCGCTTACAGGAGCTGGCTGTGATGATACGAACTTTGGCTGCACTTTCCTGAGCCTGGCAAAGTGCCCCCCAAAACATCTACTAGATTAATAGCCCATTTCTAGGTCCCTGTAAATAGATAAAATTTCTTACCTATTTCTTAAGGCCACAGGACACAACACAGATCATATATTTATCTAAATTCTGTATGATATTTTTAGAAATACTGATACAAATCAAGACTGAATTTGCTATGTGAATAATAATTTCTCATAATTATTATGCCTAAATATTTTATGTTCCATGGAAAGTCATACTTAATAATCTGTACTCAAAAACTTTGAACTAAGTAGTCTGAACAAAGAGAATAATTACATTCATATTTAGGATGTGACATAGTATATGAATTGTACTCATATACATGCAGTACATGAATTACATCTAGGATTCCATCACAAACATTCTTAAAAACTGGAGGTTTTGGGAGGCAGAGGCAGGCAGATCTTTGTGAGTTCAAGGCCAGCCTGGTCTACAGAGTGAGTTCCAGGACAGCTGGGGCTACAGGGAGACCCTGTCTCAAAAAGACCAAACAAAAAACAACAACAACAAAAAAAACTGGAGGTTTTAGCCGGGCGTGGTGTGCACACCTTTAATCCTAGCACTTGGGAGGCAGAGGCAGGCAGATCTTTGTGAGTTCAAGGCCAGCATAGTCTACAGAGTGAGTTCCAGGACAGCTGGGGCTACAGGAGACCCTGTCTCAAAAAAACCAAAAAAAAAAAAAAAAAAAAAACTGGAGGTTTTGCCAGATTCCAACAGTTCGTTTAACTAAAAAAATTATTTCAAAGGACTCTCAAAGGACCTGAAGAGCTGCTTCAGGAAGCTCGGGTGGTAACCACACACAGGGTCCAGGTATACCTGCTTTCATGAAAGCTTTCCTGCAGACAGCAAGTTCATTTTGGTGCCTGAAATCAGAATGTCTTTCTGCTTTCTCATCATCATGAAGTCGTTTCACCTTGAACCCTTATGTTATGCAAGACCTATCTGTCTTTAAACTGCAGAGTCAACATGTTCACATGGAAGCTTTTTATCCTTTGATGCCTCAATATGTCAAGAAGCATCAAGATGCTCCCCTGCCTGATCTGACCAAGCACAATGTTGAAAGCCAAGTACAAAATCCACTCTTTCTTCTGCTGCTATAAATCCTCTAAACAGGCTTCTGGAAAGTAGCTTTTTATTTCCTTATGGTAACTACTCATAAAACCTAAATGAAGACTTTGTATGACTGTAGGGTAGGGTTGCCAACTTTCCAAGAAACAGAACAGAATTCACACAAATTGTGGTTCTTGATGTTCTGTGTAAATTTATCTCTTCATAATTTTGTTTCTTTCTTCCCACAAAACATCTCGTTAACACAACAGAGGAGTATTTAAAAGTATTTAAAAAGCTCCAGACGTCTACAAGGATCTGAGAGGCTTGCCTTCTTCTAGTGATGACATCATGACTCAGAGCACTTCTCTGCTTGCCCTGGAGGACTGGAGGGCCTCATTCTTGTTATCCTGGCTCTGCCAGACATTTATTTTTCCCAGAACTAGGGCTTCTCTGTTCTGTATATCCTCACTTAGCTTCCAATCTTGCTCCTCATAACCATGAGATTCTCCAGCCACAGGAAACTTCCCTGGCTGGAAGCTGGCAGATGAGACAGGAGGGGAAAGGTAGAAGTAGACCCCTAACCTAGCTGAAAGGCTCACTCACAGGAGAGAGGATGCTAGTGTCTGATGATTACCATTCCCATGCCTAACACAAGGCCACACGTGAACTGTGCGGCAATGCCAGGGTGAGAAGCAGACTGCAGGCCTTATGCCAAAACACAAATGACGTAACTCTCATGACCCCAAAGTTGACTAACAATGCCTGACTAGATTCATTTTTTTTCAGTGCTACATCTATGAAAGGTAATCTTGCTACTGAATTTAAGGGAAAAATCTTTATCCTACCATATAAATAAAAGCTCAACATCAAAAATCTAATTTAAAATCATGCATTTGAAATAGAGATGATTTTCAGAGTTTGATATTATCTGACTGCCAGACAATGAGACTAAACATAAATGTTGATACCAATTATGTTTGATTCTCATCACAGGCTCTTCCTAACTTCTATGAATCTAAATTTGTCTTCAAAACCATACATCCAACCAAAGTTAAAGAAAAATAACATTGCATAAGTGAAGTTTCATGGTACAAGAACTGATATGCTCCAGGTATATTTATAATATATATGTAATATTCTTGGGTCCCTCTTTGCTGCAGTTAAATATCATTTATTTATTTACTTATTTATTTATGTGTGTGTTTTATATGTGTTTTGTGTGTATGTGTGTTTTGTGTGTGTATTTTGAGTGTATGTGTGTGTTTTGTATGTGTTTTGTGTGTGTTGTGTGTGTGTTGTGTGTGTGTGTTGTGTGTATATGTGTGTAGGCATCTGCATGCCATGGTGCCCATGTGGAGGTCAGAGGACAACTCTCAGGAGCTGGTTCTCTCATGCTACCTGATGTGTTCCAGGGATGAAACACAGGTCATAGCTAGTAAAGGGGCAGCAAACTCCTCGACAACCAAGCAGGCTCTGTACCACTCAACAGCACCAGAAAAAGGCATTGTCTTACCAGTTACCAACTAGAGAAAGGTGCCCTAGTGAGGACAGACAAGTTGGAGGGTTAGTGGTCTCTCCACTACTTCAGTATCCTATCTTCTTTTAAAATATTTTTTGTTCTTTTTATTTTTATGTGTATGCATGTACTGCCTACATGTATGTAAGTGCACCCATGTCATGTAATACCTGCAGAGGTCAGAAGAGGGCATCAGATCCCCTGGAGCTGGAGCTATGGATAGTTATTCGCTGTCACGTGGGTTCTGGGAATTAAACCCTGGTCCTCTCCAAAAGTAGCCAGTGCTCTTAACCACTGAGCCATCTCTCTAGGTCCCAGTATTCTATCTTCTAAGAACAACGACAACAAAAAAGAATTTAATGTGGACCATGAGAAGTTTGGGATTTATAAAAGTGTCTATAACTAAAAATCTCATTTCATATTGAGAATAAAATAGCAGAGAATATAAACTATTTTGGCAACCTGGCCTGGATGGAAATAGTAACTCTAGAGGTCTGCTCAGAGCTCTCCCTCATCTGTCAGGGCAACTGATGGGGGGGGGCACACTTGCTCTTCAGCTGCTGTGCATTTCTTTTTACTTATCATTGTTCTGAATCATACCACTCAGCATTAAGAAAATTATTTTGTTTCCCTCTGTCAGCACAAACAGACAATCCTTGCAGTGAGGCATGAGGGTTCATCACAGTGAATCCCTATCACACACTGGAGAAATCCTATCCTTGGCTCAAAATTGTAAACTTTATTTGGAAAAGGAGGTAGAGTGTGTGAATTCTGGATTAGTAAGCAATGATTCCCCACTTTAAAATTATGATTCAAATGTCAACTTTATAATTTAATAATAAAAGAATACACTTCTAAGAATTGGTGGGAAGGAATAAGCTATTTGAATTTACTGCTACTGTCATATTTTAATTACTAGTTGATAAAGCATATTATTACACTCTTCTCAGCCATGGTGTATAACAGTGAGCACAGCATCAATAGGGGATTCTTTTCACTTGGTCCTTTACAGTTTCCAGATTTAATCCAACAAGACTGAAAGCCAAAGTCTGGGTACCATTGACCTCAAAGGCAGTGTCTAAAGATACATGGTAGCAAGGCAGACTTTGTGTCTGTATATGGGAGGAAAATAAACACTGAAAGACTGATAACAAGAAGAACAAATGAAGAGGTGCTCTAGTGGCTCACATCTGTAATCTCAACACTCCACTCGGGAACCTCAGAACAGCTTGCACTAGACAGTGAGACCCTACCTCAAAGAATGAAAAAAGGGGGAAAAAACTTATGAAGGATATAATAAATGTACACAGAGTTTCACAGGAGTGCTCAGGCCAACATTCTCTAAAAACTCTTAATTCCTTAGAATACTTTTGCCTTTTTATTTCCTTTTGAGAAAAATCTCATAAATCAGCAGCTAGACAATATTTAATCAATAGGGAATAATTTAAAATAATTAATATTCTGCAAAACCACAAAAGCAGTAAGAAAAAAAATACCTGAGGTAATTAGAAATTTAAGAATACACAAGATCACTTTAAAAAGTGTTCATTATATGCGATGGAAAGATATTTCTCTTACACTATACTACTAAATATAAGTGTTTGAAATATAAAAAAATGGCATAAAATAAAAAAGGACAAAAGGCACTTGAGATAAGTGTGTCACTCTTGCAGCCTAAAGATCTAAGCTTATTCCATTTTGTGGAAATCTTTTTGCCACAGCAGGCATTGGGGATCTAGGCATTCCATTAATACAGACTGCTACTGGACTGTAAATAGAATTCAAGTTGGTTTGTTTAAAACTTCTTTATATAAAAATGACAATGACTAAATCATAACTATCAGGTATCTATAATACCAGTTCATTTCTGCAGTATATAATATATTGTACATTATAACCTTATGTGCCAGAGTTTTTCAGAGTAGATTCAGATATTCATTGTAGAGAGACCTAGAAGATTTTTTATTTTTAAAAATATTTTATTTATTATTTTTATTATGTGTATGAGTGTATTGCCTGCAATCCCCACAGAGGTCAGAAAAGGGCATCAGATCTCCTGGAAGTGGAGTTACAGGTGGCTGTTAGTCTCCACATGAGTACTCGCATTCGAATCTGGGTCCTTTGCAAGATCAGTCAATGCTCTTAAACACTGAATAATCTCTCCATATTCCTGTTTATTTTTAAAACTGGTTTTATTTTTAATGTGTGTGTGTGTGTGTGTGTGTGTGTGTGCGTGTGTGTGTGTGTGTGTGTGTGTGTGTGTTTTGCAGGCAAATGCAAGCCAACCAGTGTCAGTGCTAGGAACCAAACTTCTTTCCAGGTAATGAATAATTAATTATTCATGTCTTCATACCCCCCAGAATAGCATTAGTTTACAGATTCTCAAATACATCAAAACAAGTACAGATAAGATAATAGCATAAAGTGGCAAAGTTTTGTGGTTCTAAATGATGAATAATGAAGAGGAAGAAACTGAGGTGTGAATGTAGATGAGTATATATCAAGCGATAGAGCCTTTCACTGAAACCAAGGGTTCATGAAGCTTGCAGGAGATAAGGCTTGAGAGAACTGAATCATCACAGGACTAGTGGCCACAATCTGTATAACAGCATTGGCACTGATTGTTTCTGAGGTGGGGGTGGAATGGGGCAGGGAACAACACACAGTCATTTACTACTCAGCTTATTAATATGCAGATGCTTCCAGGTGCTTGGATAGCTACTGTACAAATTTGCTTCAGTTTCATAGCTGTGTAATTGTAAGAAGAATATGGATAAAACATATGAAAAGTAGAAGATATTCTGTGTATATTAAATGCCAAGGAATAAGTATTTCCTTGAAAGGTGGTCTGCAGATACTAATACTACTTCCAACTTTTTTCAAAGCAGTGTTCATCATTTGATCTGATGCCCAGGGCAGCCCTAAAAGGATCAACTCCACTTTCAAGATGTGGCACACGTCAATTGGCTGGCCAGAACTGTAGGCTTGGAATCTAAAGTAGACTGCTTTTCTGTGTGTTCATATTAGACATAACAGTGAGTTTGAACTACAATTTTAAAGCTTAAAAGAAAGATAATGATGGCCATTTATTTTTGCTCTTTTTAAAAAGAAGTAGGAGAGATAGGGAAGAGACACACTTGACAGTGTTCACAGGAGAGAAAGCATCCAGTGAAACTGGAGAGGAGACCTGTAGAATAAATGAATCGCTGCCAGCATGGAGAGCCAACTTCCTCAGCCACCTGTGGTTAGCCACTGATGTCACAAGCAGGCTAAAAGTGGAATGGTGTTCCTACAGGAGGAAATTTAAAATAAAATATCCCAAGACCAACTCCTCTGAGAACTCAACTAAGAGACTTAGAACCAGAGCTAACAAGAGCTAACAGGCTTGGTTTATTCTCATCGTAATACAGTTATGTTTGTTATTACACATTTCTTAAGACAATCAAGTCAGTCACCTTGAGAGATGAAATTGTTTGACCTTAAATATTGCCATTAGTCAACTACACGTTCTAAGCTACAGGTGTGTGTGTGTGTATACACACACACACACACCTGTAGCATACATATGTAGCATATATATATATGTATATATACATATATATATATATACACATATATATATGTATATATGTATATATATGTATATATACATATATATATACACATATATATATGTATATATGTATATATACATATATGTATATATATGTATATATATATATATATATATATATATATATATATGTGTGTGTATATATATATATATATATATATATATATATATATATATATGCCCAAATTGAATATCCTTTTTCTGAAGTGCTTGGGATCAGAAGTATTTCATATTTCAGAGTTTTTCAGTATTAGAATATTCACATGGACTTTAAAGGTTAACCATCCCTAATGTGACAATCTAAAGCCTGAAATGCTTTAAAGCCTGAATTTTTGAACATCATATGTCAGCACTCAAAAAGTTTTGAACTTTGGGCTGGAGGTGTGGCTTAGCAGTTAACAGCACTGGCTGTTCTTGCAGAAGACCTGGGTTTGGTTCCCAGAACCGACATGTCAGCTAACAACCATCCATAACTCCAGTTTCAGGGGATCCAGCACCCTCTTCTGACATCTGCAGGCATTGCACGATATGGACACACATACATACAGGTAATACACTCATGAACACAAAATAATAATATAAAATAAGACTTTTTTAAGTTTTGAAATTTGAAATACTTTCAGTTTGAGATTTTCAGACTGCGGATATTAACTTTTTTTGGGGGGGAGCGCAAAATGGCTCTGAAGGCATTGATTCAACATGTATTTTATCCAGTGCTATTAAATGCCATCAATATTGCTAAATAAAATGAGAATAGAGATTTCTTCTCCATTCCACATTTGTAATTTTATTGTCTTTTTAATCTGGTGCTGCCAAACAGCCACTTTAAATTTTTATAAATATTATGACTAATATAAAATCAAGTGTACATAGGAAAATGGCAGAGGAATTATGAATTTGGAGGCAATGAGCAAAGTGAAGATCTAAGTAAACCTGTGAGTTTACATGGACTTAAGAAAACCAGGAATGGACAGTAAGACCCTATTGCTGAAGATACAGCATGATATGAGCATGAGGGAAAAAAAATAATTATGTTGAGAACCTGCACTGCAAATAAACAGGTGACCTCCATGGTGCCAGAGACCACTATGCAAACTGCTGGAAAGAAATGGGTCAAGATTTTTACTATAGACCTCACCTGCTTCACTTTTACATGCCAAAGAAAATATAGTGGCAGCCTGGTGCATGTATACCAAGAAAAAAATAATTCCAAATTTGATCTATGGCACACTCCCTGGGTGTGTGTGTGTGGGGGTGTAGGATGCACAGCTGATATTGCAGTCTTGGTGCCCCTAATGTCAGGAGACTTTATAGGCCACATTAGCAAGCCACTGCCATCCCTTTATCAAAGAGCTATAATGCCCCAACCAAGATACCATCCAAGCATATGAGGTGGTGCTTATAGCATAACTTGTTATAATGGTCAATAAACGCTACTATTTGTGTTTTATTACTAGAATTAAAAGGAGACTTCTAAATGAGTCACCAGTCCCTTGAAAACAGAACTTGGACAGACCCAAGATTTTGATGTGTCACCTCAGAGAAAAAAAAATGTATCTTCTTATCTCTCACTCTCTAGCCCTCCCCCTCCAAAGGCCAGGAACTCTCATGGAAGAAGTGGGTGCATCAGATTGTAAGGGCCAAGGAAGGGTGGTGAATTGTGTGATCAGAGCAAAAATGGACTGGGCTTTATTTTATCAGCATGTTTGTGTAAGCAAACCTCTTCAACTGGACTTGGGGACCCTAGTTGTATAAGAACTGGACTCAGATGTTTGCTAATTGGTTTCACATGGATTTACATGGATACTCCTTATGCTTATTGCCTATGGGTACTAAATGGTCAAATAAAAAATTAAGAAAGCAAAAAAATTGAGACTATGTTTCTCCCTGAATTTACAGTTTTCTGTACTCTATGAACTGTTTTTCTGATATCTGGAATATTTAAATGAAGCTAATATTTTGTAATTTTTTTGATTTCTCCTTAGATCAGTTAGACCTTATAATTATAACTTAACAGAGTGGCTAGCTCTAACCCTAGTAATTCTTATTTGTGGATAATGACTTCATTTGTTGTTATATTGGTATCATACCAGATCTGAAAAAGAGAAATGTTTTGAAAATGAGAAATAAGTCAAATTATGAAAGATGCATAGTACTGAAGTGTTACTCTCTTCTTTTGGAGACATTCAGTTTTATAATTTATCTGCTCTGTATGGTGTGATATTAAATGGAATTTGTATGTGTGCATTGTTTTGAAGTCAATAATAAACTCATTTAAAATAAAAAAAAAAAAGCAAACCAGCTAAATCGGTCCTCACTCCTCATCCACAGGCCACAGCAGGTCGTACTTCTGATAGAAGAATGTGAAATAGGAGGAAAAGACAAATGCTGAGTGTATGTAAAGTAGAATCCATGGAATGGGAGACTACAGTATAGATAGTGAAGCTATAGAGATGACAGTGATCTAAGAATTAGTTTCCAAGAGAAAGGAAATCGCAGGAACTGAGGAGTGATACACTGCAGGAAAGGTAAAAACTTTCCTTCTGGAAATACTTCAGAATATCTAAGGAGGAATATCTATTAGAAGCTCTGTCCAGCTCACTATCAAAAAGGAATGCTGAAGTCTGGGAGAAAGATCAAGGCGAAATTTCAGAAGTCTGGTGTGATTGCCACATAGGGTGGCTGAAATAATGTGGCTAATGAAGTAAAAAAAAAAAAAAAAAAAACTTTCAGGGCAGAAAAATTAAAGTGAAAACAGACACTGCCAAAATTAACTGAGAAGCCAAGGTTAGGAAATGCCATTGAGAAGTTGGTTGTGGTGACCCTTTAATCTAAGCACTCAGGAGGCAGACAGATCTCTGTGATATTGAGGTCGGCCTGGTCTACAACGTGAGTTCTAAGCCAGCTGGGGCTACAGGGAGACCCCGTCTCAAAAAGAATTAAGAAAAGAAGAGGAGGGGAGTGGAGAGGAGGGCAACAGATAGGAAACTTAGGAAGGTTTCCCAAGCTATGGGTCTCTCTGACCACCAGCTTGTGAACCACAGGCCTTTCTTGATTGAAACTGTGTCCAAAACTTCTACAATGTAGCTAGCTCTGGACTTCCCCCAAAGTGATGATATGTTTGCTTTACTCTTTTTAGGAATTTGGATCAGATTTGAAAATGAAATCCTTTAAGAGATATCTATTCTCATATAAAGATATTTGTAGCACAAGCTGCCCTATTTGATTTCCTTCTTTTCCCTTCCCTCTCCTTCCCTCCTCCCTCTCTCCTCCAATACCCAGTTTCTCTTACTTTTTGAAATACAGTGTGCTCTTTGGGTATTCAGACAACAAGTCTTTCCTTAAAGGTCAAGCACTTTTGAAAAGGTTCATGATATTTTATTGAATGAAAAAGGCTGATTAATAAATGACATCTGTGCCAGGTGTGGTGGTGCACACCTTTAATCCCAGCACTGAGGAGGTAGAAGCAGGTGGATCTCTGTGAGATCAAGGACAGCCTGATCTACATGGCAAGTTCCAGGCCAGCTGGGGCTACAGGGAGACCCTGGCTCAAAAAGACAAAAAACCTACAATGATACTTTATCTGCATCTCCATGGTAAGATATATACACTAAAATGTTAAAAAATGGTTATAGGGCTGGCAAGAGGGCTCAAATAGTACGGGTGCTTGCTGCCAAGCCTGGTGACCCAAGTTTGATCCCTGGGGCCGACATGATAGAGGGAGAGAACTGACTCTCACTTGTCCTCTGACCTTCACATATGCATGCACATGTGTATATGCATGCACACACATAAATAGATAAATTTCATAAAATTAAAATAGCTAAAAACAAAATGGTTATAAATATAATTTTAGATTTCCAGCGGCTCTTTTTTTCTCCTTGTCTTTTCAAATTTGTGACTTGTGTAGAGTTTACAAACTAGGAAGTGAGGAGGCTGGAGCTATGGCTTGTTGCCGTCGTCAGCCTTATTTCTTTGCTCTTCTGGTCTGTTCTTTCATCCTTCACCCTGAGTTCTCATTTCTTTGCTATGAGAGGACCTGAACTCAGATCTCCTATGCCAAGCTGACTGATTCCACTTGCTGACACACAGTCTCTCTCTCCCCCTTACTATTGCTAAAGGTAACTTTGGGAACCTGATTGATGGAGGGTCCCATCATGGGCGTAAGAAGAAGTCAGCTGAGATGACTGAGGAAGACACCCTTCCTTTGTTGCACGAAGGAGAAATGGATGTGGCCCATGATGCTGGCATTTCTGTGGCTTCCACCACACACCCAGAGAAGCCCCTGGTGACAGAAGGGAACAGGTAGGAGGTGTGGCAGGCAAGAATGGTGATGATGAGATTGCGGTCAATTCCTGGGACTATTTCATTCAGCTCTCTTGTAAAATCAGAAAATGAACTTTATTTATGTTGGAGAAATAAGTTGCAAACAGGAGAAGCAGGCTTAGTACCACTTGACAAACTCCTTAGCAGCATGGTGGCCCTCCAATAATGCACCCGGGTAGTTCATTTAAAGGCAGAACAGCTAAGATATTATCATAGGTGAAGCCCCCTTTGCTCTTAACATTGAAGTATAGCAAGATAGGAAGGAGAGGTTTTTAAATTTCAGCCCAACCCAGTTGAGAGTCCTCATATGCATCAGGATTTTGCATCACTATCTAAACAACATGGTAGGATTACTGAGTATGTAATTTTTATTACATATATTTATTGTATGTATAATGATTGTCACATGGGGGCNTTTTTTTTTTCATTTTTTAGCTATAAGTGATAATCCATGAGTACAAGCATCCTTCATGCAAAACCAGTCTGCAGGCTGTTGTGCCCAAACCCCTACAGCCCCACCATCCAGTGGGGGGGGTGACAGGTTGTTTGTTCGATCAAGTTGATCAAATGAGTGTCCAGACTACATTGCTGTAGTTTCACCATTCACCCCAATCCCAGCCCTTACATTCTACCACGCCCCCTCTTCCGCAGATTGTTCCCTTCAAGAGAGTTTTTTACTGCCTCTTCTGGCCTCCAGAGGCATAACACTCTGCTCTAGTGTGCACATTATCCTCACCCCATGCACGTATACATGTAATTAAAAAGAAAATATTTTTAGGCCGGGCATGGTGGTGCACGCCTTTAATCCTAGCACTTGGGAGGAAGAGGCAGGTGGATCTTTGTGAGTTCAAGGTCAGCCTGGTCTACAGAGCAAATTCCAGGACAGCTGGGGCTACGGGGAGACCCTATCTGGAAAAGACCAAAAAAATAAATAAAATAAAATAAAGCATAACATTTTTAAATAGGCAAAACCCATTAAAATACAACAAAGGAAACATAAATGAGCCATAATCAGGAAAGGCAAAAAGAAAGCTCAAGTTGACTATAAATGAGGGAAACACATACATAAAATCAGGATCATTTTCCAGACACAGCATACTGACCAAAGTATGATATACACAGTACTACTAAGGTTATGCCAAAACTGAAACTTTGCTCAGATATGAGAGGGTTCATATCAATGGGCATAATCACTTTGGGAAATAATATGACAAACCACAATACCAAGCCAAACTAAAGGTGCACAACTTTGTGAAGCAAATAAAAAAAAAATTCCTCCATTTGATATCTGTCAGATTAATGCCAAACAACAGAAAGCGCCTAGCTGTTTTCAACAGCACACTATCTAAGTGGAGCATATTTATGCAATGGACCTACCAAGCAGCAATGAAAATGGAGCAGCTCACAATGCTTAAAGATGGGTGGGCCTTTGGAATTTTACTTTGTGTGCACTTGAGTGTGCAACAATTATGTGAGTGTGCCCAGTCATGTAGAGACCAGAAGCTGCTGACACATCTCTTCCTCAATCATCCTCCACTTACTTTTTTAGGTAGACCTGAGACTTTGCCCGATTTGCTAGAGTGGCTGGTCGGTGAGCCAAGCCTCAGAGACCCTCCTGCCTCTGTCTCCCCAGCACTAGACTTGCACACAAGGAAGAACGAGGCTTTGTCGATGGACTCCAGGAATCTGAACTCAGATCCTCATGCCTGTGCACTAAGCACTGCACCAACTGAACCATCCTCACAGCCTCGGAAATTTGACTTTGAATTAAAAATATTTCTAATCAACACTGTTTAGAGATGCACACATTTGTAGTGAACTATATTCATAAATGATTCAACACCCCCTAGGATGCTGATTAGCTGTGAAGCCAGGAGAGCAGCCCGTGTTTTGTGTCATGATGCTCCCAGAGGTTCTACCATCATTCTAGTGTGCATCAAGCACACATTCATTTTTATCATTTGCAGAATTCTGACGGTTTGTTTTACGTACTTTTTTGTTTTTTTTTTAAATTTTTTTTTTTATTATTATTTATTTTTTGCATGTGTATGAATGTATTGTCTGCATGCAGGTCTGTGCACCCATGTCGTGCAATGCCGCGGAGGTCAGAAGAGGGTCTCGGATTCCCCTGGAACTGGAGTTCTCCTGGAATTGGAGTTACAGACGGTTCTTAGCCGCCATGTGGGTGCTGGGGATCGAACCCGGGTCCTCTGCAAGAGCGTCGGTACTCTTAACCGCTAGGCTATCTCTCCAGCCCCTTTACGTACTTTTTTGTATGTATACCATTTCACAAAATAGTTTTTAAGGAATTGGAGAAAAGCAATAAAAGCACATTTGTTTTTAACATACTGAATCAAGAAAGTGATAGAAATAGCTGACACGTTATGGATATCCCCCATTCAGTTACACACACAGTCAAGAACTAGTATGACCTTGTCTCAATGCTTTAACAATGGAAATATAAGTTATCCTTAGGTGAAATCTGACAACTTTATATCCTTTTTTTTGCACGATACTGGGACCCTGGCTTTACAAATGAAGTTGAACTGCCAGGTCATCAAACATCCTCAAATTATATCCTTGGCTATCTGAGCGATATCTCTTTCAGCCAGTAAGCTCCAAATCCCTGGGTCTGCCAAGAGTCAGCCACAGAGCTATAAAATTCAGGGTCAAGTAACAGGTGCACATTTTTTCAAATGCAACTCTTACTCCTAAAAAGATGAAAGCATAATTGGAAGTACAGTGCTGCTCACAGCATAATCTGCCATGGCAGGCAGTAGAAAATGCCAGGCAGCTCTGCATATAGTGCTTTAAGGATGTAAAAGGAGCTTCTGGAAACTTTGTCTCTACCTAAAGTCATGCCAGTAGGTAACTTTTTGTCAATTTTGTGTGGTGGTCATATGAAGATAATGCCACTCGAAGCACTTTTTACATTTACTTATTTAGTGTGGGGGGCATGAATGTACCACGGTGCATGTGCAAAATGAGAGGACATCAGTAGGGAGCCGGCACTCTCCTTCTGCCATGTAGGCCCCGGGCCGGAACTCAGGTCCTCAGGCTTGATGGCAAGTGCCTCTAAGTCACCGAGCTGTCTCTGGCTCTATAAACATTTTTTATTTTCTTTTGTTTTCTTGGGTTTTTGTTTTGTTTTTGAAGCAGTCTCCCTCTAGCACCAGCTGGCCTGGAACTCTCTATGTAGACCAGGCTGGCTTCAATCTGCCTGGGATTAGAGGCATGTGTCACCATGCCTGGCCCCTCTAACCAATTTTTAGTTTTTAAGGGAAAGGGAAATATGCCTGATCTGAATTGGAAAATGATGTACGAAATGCACAAACCAATAAAAATTAAATTAAAAATAAATAAATAAAATTTAAAAAGCAAAAAAAAAAAGAAATTGCTTCACAATTGAAAATAAAACCTCTCAAAGATAAAAAAAAAATTTCCATAAAGAAAATATTCACAAGACATAGACACATGCTTTGTATATTTTTCCTCTAAAATTACATTTTTGTAGACCTGTTTTCTTTCACCTCTCAATCATGCTGCTCTCCTTTTAAAAATACTTTCTTTGCACTCTGTCCAGAATAGTTTATTTTTTAAAATGCACAGTGTTATTTCTTCAGTGACTCCCCACTGCCTGCAGTGGGACAGGGCTCAGACAGTAGATTTTCTGTTCTCAATGTTTGTGAAGAATTTAGCAGGATAACATTATATAACATTATATAACAATATAATCTGTTGTGAAGTCTAAGCTTAGAATAATGATTGGGTTATTTAATAAATTGCTAAATTAGGAAATTGTAAATCAGCAAATTTAATAGATCTATCCTTAGTAGCTAAGAAAGCTGACCTGTCATCTTTTACCTAAAACATTTCTTTTTTAGCTGACCTGTCATCTTTTACCTAAAACATTTCTTTTTTTTACACTTTTTTTGGTATTTTTGAGACAGGATCTCCCTTTTAGTACCAGGTGTCCTGGAGCTCGCTCTGAAGACCAGGCCAGCCTTGAACCCACAGAGATCCACCTATCTATGCCTCCCGAGTGCTGGGATTAAAGGCGTGCGCCACCACGCCTGGCATAAAACATTTCTTTGATGGCATTGGTAAGTCAGAAAAATGCATTGTGACTGCGTATAAATACATGTGGTACTGCATGTCCGTGAGCCCAGAGCCCAGTGCTCAGCAGACATTGGCAGCAGAACTCTTGGCCAGCTCAGGTTACACAGTGTGAATCTGGTTCCGAAATCCTAGGACTGAGGCTATATAGCTCAGGAATACCATTAGACCCTGGGTTAATCTCCCACAGCCCATAACATACAAATATACAATACATACCACACACACACACACACACGCGCACACACACACACACACACACACGAAATACATTCCAAAATAAAATCTAAAATATAAGCAAAGAAAGCAAGTTAATTTCTACCAGAAAAGTCTCCTCTCTTTTCACCTTTTGAAATTGTTCTTCCCTCATGGAAACTGAGGAAAATCCAGTACTTTGCTAAAGGAATCACCAAATCACAACATCTATACACTATTAGAAACGAAGTGTCAAAGAAGGTAAAAAACTGGCAGATTAGCTTTCTTAGCAACGAAAAATAAAAACAAAACAAGTGTTCTAGATTTTCTCCAATTTTTATTTTCTCCTGCTTGCCTATTATTTAAGAAGTTTTCATTTGATGACATGGAATATGTAGCTTTTTAGGAAACCAGTATTTAAAGTGCCAGCTAGTTTCATGTAGGAAATACTATTCGAATTATGAAAGAACACCTCTGGAGTAAGGCGTGCTGCTTCACTGATGGCAGATGTTTCCTTGAACATCTGGGCTGCTCCACAGTCTTGTTTCTCTAAGTGTGGCTGCCCTGGACAGCAGCACTGGCATCATCTTGGAGCTTGTTAGAAATGCAAAAGCTTGGGCCCCATCTCAGAATTACTGAATCAGAATGTGCAACATTTATAAGAGCTGCAAAGCACTTACATGAGAGACTGCTTTGCAGTTTGCACAGGCCAGCTTGGGTCCTCAGAGCTCTGGACTGCAACCTTAATGGTCTTGGAGATCTCAAGATGGAGGGGGTGGGGTCCAATATCATTTTCTGTGTTAATGGAAAAGTTCTATGCCTATGCTGTCAAATACTGTAGTCACTGTTCACAAGAGCACTTAGAATGCTGCTATAGAGACTGAAGAGCACTTCTTAATCTCTTTTCTGATGCTCTGATAGAACACCATGACCAAGACAAGTTACAGAAGGAAGATTTTATTTGGCTTACAGTTCCAAAGGGATGTGTCCATTAGGAGGCATGGCAAAAGGCAGCCAAAGAAGGATGAACACTAATATTTTCAAGCAGGCACCTGAAACACAGAGAGAGCCTGGAAGTGGGAAAAGGCTGTATATTCTCCAAGCCTGCCCCCAGTGATGTGATTCCCGGGCATGGCCATACCTCCTAAAGGCTCCATGACCCTCCCCAAATAGTTCTACCTACTGACCAAGTGCTCAAATACTTGGAGCCTGTGAGGGACATTTTCATTCAAATAAGCACAACACTATTCATTTTATTTAATCATAATTCATTTTAATTTATACATTTTAATTTATACATAAATAAGCATGGGTCTAGGAGTTATTACATAAAATGCCAGCCAGGCATGGTGGTGTAAGCCTGTAGTCTCAGCTACTCGGGAAGCTGAGGTAGGAGGGTCATTTGACCTCAGAATGTGCAGACTAATCTGGGCAATAAACCAAGATTCTGTCTCAAAAAAGGAGGGGTTGTGCTAGGGATGTAGTTCAGAGTACAGTGCTTACCTAGCATTTGTAAGGTCCTAGGCCCAACTCCCAGTACTGGGTGAGAAATATAATAAAATTAAATCTTATCCAGTTATAAATCAATCAATCAATCAATCCATCCTTTTTGGAATGACTTATAGTCTGGCCATGTTGGTACATGCCTAACCAACATGGAGAGCTGAAGTAGCCAGCCTGAGCCTCAGAGATCCTGTCTTTAAAACAAAAACACTGAAAGAACTAAAGAAAGAAAATTGATTCGTGAAATTGTATTCAAGATATTGTTAAAGCTGGGCATGTTGGCACATCCCTTTAACTCCAGCACTGAGTAGTCAGAGGCAGAAGCATCTTTTTGAGGACCTGGCCAGCCAGAACTACCCAGTGAGAACTTGTCTCAAAAAAACAGTGTTAAACCAACTTTTGAGCACCTACTAACATATCTAGCACTCATCCTTCACCAGTGAATAAAAAATTACAAAATCTGTCCTCACAGCTTACAGTCTTGCAGTGAGAGAAAGATAATTAAGCATAATAAACAAACCAGAACATTCATTGTTGAAAGGTAGTAATTCTATGGAAAAATAGAACAAATTAAGAAAATTCAATTAAAGTCAATAATGCTGGTGTGAAGATGTGGACTCGCGGCCTTTCTACAAAGGTGCTAAGAGATTGCCAGGAGGGGTGAGATGGAGGGAAGGACTGGGAGCAGACAGCAGACAGCCATACATCAGGAAGAGCAGGCAGCGACTGCAACAGCCTCATGGAGGCAAAGGCCTTGAGCAGGTGAGGAACAGGGTGAGGAAGAGCAAGGATCTACAGAAGCTGGCTCTGGAGGAGCGGTATTTGGAGAGATGTAAGAGCAAGGATCTACGGAAGCTGGTTCTGGAGGAGCGGTATTTGGAGAGATGTAAGAGCAAGGATCTACAGAAGCTGGTTCTGGAGGAGCAGTATTTGGAGAGATGTAAGAGCAAGGATCTACAGAAGCTGGTTCTGGAGGAGCGGTATTTGGAGAGATGTAAGAGCAAGGATCTACAGAAGCTGGCTCTGGAGGAGCGGTATTTGGAGAGATGTAAGAGCAAGGATCTACNAGTAGCCAGGGGAACGCACTCCACGGAAATATGAGCCGGTTCCTGTCCCATGGGTTTGAACACATACAGTGTTCTTGATTTCAGGGAAACTACAGAAGGGCTTCTCTCCCACAAGTGTGCCACAAACACATTTTCAGTTCGGGCATTTTATCCGAGTCAATGAAAAGGAGCCATAAAATAAAGATCCAACACAAAAGCATACAAAGGAAAAACAGGCAGAAATAAGTGAATTAGGAACCAGCAGGCTGAAGCGTTAATTGAGCATTACCTTTTCCTCCTAGTGAGGCGCATGCATCACGGCCATTTCTGTCTTTTCTCACATTGCTGATTTCAAGCCCCCAGCTGAGAAGGCAGCTGTGCTGAGGCAGGAACTGGTGCGCACAGCAGGAGTCCGGCATCCTGATGCTACTCCCAGAGACTCATGCTTTCTTTCAGTCGCTGTGTTGTCATGAACAATGCCAGACATGTGGAATGATGTCTGCTGTCCACAGCCCTGGTACAAAGATCACAGTGATGCTTTCTCTGAAGCCTTCAGAAGCCAGCACCCACCTTGCTTTTATTGTTAGTTTCAGTGTATTCTCCAAAGTGCAGGGATTGGCTAGTTTTCAAGATGTTTGAAATTCTGAAAAGCTCTCATTAATCACAATCTTAACCGGATGGATAATGGCAAACCAGACATGGAAGTTGAAACATATGGGAGGGCTGTTGACTGCTTTCTCCCCTCCCTATGCCAAATACAGAGGGAGAGAGAAGGAAAAGAAATGAAGCAAAATAAAAGAACTGCATGCTTTTCCATTTGTTCCCAGATTGCAACATTGAAATCCTTACCACTAATGAAAAAGAAATTGTATTTTATGTCCCTGATAAAAGTAGCAATACGAAATTAATTGCAACCTAAAAGAAATCTGCATTTCTTTAAAGCCCTGGAGCTTGAAATTAATTTCTTTCTATTACTGTGGAGTGACAGTAAAAATGCTTTATGGAGGAGTCTGGGAAAGACATGAAAAATAATTACAGAGAAAACGCAGAGCAACCTAATGGCTGCATTAAGTGCTGGTGATGGATGCTACAGACTGTCACAGAGGAACCAAGCATGTTCCATTCCATCTGTTTACCCTTCAAAGTCAGGGGACAGGCAACTATTGACATTTCTGAAAACATAACATACTGAGTTAAATTTATATATATAAAATATGGATGGATAAATAAGTCCAGAATTCAGATGTGAACTAGAAAATCAGTGTGGAAAATACTTAGCCTAACTGAATCGGATCATGAGAGCAGTGAGCAGACAGAGAAGAGAGGACTGTTCTAGTTGGGTTTCTGTTAATGTGATGAAACTGTAACCAGACCAACCCTGGGAAAAACTGAATTATTTGGTTTATACATCCTGATAACAGTTCACCATTGAGACAAATCAAGTTAGGAACACAGAACAGGAGCCGCAGGCAGAAAGTGAAGCACACACCATAGAGGATGCTGCTTACTGGCTTGCTCCCCTGGCTCATCTTCAGCCTGCTTTTTATATAACTCAGGTTTATCTCTCTAGGGATGGCACCACCCACGGTGGACTGGACCCCTCCACATCCCTCAACCATTATGAAAATGTCTCACAGGTACGCTCAGCAGTCAGTCCACAGAAGTAACTCCCCACTGGAGCTCCTTTCCTCCCGCGTATGCCAAGTTAACAACTGAAGCTATCCAGCAGGACCAAGACTTAAAGACAAGACTTAAAATCAAAGTGTAGAAGTGACACAGAAGGAAAGACAAAGAATCATAAAGAATTACCTAGCAAGGAAGGAGGAAAATCAGGAGATTTTCCTTGGCATCCTTGAAACCGGGCGAAGAAAGTACTTCAGCATGGAGTAAGGGATCAGTTGTGTCAAATAATGTAAGAACATAAAAACACTGGACCAGTGGATTAGGTAATGGGAGGGGTCAGTGGTGATCTTTATAAAAACAGTTACAGTGGAAAGGTAGAGACAAAGCTTGGACCAACTGGGTTCAGCTGATAGAGAAATAGAGAAAGGTAATGGCCACTTTACAGAATATTGGCTTTTGGAGCTGGAAAGATGGCTCAGCAATCAAGAGCACTGGCTGGTCTGGCAGGTTCAAATCCCAGAACCCACATGGCTGCTAACAACCATCTATAACTCCTGTTGCAGGAGATCCCACACCCTCTTCTGACTTCCATGGGCATTGCACAACATGAGTGCATTTACCTACATGTAAGGAATACACTCATACACGAAAGTGCAAATAAATAAAATTTTTAAAATTAAAAAACCTAAAATATTGGCTTTTAGGAGAATAAAGAATACAGTAGCTGCAATATGCCAAAAAACTACAGCATCTCCCTCCATTTGCCATCCCCCTGTTCTTTAAAATAGAGCAGAAACACCTAGTCTGTATGCAGATGGGAAAGATACAATAAAGGGAAAAATAACTGACACAAGACAGAGTTAAGTAACCCATTTGGCCAATGGACAAAATCCAGGTTGTTGCTTGATTTGTACAGAGTATAATCTAAAAGTCAAGAGTATTTCATGACATACAAAAATCATACTAAATTCAAATGTCCATGTTCAGGAAAAAACCTTTATTGATAAGAGCAGTTGTGCTTATCATCTATGTACTGTAGCTGCTCTTGTACAAGAAGAAGAGAGCTACGTTGTGACAGATCATATAGAACATTCTAACTGAGACCCACCAAGGCCACTGCTCAGGACACTATTAATAGGCCGTTATAATAATAAGAGAGCACTGAGTACCCAGAAACAGTTTCTATTATTATCATCGTCTATACGTCAAAGGAAAGCTTCATGCTTTAGAGGCAGGCACAGTGAAGTGTGAGTGATCTGTTACTGAGTTAGAGAACAAAGCATTATTCTACAGTGATAGGAAGAGACTCCAAGAAGAACTTCTAAATTATGAATATCCGGGGCTAGAGAGATAGCCTAGCAGTTAAGAGCACTATGGGCTGGAGAGATGGCCTAGCGGTTAAGAGTGCCGACTAATCTTACAGAGGACCCGGGTTCGATCCCCAGCACCCTCATGGCAGCCAAGAACCTTCTAACACTCCAATTCCAGGAGAACTCCAGTTCCAGGGCAATCCGACACCCTCTTCTGACCTCCGCGGCACTGCCCGACACGGGTGCACAAACTTGCATGCAGACAGTACATTCATACACAAACAGAAATAAATAAAATAAAAAAAAAATGCAAAAAAAAAAAAGAGCACTGACTGCTCTTGCAGAGGACCTGGGTTCGATCGCCCACACTGCAGCTAAGAACCATCTGTAACTCTAATTCCAGGAGAACTCCAGTTCCAGGGGAATCCGACACCCTCTTCTGACCTCTGTAACATTGCACGACATGGGTGCACAAACCTACATGCAGACAGTACATTCATACACATAAAAAAATTTTAAAAGTTATGAATATCCATATGAGCCTGTTGACTTACATCAGTATTTGCCACTATCAGTGTGAAAGATTTCCATAATGAAATACACAAACTCTCAATACAGAACAATATGACAAATATTGGCAAAATCAGAACTGAAGACAGAGAATACTAGCTCTGAACTCTAATCAAGCAAAGTGTTTTCTGGAAAGAATTTCATATTAGTAGATTAGTATAAATCTTAAATACCTTGTATTATTACTGTTATATTTTTAATTTGTCATTTAAAAGCACAAATTCATTTTTTTTTCTAATTAAGTACCTACATAAAGTTTTTGATTTTTGCTTCTTGATCTTGAAAATCTAAAATATTTCCAATCTGGCCCTTCCCAGAAGTATTTGCCAACTTTTGTTATGGAACAGAGAAGGGATAAATGTTATAAAATTGCTTTGCATGGGCAAGCAATTGCAGAAAAGATTGATCTAATTTGATTTTTCTTTAATCTACTTTGAAGTGATCAGGCACAATTACCAGCATGGAGATAGGACACATAATAATCAAAATACATTAGCATGAAGGACGAAGACAACTGGGGTAAGAGGTCAAAGACAGAGAATCTCAGTAACAACAGAGAGAAATCTATTCTGATGGCCAGTGGTTCTTGCCCTCTCTCTAACTGCAAAACTGCATCTTTCTTGACAGGGAGAGAAAAGCCAGGCTGGCAATAACAATAACAAGAGAGATTATATAGAAGACTAGAAGATGGCAAAGCACTGGTTCATCAGAAGAAATAGTTCAAGTTCAAGACCAATGTCAATATGTCAAATAAGATAAATATGCACTTCCATGTGGAGAGTTAACAGGAATATCATTTGAATTATTCTCCTGTAATGAAGATGACCATTTTTTTAATTTTATGACTTACCCAGAATATTTCATTTTATTTTAATGAGACAGGGTCTTATTATGTACCTCTGGCTGGTTGGAATTCACTTATGCAGACCAGGTTGGCCTTGAATTCACCTCCAGAGTCCTGGTTTTAAAGGTGTTGTGCCACCACACCTCAGCAGAGTTTACTTTGAAGTGCAAAGAAAGAAATGAAGGAAGAGGCTAAAATACTTTAAAATGGGGTGAATAATGGAAATGCCATAATGAAACCCATTATTTTGTATGCTAATTGAAAAATAAAAATGTGATGAATAATTATTAACTGCCATCAGAGTTTCCCTTGGTGTTTTCTCTGGGCAGCCAACCCGAGAGGGTGAGTTTAAATCTAGGCACCTCTACTGTGCCACACTGTTGGGATAAGGTATGGGGTCTGTCATCAGGGATACATCATCATATAGATGATGACTATAGAGAACAAATCTTGGAGATTATGGTGATCATGGCCAAGACTTTACAAAGGTATCTTTGAGTGGTTAAAGTTAACTTAGATAAATTAATAGTACTTGTCTTAAGTTTGTTTAGACTGCTATAACAAATTATACAGCCGTTAATTTATAAACAATGAGCACATTTCTTACAGTTTTGGACAAGAGCCATTCAAAGGTGCCAGAAGATTCAGTGTCTAGCAAGGGCCTGTTCTTCAAAGACAGCATCTTCTCTGTGATCCACAGAAGTGGCAAATTCCTCAAGCCTCTTTATAGAAGGAACTAATCACATTCACAAGGCCTGAGGCCCCATGACCGCATCTCCTACTGTGCTTCTTGAAAACAGAAATCTTAAAGACTTCAGATGGACACTCAACCTCTACTGATAAAAAATACACTATTCTATTTTAATTTATGGCTGTGGTAAACTTAAGCCTATCTCCCAAGGACAACAACATTAAGACTTGGGGCTTTGAGGAGGTGATTATGTCTGAGCCTTTGTGAATGGTATCAGGGCTCCTACACATAGGAAAAAGCATTAGGGAAACGCTCTATCCTGCTGCTATCTCAGAGTGTCCAGGTAGACCCAGCCTGCTCTGCACACCCAATCTCTTGGCATCTTGGTCTGACAGTTTTTAATCTCACAAACTGTAATAAAATGTGGTCATTTTTTCAGTCCAGTCATTCTTCCTATAGTAGCACTAGTAGACGAAGACCCATGTTTAAAAGAACATGATACCTAGTAGGGAAAAATACTGTATCAGCTTGCCCCAAATTTTCTTTGTTAATCTTGGACACTGATTCTTTGATTCATGAAAAACAAACCTGTTAATATATTTATATTAATTAGGAAAAAGATGTGCTTATGATACTGCATCTTCCCATTCAATGGGACATTTCACTCCATCATTTCAGGCCTTCTTTTATAGCCTACTTTATTAATATTTCTTCATATTTAATTCTAGAAACATGTTTGAGCACTCTTTTTCTAACCAGTTCTGCTGGTGAATAGTACAGTAACAAATATTTCAAGGTAATCGGTTTTTTTTTTTTCTTCTTAGGATATTTACTTGCTAACCTTTTATGTAGGAATTTTTTTTAAACTGTGTGTTGCTGTGCTTAACGGTTGACAGTGTTCTTATGGTACCACAAATTTGCTTAGTTACTTATATAGATCTATCTTCATGCCTTGAAAATATGATAGTGTAAATAACAAAATCAACATTTATAAAGCACATTAAATATCATGATCTAGGATTAAGAGTTTGGGGTTTTTTTGTGGGGAGGGGGGGTTGAGACAGGGTGTCCCTGTAGCCAGCTGGCCTGGAACTCACTCTGTAGACCAGGCTGGCCTTGAACTCACAGAGATCCACCTGCCTGTGCCTCCCAAGTGCTAGCCATACCCAACTGGATTAAGGGTTTTTTTTTTGTTGCTGTTATTGTTTTCTTTTTTTATATACATATTTTTTTTATCAAATCTAGACCCATGTCCCCCCCATTCCCCCACCCCTCCCGAGCTCATGCATTCTGCCAAACATGCTATTCATCTCTTTCTCAGTTTTTCTCAATATTCTCCATGGGGAAGTTGACTGTTTTGAGCAGAATTCTGTTCACTGTTTCAGTCAGTTCTTTGATGCAGTATGTAGGATTTTAAAATTAAGGAGGGAAATAAGATTACTGATTCCTCTTTTTTAAAATATTTATTTATTTATTTATTTATTTATTTATTTATTTATTTATTTATTTATTTTTAAATGTGTATCAATGTACTGTCTGCATGCAGGTTTGTTCACCCGTGTCGTGCAATGCCGCGGAGGTCAGAAGAGGGTGTCGGATTCCCCTGGAACTGGAGTTCTCCTTGAACTGGAGTTTCAGACGGTTCTCGGCCGCTATGTGGGTGCTGGGGATCGAACCCAGGTCCTCTGTAAGAGCGTTCGGTGCTCTTAACCGCTAGACCATCTCTCCAGCCCCCCTTTTGTATTTATTGAGGTTCCTTTTGTNCCCCAGCTGTCCTGGAACTCACTCTGTAGACCACGCTGGCCTTGAACTCACAAAGATCCGCCTGCCTCTGCCTCCCAAGTGCTAGGATTAAAGGCGTGCGCCACCACGCCCGGTTTATTGATTCCTCTTTTAAAAACTGTTTGTGTAGGCACAAGTGCATGCAGTTACCTGAAGCTGCCAGAAGAGGGCACCATATCTCCTCAAACTGGAGTTGCGGGAAACTGTGAGCCACCCATGGTGGTGCTAGAACCCAATTCTGGTCCTCTGTAAGAGCAGTAAGTACTCTTAACCACTGACCCATCTCTCCAGGCCCTATCATGTTCTTTTTTTACACTTTTTGTATTTTTCACATTTGCCTTTGTCAAGTTCATATTAATTTAATTATCTAAACACTACCAATGTGCAGAGGTCTCAAACACACCATCTGCCATGATCTGTATGTCCTTAAATCTCATGCTGACATTTAATTGCCAGTGTGACAGTATGAAGAGATGGGGTCTTTGGGAAGTAGTTAAGTCATAGCGTACAGCCCTCATATATGGAACTGGTTGAAAGGAGTGCCCTCTTACTTTTCTGTCCCACTATCTGAAATCCTGCCTGGAGTCACAATACTGGAATCAGAGACCAGGCCCTCCACAGGCACTGCTTTGCTCTTAGACTTTCAAACTCCCAGAACCATGAGAGGGAAAAACACTGTTTATAAATTACCTAGTCTCTGGTATTTTGTCATACTGGTAAAAAAATGGAGTAAGATATCAAGCCATGAAATGTCTTTTTAAAAACTTACTACATGGCAAACACTTAAACCCAAGTCTTTTATCTCTAAACTCCTTCTTTACTGGCCTAGTACATAAGCACTGAATTTGAAATAGGTCCACAAAGCACTATAGGATATTAACTAAGTCATTTTACAACGGGTGAAAGCTCATTGCTACACACCTTCCTCCTCCTGTCACCAAAGGAGGTGGAATAGAATGACTTGTGCTAGTTTTAGGGTTCCTTGCTGGTCATCTCCACTCATGAAGTATATGAATGCTGTGGTGGCTTAAATGAATGCCCGCCAGAGGCTCTGAGAATCTGGATACTTGGTCCCAGTTGGTGGCGCTGTTTATGGATACAGGAGGTGTGGCCCTGCTAAAGGAAGCGTATCACTGGGGGCAGGTTTTGAGAGTTCTTAGCTTCAGTTTCTCCCTCTGCTTCCTATGCCTGCTCAAAGATGTGAGCTCTCAGCTTTCTGCATTGGCTGTCTCTCACCATGCCTCCCCCACCATGAGGGACTCTTATTCCTCTGGAACCATAAGCTAAATAAACAAACACTTCCTTCTCTAAGTGTAACTGTATCACTCGGTCTCGGTATTTTATCACAGGACCAGAAAAGTAACTAACACAGCTGAAAGCAGGAAGCTCTGACACTCAGAAACCCATCTTTGACCAGATGATTTCTAAAGTTCTTTCCACTGACCTAACAATTTTTTCTACATTTACACGTACCCTGGTAATATTTTACCCACAACTGTAATCATACTTTTGTGGCCTCTTCTGTGTCCTAAATAGGCTAAATATTGTGAGCACTAGCAAGTGGTGTTTACCATTAAAAAAAAGTCACTGGTATTTGAGTGTATCTATTTCACTAGACAGGAAACATATAATTCTAGAAATAAATAATTCATGTCAAGTTGTACAGTATGATAGGATCTTTCACTGTCTCACTTTTTTCTGCTTAGGAAATGAAATGTCACTTGGACTAGAACATCTGCCCTAAGTATATACTTCCCTGTACACAATGCCCACTTGTTACTCACATAGTACCCTCTCAATCAGAAGACCAACTGTTAGTATGTCTACTGCTTGTGTTCAAATAATCTTCAAGTAGTGTATCAGAAAAAAATCATTTGGCAATGAGTGAAATAAATCAGTGTGTAAGAGGGAGGGACAACTAGGTTTCTCAGCATAGAACCAACAAAGCAAATCGTTAAGCAGTTACTTTATCACTCTTTACTTACTATAAACAGAGAAAAAGACAGCCACAATCAAAATAGAATAGCCTATTATGATGGAGCAAGGAGCACAGAGCCTTTGCTCTTAGAGACAGAGGAAATGAAACTTAGAGCAGAAAAGAGCACTGTTACTAACACAAGAGTTGGAAGGTAGTGAAGACTTTAGTTAACTAGACAGAATTAGCTAGCGAACCAAAGGACAGCTACCAGAATAACTGAACAAAGTAAGGACAAGCACTAGATAGAGTTACTAAACTTTTTAGTAACATTCTCTCTCAACAGAAGGCTGTTAGCCTGTAGTACCCTTGTTACCTAAGTGGTGGGCAGGGTGGAGCTCCTATTTACTTTACATTATCATAAAGGCTAACTGCTGAGCATCAAAGAAAGAAAAGATATTTTTCTCCAAAAAAAGAAAAAAAAAAGAGGAAGCAATAAATGGCTAACTTGTTTATATAGACATATTTCTATACTCAGGGAAGTGACTTTTTACATAGTGTGTCTTAAACGAAACACTAAAGTAAATGAAGAACAATCTACCATAGACAAGTGAAATCGGGAGGGCACCAAGTTGAAAAGACATTTATATATGCTGCACTGAGACAAGACAGCATGTACTCCATGGGTTGTACAACCTCTGCCCTTTCAACCTGAAGGCTTCGGGCTCTGGCAGGACCCACTGTAGCAGCAATGCATTCCCAACACCTTCTAAAGGAGAAAGGCAAGGTAAGAGAACGGACAGCAGGTGACCTCCACTCCCGTACGCTGGTTCCAACTACTGTCATGGTCTCATCTGGCAACTGTGCTGGCCTCCTGGCTGTTCTTCTTCTCTCTGCTCTTCTTCTCTCTCTAAACACTGTGTACTCTCCCCACAGAAGGCACAATCTTTTAAAAACATTAATGATCTTTTCACAGCTGTATCAAACAGTCCAACGATTCCCATCACAGTGGGAATAAAGTATTGATTCCACAGAGCAGCTATAGTATCTGACCCACAGCTGTCTTGCCAGGGCCTCTCTGCTCTCTGAGCTGCACCCAAGCTGCCTCCCTCAGCTCCAGAAGCCAGCAGCCATGCCTGGGCTTATTCTAGCCCTTTCACTTTGAGCCTTAGGTTTGTGGGGATCTTAGTTCTGCTTAGCAGTTCTCACCTCTTCATCTGTGGCTGAGTCCCCCTCTCCAATCATGGTCACTTGCACCCTCTCTGTATTAGCACATGTGTGTTTTCGAGTGTGTGTTTACTTACTCCAGCTCACTTACAACTACCCATCCCTTTTCACCCTTTTCTCCTAATGCCCCCTACACAGCAGCAACCACCTGTCTGACAACAGCCAAGTTCCAACTTTCACTGCTCCTAAAAACACAGCTTTCTTTTCCTAGAACCACTTCACTAAACAATCAGCATCCTACAATTTAGTCATATATATATATATATATATGTATGTATAATTCACCCCATCTTTGCCTGAAGATCTCATTTTTCACCTGTTGATTTCCTGTACCTTGTAAGAATATAAATTGTGTAGGCGTGGTGGCGCATGCCTTTAATCCTAGCACTCGGGAGGCAGAGGCAGGCGGATCTTTGTGAGTTCAAGGCTAGCCTGGTCTACAGAGTTCCAGGACAGCTGGGGCTACAGGGAGACCCTGTCTCAAAAAGACCAAAAATATATACATATATATATATATATACATAAATTGTGCACAAGTATGTAATAATAAAATGTCCTATAAAGGGGAGTATGTGCTAGCAAATATATTTTGTGCTGTGTAATAGTTTTAGTAGAATAAGAACACCTTATCTCCCCTTCCTTTTGAGACCTTATGTGAACTGTGTACTAGAAAACAGTCTCCAAAAGCTTGACTACAGTGAAAGAAAGTTTTAGACAGTGTAAGAAAAGGTTCCTCTAGACAGAAAGCTCTGGAACCCTTGATTGCTTATACGACATGTGCTCTGTTTTTCCAGAAGTGACAAGATTAAAAATTTCTCCACAGTGCCTCAGCTGAAGTCTTATGATCAACAGTAGGCACGTTCTTACATGACCATGCAGGGCTAAGGATGTGGCCACAGATCAAAAAGCTGTTAACCGGCCTGTGAGGAGACTGCCCACTTGACCTTGGCCTCATTATCTAGTGCTCCGAACAAACCAACAGGGCTTTGTCATTCATCTAGAGTGTAGCAAGGCAAGAGGATACTGAAACAGAACACTTCACAAGGCCCAGTGATTTTTCTCTTAATTTTAGTTAAATAATAATATAAAATGTTGCTATGACTAATAATTGTAAAAGCAATGTCACAGAACGGGGTTCATTGTTTTTTTTTTTTTTTTTATTATTATTTCCTTCAGCTCTTAGTGATCCTGGGCTTCTAAAGTCTTTACATTCTGTTAATTTTGACACAAAGCACAATGTATCTAAGACAGCTTACAGAGGACAGGAAAAAGCACCATCTTGATATCTGCCTTTGCTCAATCAGTATGCCCTGTGTCTCATTTCTAGTTTATGGGAGACTGCTGCTGAAACTGTTACTAGGTATGTCTCTTCCCTGCCCACAATCAACTACTCTTATAACTCTTATAAGCAGAAAGGACTAAATCTGTAAATTTTTAAACAGGTGAGTTACAACCTCTCTGAAACTCTTCATTTGGACAGATAGAAGCAAAGCAGAGCGGATCACTGTCCTTCCGGTGTTTTCCTCCTAAGCCTTCCCTCAAAGCACTTCCTTCCTTTTGAGTGAAGCTTTGGTGACTCACAAAGTGACATTAGGACTCAGAACACACACACACACAAAAGAGTAAACCTTGGGATTACCTGTGGTGTCGCTGCTGAGATTCGTGGCGGGGCCCACTTAATCCTAGGTTGACCCATGTGGAAAGCCCGCACATGAAAGCACACCACGTGTAGGCAGGTTGAGGTTCAAATGCAGAGAGAGATTTTATTCCAACATGTCTGCTTAAATAGCCATCGCGACTCAATTCGTCACTACACTCCACCCCATGGGTGTGGCCAGGGAGGTACCATTGGCTTAGAACCCAACCCATCAACTAAGTTTTCCCACAATTACCTATTCTGGTTACTTCACAGTATAACTGAAATGCATGAAGTTTGCTGGAAATGAGTGCACTTGGATTTTTCAAAATCAGCAAATACTCTTCTTGTGACTAAAATAAGTAAAAGCTGACAGGCAAGCCAAGTGTGCTGGCACATACCTTTGAGACTAGGACTGGAGAGGCAAAGGCAGAGGCAGGTGGATTTCTGTGAGACTTAACTCAGCCTAGTGTACGTAGTAAGTGCCAGGCCAGCTGGGGCTACAGGGTGACGCTGTCTTGAATAAAAAATGACAGCACGTGGGGAGAAAAATCCACTTAAAAAGAGTAGTAGTTAAAGCAGGACTTAATGAGAACACTCAGGATTGCACTTATCATTTTCCATCCAGGACATCTTTGGCAGAAGAATGAAATTTGCCTTTCCTGTCAAGGTCACACATGCAATCAAAATGTAGATATGGCTACATCAAAGTCACTTCTGATTTTATCCAATGGCTGTTCTTAGACAGACATGAACTGCTAATTAACTAAATAACAAACATTAGGAAAAATGGTTTATAAGCAATTGTTTCATTTCCCCTGCTGTTTAAATTGTTTAGCAACTAGAAGTAAAGGCTGTGGTGTTTGAACTCACCACACACAACTCAGAGCTAATCAGCCTCACTGACACTCAAAATGCCCAAAGATCATGTGAGGAAACAGAGCAAGAATGAACTGCACAAGGGGGAAGTAATTTTCTAGGTAGCCTATAATTAGCTTCAGAATGTTACAGTAGAGAAGAGAACTGAGGCAAATAGATTAGGAAGATTTTAAAGGGGATTAGCCATTCACATGAATGACTAATCCCAGAATTAAGTTACCTGAGCCAGGAAAAAAAAAAAAGAAAAAAGAAAAAAAAAGCCACGTCATATAAGCAATACATCTCCTTTAGGCCAGGGCTGGGCAGCCCTTAACCAAGAAGAAACTTCTGAGTACAACTTGTGTGCTTCTGTAAATGTCAACAGTTACCAATTCAAGAAGCAGTACAATGATGAAAACATCTATACCAACTAGACTAGCATAAACAGTAGAAATTCAACAGTGGCCCATTTAACAATGGTTAACTGGAGGGCTATTTCTAAGATATCCTCAAATATAATACTATTTTCTTATAAAATACACCTGTACTATAAAAACTTATATTCAGAAAGATAAAAATTTCAAGTAAGATTACATTACAACCACCACAGAAGCAAAAACTTTAATAAAAGCTGTACTATACAGAATAATTCTAAGTAGTACTAATCAGAATAATTAGAACTTCACCTTGATCTTGACATATTTCAGATACAATCTCTAAAATAATTCTGAAAAAATAATTTTTATATGAGCCTTGCTAAAACTGGGTGACCCTTTACAAGATTCTTCAAACATAAAGCACAAGAATATACACTGACGTATATTAATCAATATGTGTTGGAAATATTTTGAAATATTAATAAGACATAAAAAGATTAAAAAATGCAAGCACTCCTCCAAATGCTTTAAGACCTAAATTCACAAGATTTCTGATTTTTATCTTAAGTTGTATGGTAGTTATTAAAATATGATTCCAGCACCCTTGGATACACACCCTGAAAGAGCTGAGGTTCACATTTTCTTCTTTGAATCTAGTGGGCCTGTGGCAGCTTTGCTAAAGAAATGCAGAAGGATCTGCAAGCCAGGGCAGAAAAGCTCAGATGGGACCCAACACATTGGATGCTGGCTCTAGGGAAGCCATCTCCAACTCAGAACTCTGCGACACCATGCTTGTGAGGCCACATGCAGGCCTATTCTGGTAGACAGCCACAGCTGAGCTGACAATAGCTGCCAGCCATGCCAGTGACATGTGACTACAGCCACATGAGAAACCCCAAGTGTAAACTGGCAAGCTAGGCCCTTCCCAAATTCCTGACCCACAGTGTCATGGTCAAAATAAAATGATCATCTTAAGCCCCTAGGTTCTGGGGGGATTTGTTCAGCAGTAGACACAGTAAGCAGAGCAAGCACTGTAACAGAAGAAACATCTCAGTGACTGGTGGGATGCTATGCGATGACTCTGGCCATAGTGTTTCTTGCATTCAAAATTTAAATTTACTGTAGTACAAGGATGACAGTTGAGATTCAAATATTTACTTTTTTTTTTATAACAGTCCAAATGTTCTGTAATTTGCAACCATTCCCTCAGGTTTTTGTTTTTCTTAATTTTCTTGATTTATTTAGATTTATTTTGTGTGTATGAGTGTTTTGCCTGCATGTATATAAGTATAGCATGTGGGTGCCTGTGGAGGCCAGAAGAGGGCATTGGATCCCCTAGAACTGGAGTTACTGAAGGTTGTTAGCCACTATGTGCCTACTGGGAACTGAACCCAGGTGCTTTGCAAGAGCAGAACGTGCTCTTAAGCACTAAGCCATCTCTCCATCCCCTCCTCTAGCCTTTATTAATTGAGCACATACTCTGTCTTAGGCTCCAGGGCTAGGTTATAGTTATGAAAGCAGCTCATAAACTGTGGACAATGTCAAGATACCACAATCAAATGTCAATCATCCTACAAGTATATAATACAAAAGGGACAAATACTATGTATGCTGATGAGGTAACAAGGAGTCTAAGAACATAAACAGCAAGACAGATTCAGGTGGAAATGTGACTGAGGAGGGGAGTTAGCCACAGGAAAGACTGTCTTTTGAGAGGCACAACACAGAGATATATCATAGAGTAGAGAACCCAAAACACAGAAGGCACAGGAACAGGAGTAAAATCTAATTAGCAGTGTTAGGAACCAGGATCTTCATGCAATGTGACTAGAAGGAAAGTTCTTACAGGTTTTTAAACATCATAAAGAAATGCTGAAATTTTCATTTCAAATTGTTATTTTGGCTGTTAGGCTTTGGATTACTGTGACAAAATGCTTGTGGTAATCATTTGACAAGGAACAAAGGCTTGTCTGGGCTCGGTTTGAGGGTCATGGTCATTTAGCACTGCTGCACTGGGCCCTAGTGGCACAGCACCTGCTGGTGGGAGTGCGGGGCTGAAGCTGCTCATCTCATGGCATCCAGGGAGAAAGACTCACAGACAGCAGGACCCCCGTATCTCCTTCAAGGCCACGGCCATAACAACCTGACTTCCTTCTCCTAGGCCCCATTCCTAAGGCTTTTACAAGTAGTGTCACAGCTGAGGAAAAAGGCTTCAACATCTGGCTCCTGTGGAGGACATCTAACATCCAAACTATGGGATCATCTAATCCAGCAGTTTACACACTGACACCCCATCTTAAATGTATTAAATATTATGGACTAAATAAGGCTCACTCCACGCCAATATACACAAAGTAGATAACTGATCACACAGAGAGAAGAATATTTTTTGTGTATGTGTGGTGTATGTGTGCACCTGTGTGCACATGCATGCTGAGGCCAGAAGGCTGATGTCAGATGTCTTCCTCAATCTCTCTCCACCTTACTTTTAGAGACAGTTATCTTTCACTGAATCTGTAACTCATCAACCAGCTAGACTAGCTGACCAGCAAGCCCCAGGGATCCTCCTGTAGAGACAGACAGAGGCCTTGCCAATACTGGGATTACAGGCACATGCCACACCTGGCTTCTTATATGAGTTCTGGGAATTCAAACTCAGATTCTCATGCTTGAGCAGCAAGCACTTCTATGATTGAGCCATCTCCTAACCCTTTCCCCTAAAATATTGCTAAATTCTTTATTTACACAAAGTTTATAGTCTAATGGGAACAAAGAGCAGAAAAGAGACAATTTATAACAAAATAACTAGAATCTTAGAGCAAGATTCCCATATTGTTTGGTAACCTCAAGTAAAGGGGGTACTATAGGAACAAAGTTTAATTCATATTCAGGAAGTAGAGAGAAAAATGGCCATGCCTTTGTTAAAGAACCCTCTGACACCAGTGTCAGAGAACAGTGTGAAAAAAAGATTGAAGAACTGGAATCAAGTCCTTAGAATCCAGGAGGGAGGATCTGGAGAGAGGCTCAGAGCATGCACAGCTCCTCCAGAAGACCAGAATGGGGTTCCTAGTACCCATGTAAGGCAGTAAAACCCCCTGTAACTCCAGTTCCAAGGGATCCCATGACCTTTTCTGGTCTCAGTAGGTGCCTGCACCAACATGGCACACACTCACATAGACATACACACAAACACAAGAATAAAAATAAAATCTTAAAAAGAATCCAGGAAGAATAAAGAGGAGACTAGAGCAAAGATAAGGACAACAGAAATGAAGAAAGAACAGAATACACAGACACCATTAGGATACCGAATTGAAAGAACTACATGGGAGGGGGAGAGAGAAGCAGAGCTCCCAAAGGAGACACAGAAATGTGGGAATGTGGGAAGGAAAGACGGAAGCAGAAATTAGCTCTGAGAATGCAAGTTGAATCATCTGAAGGTGGCAAGTCACAGTCACTTGAGCCCCCAGAAGTAAAGAAAAAAAAATGTTAACCACTAATAGTGCTTAAATTATAGGGGAGGCTTACCATAGGACTATGTAGACATAAAGATTAAAAGGTGGCAAAAGAAAGAAAGCTTAAATAAAAAGTAATAATCACAAAGTGAGGAATAAACATGAACACATACTGCCACTGAGACTGAGCAGCAGGTAGAGTTGGCTTCCTGATCTGAGCACCTGCTGGCGTCCCACGTAGAGCAGGATTCTGTACTGTTTGAGCAAGAGGATTCCACTTTCGCAAACTATATAATTAAGTTTCTTATCTTTCTTCAATTGGAAGAATTTGATTTTGTGCAATACAGGTATTAACTAAAAAGTCTAAACTATCTTCTTTCCCCTCTGGAATCTTCCTGCACTCTTCCAAGCTGCTTTTGGATTCTACTACACCCCCACAATGTATTTTCTACACAGACATTCATGGAAGCAGCCGACTATTCCTCAGTCCCAGACTTCCTTATATTTACTCATCCCACTCAAAGGAAAAGCAAATTACTTATGGTATTACAACCCCATCCAACCAGGTTTGTCAACCCTTCTGTGAAGAATATGAAAGGGCTACAAGTTCTAGAGCTAAACAGATCTGAATTTAAATCCCACTTTCAACATTTTCTAGATCAGTGACTAATTTTAAGTGTTCCCATATAACACTCTACTATCTACAACTGGAAATGAGTTGTTCCTGTTCACTTGAACCCACTCTAATCTAAGGGCCAACCCCACTACTGCCAGTGAAACCAGAAACAATGTCCTTGTGGGGAAAGATGACCTTGGCCAATTTCAGTCTTCATCCTGCTGGGTCAGAAGCATGACACTGAAAATACCCCCTCCCTTTTATTCTCTCTCTCTCTCTCTCTCTCTCTCTCTCTCTCTCTCTCTCTCTCTCTCTCTGTGTGTGTGTGTGTGTTGCACACACATGCATTTGTCTGTACAAGTATATGGAAACCAGAGTTCTACACCAAGTGTCTTCTGTCATTCTCCACCTTATTTTTTGAGCCAGGGTCTCTCATTAAACCTGAGCTCACTGGTTGGCTAGCCTGGTTAGCCAATGAGCTCCAAAGATTCACCTGTCTCTGCCTCACTAGCACAGGACCACAGATATGTGCCATAATGCCCTGCTTTTATGTGGGTGCTGGGAGCCCAAAAGCAAGCAATTTACCCACTAGTCCACCTCCCCAGCCCTTCCTCCCCTTTTAAAAGCATCTTCATTTAACTTCTAGGAAAGCATTCCGTATCAGTATCAAATTCCTTGCTGGTTCTTTCATATGCCCTACACTTCATATTTGCACACAATGATATGACCAGAGTTAATCCTCAATCCTCCTTTATAATATCACTCCCAAGGTGACCTCATCCAGCTTTAGGTACTATCTACATGGCATCAAAGTTCCAATTCATATCTTCTAGTGGGATCTCTCTTCTGAATGCCAGACACTACCTGTAAAAGTCCTTCATGTTTCAATCACATTTTACACTCAACTTTACACTCAACTTTTCAAACTCCTTGTCCTCCTGTGTTTTTCATTTTATCAAATGGCCAACAGATTTTTCTAATTGCTTGGATTCAAATCTTGAATGATCCTTAATTCTTCTACTGTCACCCTATACCCAACAGCCAGTAAATTCCGTCAGCTATATCATCATGGTATACTCAAAATTCAAACTGCTCAAACCATGCTGGTCAAAACCATACCATTCCTCCTGTGTGAATACTGCCATTAACTTCAAATGGTCTTTTACTACCACTTAGCCATTACAATAGGAGCCTCAGAGAGACAGCAATTCCTTTCAAAGGACAGTCCCACCTGGCCACTCTTCTATTTAGCACTTCCTTACAGTTTCCCACTTTACTCAGATGAAATGTAAATTCTCTATGGCCTTAAATCCTGGTCTTCCATCATCTTCTTACCATGCCCACCATTACCCACCATGCTTCTGCCACAAGAATCTCCTTGCCCTGTCTGGCACACCCCAGGCAGTCTTCTGCCTCTTTGGAATTTTCTTAGATCTTCACATGGCTTGTTCCCTTTCTGCCCTCATGAAGCTCTCAACCTGAAAGTCACCTTGCACAACAGACCATTTATAACAACACCTCCAAACTATAAACTTATGGAAGAACGTGCCCCCTCTTTGGTACTTATCAACTTTCCCATGTTTCTTTTTCTCCATAGCCACCATTATCCCTAACACAGGAAATAATTTGCTTATTTTATCTTTTCTTCATGGCCTCGCATATAAATTCTGCAGTTAGTATTTTTGTTTTCTTTCCTTCTAGTTCCAGAGTCTACAATAATGGCTATGACACAGAATGTACCAGCATATAAGTAAAGGAGAATTAAATAATAAAGTATGTATGAGAAAGCTTAGAATGAAGACCTTCAACAAATGGTTGATTGACTTTAGTATTTGTGACTATGTACAAACTGAAGCACAGTTACCCCCAAACTGATAGAAGAAAAGTAACTGATAAAGCAGGTGGAGAGGGACAAGCACTGGACATTATATTTCCAGAGACACCAAATTTTCATCTAAGAGCAGCACTTAATCTGAGAAGGTTCATTCTAATTTAGAACATAAAACTCTTTTTAAAAATAAGAGAAAATAATCAATTTTTAAAGTTATAACCACTTTAGTGGTTGGAAGTGTAACTTGGTGGTAGATCAGGCACTTGATATATTCCGGGTCTGGGTTCAATTGCATGCACCAAAATAAAAAGAATTACTTCTTTAAAGATTTGACATATTGTCATGAAGGAGTAAAACAAAATTAGCGAAAATTATGTTTTCTTTAAAGTTAATGTAATTGATATTTTAAAGGGACAAGTTAGTTACAAATATTGTTTCTAGTAACTGCAGAGTATTTTGAAAGATATATATTTGCGTGTGTGTGTATATATATATATATATATATATTCATCAACAAATAATGTACAGATTTATTATTTTGGATTAAACCTAGTAAGAGAAATAATACATATTTAACAAAAGGCTAGTTTGGTATCCCCAAATGCTCTAAATATAAGCAGAAAAGAAAAAGGATCCATAAGCATCTAATCATTTTATAAAGATCTTTTCTTATCAAAATACTGGAATAAAATACTCCCAACAAGGGTATAAGATGGTTTCTTGAGCACCTAACATTTATAGAGCATCTCTTGGTATGGGAATACTTATAAACAAATTCATGTTTGTTTAATGCATAAATGGAAGGTAACTGTGAGAAATTATTGTCTTTGTTGCTCATCACAAACGCAACAAAATACTTACAGTTCAAGCTCTACTGATCGCCTTTGGTTCTATCACCTCGGGAATAAGAAGAGTGTTCAATTATAGAAGTTGAGCTCTACTCTAGAAGGAAAATAAAAATCACATCGAAAGGTATCAGTTGATGCCTTGGGTCAGTAGTACTTGTAGTGTTATTTGAGACTTTTTTTCACAGTGGAGCAAAGTGCAGGGCTCTGCTACACACCCTCACCTCTAGCCAGCTGGAAGGGAAATACCCAAATGGCAGGAGGACCAGGTCCTGCCTGACAGGAGATTCTGCTGAAGACATTACCTGACAATTAAGATGAGACTTCAAGCAATTATTAAAGACAAATAGTGCAGAGAGAGAAGAGGACAATAAGAGCATGGATCAGGATGGTGTGCAAAAAATGTTACCACATTCCCTTAAATACACAGAATAAAAACACACATGTCCATGTTTGAACACCAAGGTATAGCTTACATAAGCCTTCATTCTCACTTTAAAAATCTGTAGAATGATTTTTAGATAGATTGCATGCTCTCATTATTCTTCATATTTTCAAGATTACCAAAACCAAAGGCAAGGTACGATCTATAAATCCACCTGTGTCAAGACAATACTGTTCAAAGCCCATGTTGAATATAGTTAAAAATATTCATCTGCTGAAGGTTTAAAGAAAGAAAAAAATGTTATGCTTTTTTTTTTTTTTACTATGAAGAATGGATGACTTAGATTTGGTAATAATATATTTTTGTGTGGGCCCCTAGGTCACTGGTTCTACGGTGACTACCAGCATCAGCCATTTTAGGACATTGCCACATAGCAGCTGTCTTGCTCACAACGTGTAGAAGAAATGTGCTGCTTGCTGCTATTAATACTCATTGGACAGGTGTATACATTCCAAGTCATATACATCTGCCCATCTCCAGCACTTTGAAGCAGTGTGCTAAAAGCCACAGCAGCTGCTGCCGTTAGCAAGTCCGTCCATTGGTAGGCTCATTTCTCTCCATGCATTATCCGAAGCACTTTAAATGTTAAGATTTCATACTTATAATACATTTTCCTCTCTAAATCAAAATCATATGGAAAGACATTTGTGGCAGGTTTCTGCAAAACAAGAAAGCAACAGATATTCTTTCTCCCTGAAGAATGTGACAAAGACCAATCCACCTGAGAAGATTCTTAGGGGAATGTGGGAATCTGCAAGAGAGTACAGGTGTCCTGTGGACTGTGTATGTCAACTACACATACCACTGGGAAATGCATTTCTAAAATGTATTCATAAAAGATGCATTTTTTAATTAATTAATTTATTTTTTATGTGTATGAGTGTACTGTCTGCATGTAGGTTTGTGGACCCGTGTCATGCAATGCCGAGGAGACCAGAAGAGGGCAGCGGATTTCCCTGGAACTGGAGTCAAAGACGGTCCTCAGCCGCCATGTGGGTGCTGGGAATTGAACCCGGGTCCTCTGCAAGAGCTGTAGGTGCTCTTATCCTCTGAGCCATCTCTCCAGCACAAAAGATGCATATATCTAAACAATATAAGCCAAGGTGGCTTCCACCACCTGTTTTGGGGCACTACTACCTCTAAATCAATACCTAATATGGTGACTAAGTGATCCAATCTATCAGCTCAACTCTTCACCAAGAGTAATCAGAAAGTGCATGGTACCTACTACACTATAACGTCATTCTACTTAGATTTCCTCTAGCTCTACTCAGAAATAACTGGAGAGTACTTATGCTCTGAAAAATTACAACAGCATAGAGATATTAAGCCACCCGAGATACTGCCAAAGCCTACTCAGCATCCTTGGCCATATACTCTGTCCCTGGCAGTAACAGAAAGAGACTTTCCAGCTTCAAATCTATTTTCCAAATCCACATCTTCTTTCAAAGAACTCGGTATCTCCTTTCAGAAGAGTTCACTTAACCAGGCATTATTCCAACACACAATTAATATGCATTTTTAATGTCTGTATAAAATGCTTAATAGAGATGCTACTTTATGTTCTTAAATGATGTTAAATAATGCAGTAAGCATGTGGCACAAACTCAAATGTGAAAAACATCACTAAAAGGTCTTTAAATATATTACAGACTCCCCCCCCCCCAAAAAAAAGTCTTTGGAGGTCTGAAAGTTAAGGATGGCCTCATTTTCTTATGTCAAAAATCTTATAAAAAAGAGCAAGCACACAATATCCCCCTGACTCTTTTTTAAATATTGGGTATTGAACCTAGAGCTTCACACACGCTAAGTAAATGCTCTACCAATGAGCTTCTTTTTATTTTTTATTTAGACATAGCTTCACTAAGTTGCCCAGGCTGACTTTGAAATTAATAAATTGCCCAGGCAGGCCTTGAACTTGTAAAATGCCTTCCTCAGCCACCCAAGCAACTGAGACTACAGGTCTGCACAATCATGCCTGGCTACTGTGCCCTCTAACCTGGTTCAATAAGACAGCAGAACAAACACACAGTTCAAAGTTGCTTTGCTCATGCACTGTGGGTTCTCAGATCGCTGTGTACAACTGTATTTCATTGGTGAGGAAATTCAGGCACAGATGCCAGGGAACTACAGAACTCTGAATATAAAGCTGAAGAGGTCTTAGAATTCAGAGCCATGGGGGCTGAAGAGATTGGCTTAGTGGTTAAGAGCACAGTCTGTTCTTCTAGAGGACCCAGGTTTGATTCCCGGCACCCACATGGCGGCTAACAACCATCCAGTTCTAGGAGAATCCAATGCCTTCTTCTGACCTCCTCAGGCATTGCAGGACACAGATATACACACATGCAGGTAAAACGTTCATACACAAAAAATAAAAACAATAAATAAAATATTAAAAAATGATTTAGAAATATGACCACCACAATCCTATATTTTTATGCACTGGAAAATGATTTAAGTTTTTATAAGCTAAGTGCTTACCTAAATTCTTAATTCTAATAACAAACTTAGCAAACCCATTTCATTTATCTTCTTTAACCCTTTGTCTTTTGTCTTAAAAATCAAGATGCTCAAAACAGAATTTAGTACCCAACCAGAATATCACTTCCCAGCCTTGGTTTCTGGAGCAGCACAGATTCTTTACAAGTTCAGTAACGATCAGGCAAATATCTGTTAAATGCCAGGCAATGCCATGGATATTATATAGACGAAATGAACAAATTATGTGGAAACTCCTGCTCTCATAGAACTTAACTACCTATGTACAGGATAGTCTATCCGTGCTGTGGAGAATTTAAACACCAGGAGATATGCTGGGTGCACAGGGTGAGGTTCACTTTTTTTTTTTTTTTTTTTTTTTTTTTTTGTCTTTTGGACGGGTCCCCTTTAAGTCCCAGCTGGCCTGGAGCTCGCTATGTAGACCAAGCTAGCCTTGAACTCACAGAGATCCACCTGCCTCTGCCTCTCAAGTGCTAGGATTAAAGGCATGGGCCACCATGCCTGGCTCTAGGTTCACTTTTAAAAAAGGATGGTCCGTTGGGTCAGGGACATGGATCAGTGGGTAAAAGCATTTGCTGTACAAGCATGAGGACCTGAGTTCAAATCCCCAGCATCCACATAAAATAGCTGGGCACATCTGTGTATGCTGGTAACCCCAGCATTGGAGAGAAGAGGCAGATGGATTCCAGAAGCTCAGTAGCCAAACAGCCTATGTAAAACAGCAAGCTTTCAGATTCAGTCAGAGATCCTGTCTCAAGAGAGTAAGATAGAGCATGATGATAGGACACTCAGCATTCTCCTCTGCCTTCTGTTTCAGCACACAGACATACACATACCTACACATACACCACACAGACACACACATACACACACACTTAGTGAAACCCACAGGGATGATATCTGAATTTAAAGGTGGCGGTGGTAGAAAGAGTAAGTTCAAGGGACAGGGAGCAAGATGCTCTAAACACAGGGACAAAGTGCAACAGCCTGAGGTGAAGGCATTCCTGACATTCTGGTCTTAAATTTTACTGTAATTATTTTAAATACTGCATGCTTTCCTCTACTGAAAGATCTGCCAACTGCTTTGGGAGAAGGTCAGGAACATACATGTCACAAAGACTGCAGACAAGCTTCAGATTCTTCTGTCACTTCAAAGGAGTTGGTCTATGTTGCAAGGACCCCTTGCCTCAACTTGCCACCCCTTGCCTCATTGCTTCCCTTCCCCATTACAACTCAAAAGGCTAACTTCCTAAAAGTAACAGGACGACGACAAAAAGAAAGCTGCTTTGGAGAAAGGGCCCATTGTAAGAAAATCAAACGTGTTAGGCATACCATCTAACCTACCAGGAGCAGCAATATTGAACTTCTAAACCCACTGGTATTTGTATCCAGCTTTTAACAGTTAAGGGCTGGAGCTGGGCATGATGGTACATGCTTGTAATCCCAGTACTCACTGAGGACATAAAGGCCGAAAGCTCACAAGTTCAAGGCTAGACCGAGCTACATACCAAAGGGCTTGTCTATAAATAAATGAATAAAAATAAACAGTTAATTGCTAGCTGTGTTGATGTTTACATCTCATTAAATGCTACTTTGTATGGTTCTTGGGAACACATGTGCTCTCACAGTGACTTCTTTGGAGAAAGGCCCATGTTTGGGGACTGTCTGAATCCCACAAGGCTCTGCACATGGATGGCAGCAATACCTATTTGATGGTGATGTCATAGAAACTACCACAACAAGCAGAAGACGTTCCTCGTGTTTTAAATATCCTACCCGGTGGTGAGTAAATCCTAAAACAGACAACCTGGTCTCTCCAGGTAATTTGGATAATCTCAGAAGTTGGGGCAAGCTACTGTTTGTGTAATATTCCATTCTGCATAAATTGGCCCTTGCATTTTCAGTTTTAGGGACAATACACACTTTCAGTCTAGACACCAGCAATGCATTAGCCACAAAACGGAACCACACTATGTGGAACCCTTTTCAGTTCACATCAGGCAGCGTTTACAACAGTATTTTCTGAAAGGGACTCGACACGAAACTACAGACTCAGTCTATATGACATTGTCTGGACAGTCTAGGAAGACAAACAGCCAGGAAGGGAACAATTTCAGTGCTTGGAAGATATGGAGAAGTATTTTGAAATATATAAGCAAGGGGCTGGAGGTAAGGTAAAGCGTCACAGAAGAGCTGGCACCTGAACAGACAGGGTTTTGAAAGATGAATAGGCCTAGGACAATCAGACAGGGGATCACAGGGCATAACAAAGAGATTGTGCAAAACACTGTCAGAAACATCACAGATTGAAAACTGCTGGATGAAGGCGGTCACCAAGGCGGTCACCGGCAGTGAAGCCTGGTTGCTCTGTTTCTCAAGCTTTCCAAGAAAAAAAACAAGGAGCTCTCCAAAGGAGGGTGAGGAGGGAAGGAAAGTTCCACTAGCTCAAAGTGTGGTTAAGCCTCTTCATCTCCCTTTGCTTTGGCTTTCTGTTTTGTTTCTCTCTTGAAATAAAGCACTGTGCTGGCTTAAAACTTCAGTGGAGAAAAAGAACTTCAACTTTAGCGTGGAAAAGAAAACTGAGAAGTGAGGATGACTTACAGATTTTTTTTTAATTTACATTTCCCTGAATATATAAAAGGAGCGAGCTAAAAATTCAGGCATCACAGCTCTGAAATACTAATTCCAACCCTTCTCTTCAGCTCCACAAATATTTATTTTATGTTCACTGTCTGTTAGTTTCTGGGACGCCGGGCCAATGCTGCTCTCCTTTGAGCAAGCTCTTGCATGCAATAGAAGGGGAGGAATAAGCACAGGGCTCACAGCTGCCAACCCAAACCTGAAGCTCAGGCAGAGAGTTAAATTCCAGTCAATAAATCAGTGGAGTTTGTAAAAACACAGCAACAACTAAGACATGACAACTGCTAGACGTCCTGGATGAGGGTGCCCTGTCACCTCTTCTCTGATGGGGGGAGCTCAGATCACCTCCAGCCAGTGACATGGCATGGTGAATGGGGCCAGGAACGGGCAGAGGGCAGCGGAAGTTACCTGGGCGCTCAGGTAGATTTTCAGGCACTCCTCGCACACGGCCTTCTTGCAGCAGGGCAGGGGCTTGATAGGCTTGTCTTCCAGGCACACCCGGCACGTCAGCACCATGAGGGGCGCGTAGGGATCCCCTACCCCGCCCAGGCCAGAGTAGGGTGGAGCTCCTAACAGGCCTGGCATGTTGAAGGGCTCCGGGGCCAGGTAGAACTCCAGCTCGATGCTGCCTCCGTCGGGGGACAGGGGGTCAGCCGGGAGCGACGGCGGGCTGGGGAAGGACGGCGGGGGACTGGAGGGGGTCGGCCCGCGAGGAGCTCCGGGTGGGGACGGGGGCGGCGACAGTGGCTCGGCGGGGGCCTCGGGCAGGTCGCTCTCCACGCAGTACACGGAGCAGAAGACTTGGCGCTTGGCGGGCGGCAGGCGCCGCTGGGCCAGCACGTCCAGGACCAGCCCGTCGGGGGCCGGGGTACGGGGCGGGGACTCGGGAGGCCGGCCGGGGGGCGCCTCCTTCTGCTCGTCCTCGGCGTCTCCGGGGCGCTCCGCTTCCTCCTGCTGCGACTCCAAAGTCGGGGGGTTCAGGGGCCCGGCGAGGGGCAGTCCCGCGGGCTGTCCCATGCCCAGGCTGCTCGCCCGCTCCTCCGCGGCACTCGCGTCCGCGCAGCCCGAGTCGCTTCCGCAGCCACTCGGCTCGGCGGGGAAGGCGCGCGGCCCGGGCGCCCTGGCGAGGTCCCCTCGCGGCCTCGGGGAGTCGGGCCGGTCCGCCGCACCCCGGGCCGGGGCTCGCGCCTCCCGGGTCCCGCCGCCGCTCACCGTGCTCTGCTCCTCGCCCATCGCCGCCCGCGGCCCGCGCCGCCGCCGCCCATCCAGCCGCCGGGACCCCCAGCCGGCGCGGGGCAGCGCGGGCAGCGGCTCGGCTCCACTCGCCGCTGCGCTTCTGCTTCCGGGTCCCTCCTCCCGGGCCGGGACGCCCCACGCTCCCTCCGGGGAGCCCGTGCTCCGGGCCGCGGCGCGCGGGCAGCCCGGCTCCTCCTCCTCGTCGTCCTCCGGCTCGGCCGGGCACCGCCTCGCGGACGCCGAGGGCCGCAGGCTTCGGGCGCCCGGGCCGCATGCAGGTCGGGGCGGCGCCGCGCTCCTCGCGAGCCCCGGGCTGGCGGAGGAGTCTGGAAGCGGCCGTCAGTCCCGCGCCATCCCGGTCCCCTCGGCGGGGCGAGCGGAGGGTCGCGAGGCCTGCGGAGTCTCGGCGCGGCGCTCCCGGAGGTGTCCGAGCAGAGGCAGCTGCCGGCGCCCCCGGGGCACAGGCCGGAGCGCGCGACCTCCGCCCCTTCCTCCCTCCCTCGTGCTTCACCTAGAGCCTGTCTCTCCCTCACCCCACCCCTTTGGCGCACACCTCCCCACACGTACACACGCGCGCAGGCAGCCGCGCACACACTCGCACGCACACCCAAGTGGGTGTGATCTAAACTGGGATGCGCTCCTGCGCCCCGTTCACACTCGGCCCAGACAAACCCTTAAGTACGGTTCTCTGCTCTATGTACAACTTCCTGCAAAAGTACTGGAACCCGGAGCTGCAAGTAGAAAACACTGGCTGCCTAGGGATTTGGAGTTCAAGACGCAATGGCAGCTATTCTTCCAAAGGTGGCATAGAGAACCCTGTTTGTCTCATTCTGCAAGAAGAATCTTTGAAACCCACAAATAACCAAAAAAGCCCTTGTAGCCTACTCCTCACAGTACTTCGAAGCATTGTAACTAATCCAAGATTTATCCCTTTTTCCTCCCTTCGGTGTTCTCTCAGGAAGTTGTGTTTGTGGATTTAGTTTGGTTTTGTTTTATAATCTTTTAAGTGGGTAGCATAAAGTAATAAGATGGCCTGGCCTAATTAATCAACTGGATCACGGGAAAAAAAAATCATGGAGCGTTTCATTAACATAACCATATTCATCCCAAAAACTGTTTCCAAGACAACAATTATATTTGAGCCAGAACTTAATTATGTGTTGATCTATCTTTATTTTACAGGAAGTGATAGTCACCCAGACACCGGTGTGTTTTAGCTCCCTAAAGCCAATGAAAACATTTTAGGGAAACCAATCTCTTTCTTTTTCTAATTGTAGGAGGGAATTCAATTTACACATTCATGTAATAAGAAGGAGCTGTGAACTGTGTGTGGAATCTTATTTTTTATCATGAAGTTGTTGAATTGTTCTAAAATACTTTCCAAACCAGATGTAGATGCCACAAAAGTGACTAAGAAAGCAGTGACACCAAAGGCCATTTCCAATAAGTGCATCTGAATGAAGTGCAGCTACACCTGCAGGACAAATTGCATCACTCCACATTCCCTGTCACTCATTAGTCTGACCCAAGAATGGAGAATTCTTATTTTAAAGATGAAATGATACTCCAGGGACATGTAGACATAGCTCAGTCAGTAAAAGCACGGGGCCCTGCCTGACTGGACCCTCAGCACACACATCAAAAATAAAAAGGCAGCTGTGAGGCCCAGACAGGTGGATAGCTGGGGTTCACCAGCTGGCCAGCCAGCCTAGCCGACTCAGGGAGATTGCCTCAAAAACCAAGGCTGGAATACCACATCCAGGGATGACCTATGAACTGCTCACACAAGTAAATAAATATTGCTGGAAGACTTTATACCATCACAGCTAAACAATCTCGTGGTAACTATGTGTGTTTCAGAACAATACTCCTTCTGCTTGTTATCTCAAATGCAGGGACAAGAAGCCCATCCGCAAGTGCCCTCTGATGACTAGTCACTAGACTCTTTCCAAAGAGTTACAAAAATAATGACGTTATCCCAGTGGAAGCCACAGCAGGCTGAGAAGAACACAAGAGTAACATTAATGGATGCACAAAGTCTAGCTCTACAATATGTGAAAGAATAAAACCCCTCAAAGTCTGCCTGTGACCTTGGAAGCCTCTCCCCATGCACATTTATCACTGGGGTTCTACCAACTTGATCTGGCACTCTCTGCAGCTTCATTCCTTATCTTGGAGGTTGCAGGTTGACACCAAACTGACTAGATATCTCTGCTGGGATTCCAGATGACTGCTCACCTCTCACTGGCATGGCAGCACTTTCCCTGCCATGACGACTTCCTGCGGGATTCCTAGAGCTTCTATGAACATACAGCCATATGGTTCCCAGTCTCCACTCTCTATGTAAACCTTTACTTACCTGGCAATTGGTCTGATACGCACAGGACCCCAACGGTACGAAAATGAGTCAGTGCAATGTTACAATGATGTTTCTTTCATCATTTTTTTTCTGAATTCATGAAGCACCAGTGATAACTATGATGATACAATTTCATTTTTAAAAATAGTTGATGGGCTCTTTGGTCTCAGCGGCAGAAGCAAGATGACAAACGGAATGTCGTCGTTTGGAAAGCATCGCAATAAGACACACTTTGTGCCGCCCTTGTGGCTCTAAGGCCTACCACCTTCAGAAGTCGACCTGTGGCAAATGTGGCTACTCTGCCAAGCGCAAGAGAAAGTACAACTGGAGTCCCAAGGCTAAAAGATGAAATACTACTGGTACTGGGCAGCTGAGGCACCTGAAAATTGTCTATGGCAGATTCAGACATGGATTCCATGAAGGAACGACACCGAAACCCGAGAGGGCAGCTGTTGCGGCATCCAGTTCATCTTGAGGATTTCAACAATTGTTCATAAAATAAATGTTCTGTTTTCAAAAACTGAAAATAATTGATGGAAATATAGTTACTGTATAGGAAAATTTATATGTTATATATATAAATAATATTATATATATATATATATATATACTGAGCTTAATATTCTCCAGACTCGGGTCATTTGTAGACAGGTTGTATGTGGCTGTTACTACAACATAAGTGTCATTAAAGCTCTGCCTCTACCACTTTCATCTCTCAGCATGCCCCAACCTGCAATGAACTAAGCACTTCTCATAAAGGTCAGGATTTAATATCTGAACTCAGGTTCAGAATTCAGTGTCAGATCCAGAACTGCTGTCTGCAGTAAATTGTTTGGGGTCATTACTAAATATTTTCTGTTACCATCTTTCTTGTCATTGCCTTTAAATGTGGCTTGTTTTGGATTCCCTTGAAAACTTTGGCCAGATACTAGACAATTTGAAAGCTTAGAATTAACTTATTTGGAAAATATGTATGTTATATTGGAGAAACTGAATCACTTTAGTTGTTCATATTAAAACCAAAATGAACTTCTTAACTGTCATGAAGAAATGTATATTTAAACATCATGAAGCATAAAGTGTCAGGCTTGTTTATCCACAGAATAATTATTGAAACAGGTTAAAATTAACAAATTTTTTAATTAAAAATATTTCCTAATGAATGAGCAAAATGTTTTTCTAGGTCTGTTACTTAAAGGCACAGTGGGCTGTGGGTCCTTCTTTCCTCTCTTCTTCTATGGGGAAAGATAGCTTAGAATCACAAAAGAAAAGGAACAGCGTAAAAGAAAGAAAAGAAAGAAAAAAGAAAAGAAAAAGTGTAAAAGAGAAGCATATATGGTTTCATTTTCTTTTACCACCTAAATCTCCGAAGAAAAATCCAAGTAGTGAAATTTGTGAAAAGTTAATAAAAACAAATTGGTGTAATTTCTTCAGATTTTAAAGTGAATGTAAAAGTGCTAGGACAAAGCAACCAAATTAGAGAGGAAGAAGAAAGAGGAAGAGAAAAGAGGGGGCAGGAAGGGAGAGATAGAGGGAGAGACAGTGGGTGGGAAGGTAGTGAGAGGAAGGAAGGGGGAAAGAGGAGGGAGGGAGGAAAAGGAGAGGAAGGGAAGGAGGAAGCTGGTCCCCCCGTTGACACTACTCAAATAACTTTACATATTGGTGTTCTCCATTCTTGTTTGCACTTACGTTTATAAAATATATATGAAAGTAATAGTTTTGCTCCTGTGCCTTTATTACTTGCTAATATACCGTGAACACCTTTATTTCTACTAATATGTCTATAAGTCATAGTGATTTGTGAGCAACTGATATGTTTATTATGTTCTATGTAGGCTATGTGTCATAATGTAAATAGATCATCTATCATTTCAGTAGAGTATATAACATTTATAATGTTAATAAGAATCAAGTTAATATTCAATATAACTTTTACATATATTCCTAATATAGTATTTTGTGTGAATAAGTGTATCGCTTGCATGTATGTAAGTGCACACGTCACATATTTAATCAGTAGGTATGCTTTTCTAATTAAAAAAGAAAGATAATATAGTAGCTGTCAATCCCAGTCTGGTTATGTGTCATTTAATTCTGTGTGTGTTGTGTTCTCCATTCTGAAGGTTAGATAGAGTTCAGGCAGCATCTCTTCCTCATCTCCCTTGTGTTTAGTGTTCTGGTCACTTCCACTTAGTCACAGGTAATACTTTTAAATTCATGTCAACCATTCTCTTTGTTTTTATAAAGTGTGTAACAGACAAAAATTTTTAAATAAGAGTAGAATGGTTTCATTTTAAAGAACAGAAAAATAGACTAAAGTTTGTGGTTTATCTCCACATTAATGATTAAGGGAGCAAGTTTGATTTTCCTGTTATGATTCAACAGATATTTGGGGGATGTCTCAGTTTATTAATTTGTTCAATGGAAAAAAATCCTTTTCCCAATTTTTTCTTCATTATTGATTGTATCCCTTATAAAATACTTCAAACTGAAATTTGGTGATACCTACATATGAAAGCCTAGGTAGGACCTAGCATTCTGGATATACTTACAAAGAAGCAATGAAGGAATGCTATTCTGTAGTGACTTATGTATTAGAGAGTTGCAGTTTCTAAAGTATATACCAGGAGGCCCTGAAGAACTATAGTAAAATTCCAAGGGCATTATGGAGCTCTAAAGACTTTTCCAAGAATTGCTGTATTGCCTGTCAGATACCATGCAGTGCACTTTTCTTGTTTGGACATAATTATTATTAGAAATTTCTTTTGACTTAAAGGGTATCATGTAAAATTAATGAGTATCATGTAAAACTATTCTAAGAGAGTCTGGGGTGGAGAAGAGTATGCGAAGGGGAAGTAAGAAGAGGAGGAGAGGGGAAGTAGAGTAAGAGAAAGAACAGTCTCTTGAAATTAAATTTTAGATTTATAAGACATATTCATAAAGCATTAACATTGCTACAAAAGTTTGGCCTTTGTTCTAAGCTCCTGGGAGGCAACCTGTAAGTCTTGGAACTGGTCCACTAGACCTTTGTGCATTGCGGGGTCTTTAGCCCATGTCACACAGTCTGTACTAACAATGCTGTGAAAGCTTTGAGTCATGTGGTATGGGCTTCAACTCTGGAGGGTTGGAAACAGAGGTCAACTACGTGGGTGATCAGCTATGTCAACATTATTGACCTCTGTTGTATAAGACTATCCTCTGAGCTAAACAGACATCATCTTCAGTTCAGCTGTGCCTGCTTGCAAAAGATCACCAAACTCACCAAAGCTTGTTGATTGATGGAGGGGTGGAGAGAGTCACGAGATCTTCACCTGAGCATCCAGCCACTCCTCCTAATATGTTACAGGCAGTTGGGCCCTAATTGTGCATGGCCTCAGGGAAGGGATAGAATATACATAGCCTAGGGAAAACTAAGGGAAGCTGTCATCCATGCTCGGTGAAGACTATTTGGTACAGCTTTATGTGGGGAGCACCCAAACTCCTGTAAGCAACCCCTTACCCACTGCTTTGTAAATAAGTCCAATAAACACATTGGTTCTCCAGGGTGAATTTTGGTGGAATCATTCCTTGGTTTGGAAGCTTGGCAGGAAAGAGGTGGACTTTGTTTCCATATCTCTCCCCAAGTCCTGCTCCAAGGAGTTTTACCAACACCTCCAATAAAAACTCTGAACATTGAGGCTTGGGTGAACTTTCTGGTTGGCCCTATTCAGTAGTTTTGAGGATCATTGCTGAGAGACATAAGCATTGTCAGCTAGCTCCAGTGGCAGAAGATAGTGACAGTGCCTGGACCTTGTTTTCTCTGTGAGTCTGTCCTATTGACAATTTTCATCTGCTTTTAACCCTTCACTGTGATAAGCCATAACTGAGAGAAGGTTGCTGCTTTGCTGTGTCCATCTAGAAAAGTGTTGAACCCAATGATCCTCTTAACACTGAGTTACAATGTTGCAACAATAGAAGGAAGCGCATACATTTTTACAGGTTTTCAATTTTTTTTTTTTATCCCATGAAGAAAGGTGTCATCAAGAATATCTGTCATCTCACAATTCAAGATAAAGGCATAACAAAGAAAAATATTAATAAAATATGCATTACTTTTTTCTTGTCCCAAAAAAGTTCATGCCCAAACTCCTTGGATAAGAAACTCCTTCATTTCTGATATAATGGCTGCTTGAAATTAGTTCTGATATTTTTCTAGCAAGAGGATTAAATGGTTCTGAAAGTTTTAAGCCAACTGCTTAATCCATGCAGCTCTATTTATTTTAAAATACAGCAAATAGTTTTATCTATTTATCTCTTAACACACTGGCACCAAATTGGAATGAGGAAAACCCAGCTGCCTTTGGGGGATGTTAAATGCCACAAGCTGTTTTTCAAATATTGTGGCATCAATATAGCTCAAAATATTTTCTCAAATAGTTTTATTTAAATTTCTCAATACACAAGTATCAGAACAACTTTTTATTCACACATTCATAACTCATTTACATTTTTCCTGATATTTATATGATTTTGATGAGGCTCTGATAAAGTTTAGGATGATGAGGTATCATACTTCAAGTAAGATCACATTCTGAAATGCATGGGATTTAGAATTCACTGATCTGGGCTGACATCAGGAAAAAAACCACTCTCCCCATTTTCTAATCCTAGAGTACTAAATTATCTCTTACTCAAGATCTACATCTGTCCAGCCTTTGTAATTAGTGCCATAAGTTCTCCTAAATGTATTGTTTATATCAACTGTGGTTTTCATGGATTCTGACTATATGGATTTGATTACTTTAAAAATTATTTAACCGGGTATCTTGTTTTGTCTTAAATAGAGGTATATTTTTAACAGGAAAATTGTAATCCATTCTGGATCATTAAGAAAACTAGTTATGATGGCAGTTAAAAGCATGCATTAGAAAGCACAAAGCCTCACCCCTACCTGTGGAATTTTTGGCAATTGATAGCTGCTGGAAGAGGGAGAGTCAGTTTTCATTAAGGGTAGGATGCTACTTATATTGACCAGGCTACAGGGGATAGACCTATGGCCATGACTATTTGGGAAATACAAATTAGACTGGATACACCTTAAGAAATGATGAGGGTGGGGGTGGATCTGAGATAGGGAGGAATTCCAAATATGATAATTATACATTGTATGACATCCTCAAAGAATCAAGAAAAAAAAAAAAAAACAAGCATTAGAGAATGGAGCCCCAAGGGCACAAAGTGAAGTAATGGCCTCTTGTTATGTTGTTGAGTCATGAAGGCAGTAACATGGAGGAAGGAAAACAAATGGCTTCCTGTGTCCCAGAGTACAATCCGAGTCTTCCTAAGACTTTGGTGAGGCACCTTTCCCCACCGCCCTTTTCCCATTCCTTCTCAGTTATTCCACATGCTTCCACTGGCTTTTCATTCGTCCTCAAATGTCCCATCATGCTCTAAGCTCAATTCTTCAGTCTGTGTCCTGTGCACTGATGCTATCTACTAATGCCCATGAAGCTTAGTCTTCATCGTCAGCAGGGTGGAACTCCTAGGAGACACACCTTTGAATGTGTCTATGAAAGTGTTTCCAAAAAGGTTGAACTAAGGAAGGAAGACCCACCCTGAATCTGGGTGGCGCCATCCCATAGGCTGGGGTTCTGGACTGAAGAAAAAGGAGAATGTGAAGTAAGACCAGCATCCCCCCCCCACCTCTTTCCTGCTGTTATAATGGACGCTCCTTCAAACTAGGAGCCAAACCAACGAAGCCCTCCCCTTAAGTTGCTTGTGTCAGGTAGTTTTATCAGCAACAAGGAAAGTAACTAATATAACTTTTTAATGTGTATCTCTGCACGTATAGAAGTGCACCTGTGGTGTGCAGTGCCTACAGAGGATAGAAGACAGCATTAAATTCCCTGGAACTGGGAATTACAGACAGTTGTTAGCTGTCATGTGAGTGCTGGGATTTGAACCTGATTCTACTGCAAGAATAGCCAGTGCTCTTAACTGCTGAGCCATCGCTCCAGCCATTAACTCTTTTTTTTTTTTTTTTTGGTCTTTTTTGAGACAGGGTCTCCATGTAGCCCCAGCTGTCCTGGAACTCACTCTGTAGACCAGGCTGGCCTTGAACTCACAAAGATCCACCTGCCTCTGCCTCCCAAGTGCTAGGATTAAAGGCGCATGCCACCATGCCCGGCTTAATTAACTCTTGATCAGTTTTCTTCAGGTCTTGGTTCCAAAGACCTTTGTCAGAGAAGCATTCCTGACCAACCTAGATAAAACACCATCGCCATCTGCACCACTTCACCCCCAGTCATCTTTCCCTAGATTTTATTTCTCAGGGACTCGCCCACCTGAGTTAATCTGAACTTATTCCTTTGTTAGCCATCTATCTTTTTTAAAAATTTATTTATTTATTTATTTATTTATTTATTTATTTATTTATTTATTTATTTATTTATTTATTTTTATGTGTATGATGTACTGTCTGCATGTAGGTTTGTGCGCCCCTGTCCTGCAATGCCTCAGAGGTCAGAAGAGGGTTGTCAGATTCCCCTGGAGCTGGAGTTTCAGAAGGTTCTCAGCCGCCGTGTGGGTGCTAGGGATCGAACCTGGGTCCTCTGCAAGAGAGTCGGCACTCTTAACCACTAGGCCATCTCTCCAGGCCCAAGCCATCTATCTTATACATTTTAAATTGCATGAGAAAGAGATTTTTCTCTTCATCTACTCTTTTTTCTGCAGCTGCTGGAAATGCACTTGACACATAGAAGGTGCTCTCTGTACATATTCAAATGATAGAAAAGAAATAGAAGGAAACAAATGCCAGTCTGAGACTTGTCCCACCTCTACTTAGGAAATCCTGATTCCATACCAGTTGTTTCGATGCCTGTCATACAAAGCAAGAAAGAAGATTTGCTAAACCAGTTTAGTTATTTTTGAAATTTACATTTTGAAAAGCAGTTTCCAGTATCATCTTTAAAGTAATGGTACTAATCATCTGAATCAGCTATTTCAATGAAAAATGTCTGTAGGTTGTGTGGTGCATACATATGTTCCTGAGACAGAGCTCCTGATTTCTGTGCTGTGATGCTATACTGGCGCTGACACCATTCTCCCTGTGGGATGTGGCAGGGAACTCCCTCTTCCTGTCACTTCCCGTTATTGCAGTTTATTATTTCTGTGCCTCCTCCCTTGACACTGTACTTCCCTCTTTTTATCATATGTCTGTTACAGTATTAGCCAGTGCATTTGATGTGATTATAGAGCATGTTCTGTGACGCATATTTGTTATTTCATTATTTGCTTCCAATTTTAGACATGACTAGGAGATATTGTGAAATTGTAGCTCCACAGAGCTTTCCACATCTAAGAAACTAGTCAACATGGTGCCAGTGTTGCCCAGAATGGAGACTGTGTGTGAACGTCTATGGAGGTTTACAGACAGGATCTGCTGATCCCTGTTGGAATGAATCATGAATACATAAGACTTCTTAGTCCCTTGTTCACAGGCTATGCCATATCACTTAAACTATTTCCTCTAAATCCAAAAGATAAATCAATTAAATTATGGTAAATTTTGTTACCAGCAATCTCTCAATGAACTTGAATTAAATAGGACTTGATTCTTGAGGAACTGGCTTGTTTCTCTGATGGTTTCAAAAAGCTAAAACTTTATATTTAATTCTAAGCCTTTTAAAAGTATTTTATTTTTATTTTAAATTATGTGTATGTATGTATTCTCACTTGAGTGTGGAGGCCAGAAGAGGGTGTCAGTGTCAGATCTTCTGAGCCAAATGACTGCTGGAAACCTAATTCTCCTCCTCTGGAAGATCAATACATGCTTTTAACCACTAAGTCTGAGCCCCTTAATTCTTGTTTGTTTTGTTTTAGTTTTTGAGACTGGGTCTCTCTGTAGCCCCAGCTGGCCTGGAACTCCCTATGTAGACCATATCACAAAGGTTGCCCTGTGTCTGCCTCCTGAGTGCTGGGATTAAAGGCTTGAACCCCCCAACAGACCTTGGTTTTTTATTGTTGTTTTTTTTTTTTTGAGTTTTTTAAATGACCATTTTAAAGCAGCAGTGAAGATGCACAGCGTGTGATCATTCACTTTTTGTACTTACAACACTTGGTTTAAGAGAAGGTTAAAAAATAGGAACTAAGAATTTTACTCACTGAAAAACAGTATGCGTCAAATCAAATTTTGAGAATTCAAAGATGCTGTTTTCCTTGAGATGGTTAAGATGGTTGGTTTTAGCATTTTTTTTCCTTTAACCCCAAACTGACCATATTTGTTTGCTAAGGTTGACTTTAGAAAAATTGTGAAATAATACGTAATATTGCTTTCTTTTATGGGGTGAGGGGCCTCACACTATTATTTTGAAAATATTATCTCTCACCATAGTCATCTGGCAAGAGCTGGAATTTTCCGTCATCATTCCTACATCAAAACTTACCTTATCTGTGTTTAATTCTCTCAGTCCTTTATACTGTCCTTCAAATTTCAATGGGTGATTATTCCCATAATAGTAGCTTACCTGACTATGACATGGCTTACAGTATGTTTTTACATGCATCATGCTGTCTGGTTGCAGCCACAGTGTAGAGTAAAAATTTCTAATACACAAAAATAGTAAACTACAGCCCACTATCTGTTTTTGTATGAATACTGCTTTTTTACATTTTAAGGAACTGTTTAAAAAGGTAACAATAGCAGAAAGGAATAAACCACAGAACATTGTCCTTAAATCTGAAATATCTGCTTTCAGTCACTTTACAGATAAAGTTGTTCTGTCACTGAGCTAGGGATATAGTCCTCATTGAAAGATGAGTAAACAAAACAGAGATGCAGATGGGGGCAGTGAGATGGTTCTGTCAGGTTAAGGCACTTCTGCCAAGCCTGATGATGGCCTCTCTACCACTTGTCCACACACAGACAGAGAATATAATGGGGGGGGGGAGCTGCAGAGAGATGAAGTGCAAGAAGCCATTTGTTTTTAAATCTTTTTTTAAAGAAAAGGTGTTGTGAAGAGAGCTGTGATAAACATAGATGTGCATGTATCTCTGTAATAGGATGAGTCTTGTGGGTATATACCCAGGAGTGGTATAACTGGGTCAGGTGGTAGGTTCATTGTGAGTCTTTTAAGAGTTCTCCACACTGATTTCCATAAGGGTTGCATGAGTTTGCATTCTCACCAGCAGTGGATGAGTGTTCCCCTTTCCCCACAACCTCTCCAGTATTTGGTATCCTTTGTTTTCTTGATCATAGCCAGTCTTACTGGAGTAAGGTGACATCTTAAAGTGGTTTTAATTTTTATTTCCTTAATTATTAGCAATGTTGAACACTTTTTAAGATGTTTCTCAGCCATCTTTACGTCATTTGTGAAGTCTCTTCTCAGCTCCACATACAAAATATATGTATATACACATATATATGTGTATATATATATATATATATGTATATATATACATATATTTTGAAGCAATACAAATTAGAAGGAACAACAACAACAACAAAAGACTGGGAGAAAACCTGCTGAAATAGTAAACTTCTGCCCCAAACAGTAAACCTCTGCATTGAAAATTTTTTTAAAAGACAGAGAGTTGGATACAGGTTGCTTCTGGCCCACAGCAGAGAGCTGGGGTGCAGGCCCTTGGGCAGGCAGACTAGCTGGGAGCAGAGAACCCTGGGAGGTGAGGTGCACAGACTTTAGCCTGAGTTGGATAGAGGTTGCTTCTGGCCCACAGCAGAGAGCTGGGGCGCAGGGTAACAACTCCCCCTCCCCCCCACCAACTGGAGCTCCAGACAGAGGTTCCAATTAGTCTTACATCCAACCCAGAAGATCTGGCTGGCAGCATAGGACTTACAGTGCTCAGAAGGCGTCACTTGGACTGTTGCCCACCCAGTTCTTGCAAAACAGAAAGGGAAGAGTGAACTATACCTTCCAATATATAACCAAAATTGAAAACCCGAAACCTAAGCAAGTCAGCACTCCATATTTAAGGAGACTACAAGGAAGGCACCTGAAGGAATCAAGGAAAGCAATGCTCCAACACGGTGAAGAGACATTAGAGATTTGCACCAGAATACAGGCAAAAAGTAAAGGATTGCCAAAGGCACAACACAAAGACAATATGGGAAAGGCCCAGAATAACCCCACACCAAACTCTACAGAGCCTGTGGAGGACCCCTTCAATTGGTCCTCTGTAGAGATAGCCTAAGATACAGAATGTAAATTAACAATCACAGATATATTCAAAGAAATCATAGAACTAAGAAGAGAGAATGAAAAACTTAGAAAGAACCTAGAAGGACATAATGAGAAACTCTGGAAGGAAGTGGAAACACAGAAAAGAACCCATACTGAAATGATAATGGAAACCAATGAACAAAAAACAGAGCTACAAGAAAATGTTGAAAAGCTCCAAAAGGATGTAGAAATAATAAAGAAAACACAAGATGAAATAAAAAAGAAAATCAAACACTCATCCAATCAACAGGAAAGAATGGGAAAAAGCCTCAGAAGCAGAATGGAGGAAGCAGAAAAAAGAATATCAGACCTAGAAGATAACACAGAACAACTAAAAACCTCAAGTAAAGATTATGAAAAGTTTAAAAATACACAAGAATGGAATAACCAGGAAATGTGGGACACTATGAAAAGATCAAACCTCTGCATCATAGGGATAGAGGAAGCAGAAGAATCCCAAGAGAATGGTATTGATCAGATCTTCAACAGAATAATAGGTGAAAATTTCCCCAAACTAAAAAAAGACAAACCAATACAAATACAAGAAGCACATAGAACTCCAAACAGACAAGATCAGAAAAGAAACTCTCCATGCCATATCGTAGTTAAAACATTAGATACTCAAAACAAAGACAAAATTCTGAAAGCCACAAAAGAAAAACAATAAATTACATACAAGGGGAAACCTATCAGAATTACAGCTGACTTTTCAGCACAAACTATGAAAGCAAGAGGAACGTGGACCAAAGCATTCCCAGTGCTAAATGACTATCAATGCCAACCCAGGTTACTATACCCAGCAAAAATGTCAATTCTAGTTGAAGGAAAGAGAAAAATCTTCCATGATGTAAGGAAGATGAAAGGATACATGTCCGGAAAACCAACCCTTCAGAGAATACTTGAAGCAATTCAAAGGACAGAGGAGAAAAGAAACTACCCACAGACACCTGGAAACAGAAATTAATAAAAGCATAACTGCAGAAATAGAAACCTAGACTAAAACCACAAATGGATAATAAGGTGAAAGGAAGCAACACACATCTCTCAATTATCACCTTAAATATTAATGGACTAAACTCTCCAATCAAAAGGCATAGACTAGGAGTATGGATTAGGAAACAGAATCTGTCTATATGCTGTCTACAAGAAAACCATCTCGCCCTTAAGGATAGGCACCAACTTAAAGTGAAAGGATGGAAAAAATATTCCAAACAAATGGTACCAAAAAGAAAGCAGGAGCTGCTATTTTAATATCAGCCAAAATTGACTTCAAAGTAGAAGCAATTAGAAGAGACAAAGAGGGCCATTACATCTTTATCAAAGGGAAAATTAACCATGAAGACTTCACAACCATGAACATATATGCACCAAACACCAGTGCACCGATCTTTATAAACACAACTCTACAGGCCCTTAAGGCACAGATTAACCCCAGCACACTCATAGTAGGGGACTTCAATACCCCACTTAGTCCTTTGGACAGATCAACCGGGCAAAGAATAAACAGAGATACCTCTTAACTGAACAACACAACACAGCAAATGGACCTCACAGACATCTTCTGAATATTTGATCCAAACACCAGAGAATATACTTTCTACTCAGCACCCCACTGAACAGAGCATTCTCCAAAATTGACCACATACTTGGACACAGGAAAAACCTTGACAAATACAAAAAAATTGAAATAATTTCATGCATTCTATCAGACCATAGTACACTAAAGCTCAATATCAACACCATGACAAGTCCTGCTACCTACAGGAGCATATGGAGACTAAAAAACACACTCCTGAATAATGAATGGGTCAAAGAGGAAATAAAGAAAGAGATAAAGGCATTCCTGGAACTAAACGACAATGACAGTACAACACAACAAAACCTATGGGACACTTTAACAGCAGTCCTAAGAGGGAAGTTTATAGCCCTGGGTGCCCATATTAAAAAAATAGAAAGAGCACAAATAAATGAGCTAACACTGCAGCTAAAAACACTTGAAAGACCATAGCAAATGAACCCTAAATGCAACAGACAGGAAGAAATAACAGAAATCAATGAAGTAGAAACAAAGAAAATACAAAAAAATCAACAAATCCAAAAGTTGGTTCATTGCTAGAATAAACAAGATAGACAGACCTCTAGCCCAGTTAACCAAAAGAAAGAAGGAACAACTCCAAATCAATACAATCCATGATGAAAGGGGAAATATCACAACAGACAATGAAAAGATCCAGACAATCGGGGGCTGGAGAGATGGCCTAGCAGTTAAGAGCACCGACCGCTCTTACAGAGGACCCGGGTTCAATCCCCAGCACCCCATGGTGGCTGAGAACCGTCTGTAACTCCAATTCCAGGAGAATTCCAGTTCCAGGGGAATCCGATACCCTCTTCTGACCTCCGCAGCATTGCACGACATGGGTGCACAAACTTGCATGCAAACAGTACATTCATACACATACATACATAAATAAAATTAATAAAAAAAGAAAAGATCCAGACAATCATATGGGAGTTCTTCAAAAACCTATACTCTAGCAAATTTGAAAACCTAAGGGAAATGGATGAATATCCGCAATCCAGGGAATCACCAAAGCTAAACAAAGAAAAGACTGACAGCTTAAACAGACCCATAATATATGAAGAAATTGAAAATGTAATAAGAGACCTCCCAACTAAAAAAAGCCCAGGCCCAGATGGTTTCACAGCAGAATTCTATAAAATATTTAAAGAGGACTTGCAACCATTATTACTCAAACTGTTCAGAAAGATACTAGCAGAGGGAAATCTCCCAAATTCCTTCTATGAAGCCAGTATCACTCTAATACCAAAACCAGGCAAGGATGCAACCAAAAAAGAGAACTACAGACCCATCTCGTTAATGAACTCAGATGCAAAAATCCTCAACAAAATACTTGCAAACTGTATACAGACCCACATCAAAAAGATCATCCACCATGGTCAAGTTGGATTCATACCAGAAATGCAAGGATGGTTCAACATATGAAAATCACAAATATCATGAAACACATAAATGGACTGAAGGACAAAAACCACACAATCATCTCAATTGATGCAGAAAAAGCCTTTGACAAAATCCAGCATCCCTTCATGACTAAAGTGCTAGAGGGAATTGGACTGGAAGGATCATTCCTCAACATAATCAAAGCCATATACAAGAAACCCACAGCCAGCATCAACCTAAATGGAGAAAAGCTAGAAGGATTCCCCCAAAAGGTAGGAACCCATCAAGGCTGCCCCTTGCCACCACCCCTCTTTAACATAGTGCTGGAAACACTGGCTAGGGCAATAAGGCAAGAAAGGGAAATCAAAGGAATACTGATTGGAAAAGAGGAAGTACAACTATCCCTCTTTGCAGATGATATAATAGTTTACCTAAGGGATGCTAAAAACTCTACCAGAAAACTCCTAGAAATGATTAGGAGTTTCAATAAAATGACAGGTTATAAAATTAACCTTGAAAAATCAGTAGCCTTTCTTTACACCAACAACAAGCAACTGAAGAAGGAATACAAGGAGACCTTCCCAATCACAATAGCCTCAAAAACAATAATATACCTAGGAATAAATCTACCTAAGATGACCAGAAGATCTCTACAACAAAAATTATTTTTTTTAACTCTTTGAAAAGGAATTGAAGAAGATAATCAGAAGATGGAATGAACTCCCATGCTCATGGTATTGTAAAAATAATATAGTAAAAAGTCATTCTACCCAATTAATAATAATAATTCAACACATCCACAATACACATCCCTACGACCATTCTTCACAGCTTGGAAAAAAAATTCTTTAAATTCATATGACAACAAAAAAAACCAAAAAACAATAGCCAACAACCCTGAGTGAAAACAGCAATACGGGGAATTTCGATACAGACATCAAACTACTACAGGGTGATAAAAACAGCCTGGTACTGGCAGAAAAACAGACCATAGACCAATGAAACAAAATTGAAGATCAAAACATGAGCACCTACAGTTTCAGCTATCTTATATTTGACAGGGGGCCAAAAAGAAACAACGGAAGAAAGACAACATCTTCAGCAAATGGTGTTGGCAAAACTGAATGGCCCACGTGTAGAAAAATAAAAATAACCCCTACCTCTCACCCGGCACAAAAAATCAACTCCAAAGATCAAAGACCTCAATTGGAACCCAAAACCCTGAAGTTGTTAGATGAAAAAATTAGGCAGAAACTTACAAGACATGGGTGTAGAAAAGACTTTCTAATCAGACAGCAGCTGCACAGAAATAAGGTCCAACAATTGACAAGTGAGTCCTTATTAAACTCAAAAGTTTTTGGACAGCAAAGAAACAATCAAGGTAATGAAGAGAAAACCCACAAAAAAGTGGGAGAAACCGTCACTGCTTATTCTCTGACAGAGCATTAGTTCCAGAAGATGAAACTACTCAAAAAACAAAGAGCAAGAAAACAAATGATTTAAAGCTCAAAAGAGGGAGTAAAGAGCTGAGCAAGACATCACCAAACGAGGGAAGATTGCCAAGAAACATCTTTAAAAGGTGTTCAATGTTGCTAATAATTAAGGAAATGCAAATTAAAGACACTTTAAGATTTCATCACCCAAATAGGCTGCTGGAGCAAGAAAACAAATTAGATGCCAATTGCTGGGAGGGTGGGGGGAAAGGGGGAACACTCAATCCGCTGCTGGTGGGAATGCAAACTTGTACGACCAATATGGAAAGCAGAAGGGAGAACCCTTAAAAGACCAAAATGAGCCCAGCTTGACCTAGCCATACCGCTTCTGGGTATATACCGCATCAGACTCGTCCTACAGCAGAGATACATGTAGAGCCATGTTTGTGGCTTGCTCTCTTCAAAGGCAAGGAGTTGGAACCAACCCAATGTCCCACAACTGATGAGTGGATACAGAAATGTGTGACATCTACACAATGAGTACGTATGCAGTGGGAAAGAAGATGACATCATGAATTTCCAGGTAAATGGTGAACTAGAAGAGGTTATGCTAAGTGAAGTAACGAGTCCCCAGAAAAACAAAAGACGAAATGGTAATCCCTCATCTGTGGAGCTCGTACCAAGTATCCTAGGTGGTAAAGACAACAATGAAAGAAATGTTAATATTATACTCCTGACGATCTAAAGACAACTATGCTCTTGTATTGGGAATCCCTACACAGGTTCTCGAGCTGACCTAACACGGTTTCAGACCTTGACTTTTAGTATATTAAATAAGGACATGGGTGCGATCTTAGTAGAAGGTTAATAGGGATTAAAATGGAAAGTGGTGAATCAAGAAATAATGCTAAGGAAATAACATACAGTTGGTGTTTCCAAGATACAAGGTTAATGTAGGTGTCAATGTAATAGGCTGGGGCAACTAGCCTTTCTGGGTGTTTTAACGACCATATCTGAAGTCCATACCAATTTGACCAAGGGACCTGGGGACAGCTTTGTTCCTTGCCCTCCAGAGGTCACCCAAGTCTTAGTGGATTATATGTGGGGTCATCGCTTGAAAAGTCCTGCAGAGGTGGGTTACCATTCTTCCTGTTCAGGGTGGTCTTGGAGAGCCACTAAGAGGACTTCAGCCAGCGTCCAGACTATAAAGAGGAAAATCTGCTCGCCCTTCAGAAAAGGAAGCCTGGTCCTAGCAAGACCTGATATTTGGCGCTCATGTGGATGGAACTGGTGGATGAGGACTTGAAAAGAAACAAGGGCTCTCCCCTCCCTCCCTCGTCCTCCCCCTCCTTCCCTCCTCCGTCCCCCCTCACTCCCCCCTCACCCCCCAAAAAAAAAAAATAACCCAAGAGACCCCTGAGGCCAGATCCGCAACTGACCTCAACAAAACAAACCTTGGTTAACCTGGGCCTATCTGGATGGCCGTAGGCATCCAGATAAAAGTAAACCAAGAAATAAATGATAAACCAGAGAAACTGTAATGGAGACACAAAACGAGATCTTAGTAAAAGACAAAAAGAAAAAAAAAAAGAGAGCACCATTGTTTGGCCTGTCTACAATTCTCACAGGCGGGCACATGTGCTCTGTAGATGTCACTGTTTGAGGCACTCCTCAAAGACATAAGATACAGCTTTTTTACTTTTTAGCCTTCCAATGTGGACTGAGGACTGCTGAGATACTCAGCTTGTGAACTAAGCAGCTAATGGAAATTCAGCCTCCTCAGAAGATGGACTGACATTGTTGGATTACCTCAGCAGTATCATGGAGGCCAATGCAGGGGGATCAAGACAGGATGTGTGCTTACTGGACTTCATTTGGGGGCACAATATTTGAAGCAGAAGCATATCAGTAAAGGTTTCCTTCTGCATAAGTTTTTTTTGTAGTGTAATGTCTTAATCATAGTCTACCATCAAATATTTTAGGAATATCTTTAATGTTTAGATAGTATATTAGCAGTATGCAATAATTACATCATAGGTTCTCAAGCAGAGGAAGTCTATTGCAAGGACCTTCTTTGCTGCCAGTTATCATAGGCTGTTTAAAGTTAGAAAACTGAATAGAAACACTGAATATTGTAGAAATGCACTTTGCTCAGTAATACTTTAGTTGTTGCAATATTAGATTATCCATTTGGTTTTTACAGAAAATCCTTAACTGTAATTGATGGTTGTTGCTGTAATAGTACATTGCCTGTATTTCTACCTCTAGTAATGGGCTTTATGTGCTAGATTTCAATATCCTTGAGCCTGGGAAAGTGGACAAGTCATTTAAAAAAGAAACATGGTTTACTTGCACAAAACTGAACAGATTTGAGAGATCGTTAATGCCCTTGAAGTAGTTTTTGTGGGTGTGAAACAAATGGTGAAAATTTGAATTGTTCCCTTATTATAGTATTGAAATTAAGTCTACTCAATCTATCAAATCATGTTCATGCCCTGATTTTATATACTTGTATCTATCAATAAACATTAAAAAAATGACTGAGAAAAAGATGCAAGACACATATGGCAGAATGCATGAACTTGGGCAGGATGGGGGGCAAAGAAGGGGGAATGGGGATAAACTTGATTAAGAAATGTATGAAATGCCCAAAACTTAAAAAAAAAGGAAAAAAAAAAAGAATAAAATTGAAGATCCCCCCAGAAGAGTAAGTGTTATAGTTTCTCTTGGTCTCCCAGAATTCTAAGATTATGAGCAATTAATAAGAATGAGAAGTAGGAAGATGGAAGAGAGTGTTTATTTGCTAGACACTTTGTTTGTTAAAATAATATTATTTATTTACTTATTGTGTATAGGGAGGCATAGCACAACATGTATGAGGAGATTAGGGACAACTTGTGGGAGTTGCTTTTCTCCTTCCACCATGTGGGTTCCAGGGTTAGAAGTCAGGTCATTAGGCTTGAAGGCATGTGCCTTTACCCTCTGTGTCATCTTGCCTGCCTGAGACATGCACTTCATACCAAGAGATCTAGGATGCACTCTTGTATACAAGTAATTAAGAATTTATATATATATGTGTGTGTGTGTGTGGTGTGTGTGTGTGTGTGTGTGTGAACCCCTTTGTATTACACAGAATCCTCTATGGTTTTCAGTAGGTGGTAAAATTATACAATACAATTAGATCCAATAGAAATGTAGAATCAGTAATAGGCAGTGATATAGTACAGAATCAATGTTCAAGGGCATATTCCAAGTAGCTCGTACTAGACATGGAACATTAGAAAACAATCTAATTCTAAAACCCAGTTAGCATCCTAGAGGTTTGAATGACCAGAGGACAGACAGAATTTAGGGCAATGTGGCTGCTGGAAATTGAAGAATGAATCAAATAATAATGCTAAAAAGCTAAGGTACAAATTCCATGTATTCTCCCAAAAATCTCTGGCCGACCCCAAAACATATGTCCATGGACAGATTGCAAACAACCCAATTAATAACATAATTAAGCTTAGCTGCAATATGCTACAGAGAAACAGTTTTTAAAATTTGAACCCAGTCAAGAGTAAATTGCTCCATAGAGCAAAACAAAACAATGTTTTGAGAAATATAAAGAATTGAGAGTCTCTACAACATATTACTTCAAATCCTAGGACTTAAGACTTAAAATAAAAATGGGAAAGGTAATTCATTTCAGAGCACAAAACAATGCATAAAGAGCTACAGGATAACCTAGGTGTTGGAGTTAGGAGACAATTAACCTTCCTCCTTGAGGAAGGTTAATATTTCTAAGACCAGTGAAGCAACTTCTCTTGATGGGCTTCTAAATTTTCAGCAGATATGTAGATATTATAAAACAAAATTAATTTTCCCTTATAATGGAAAACTACAAAATAAAACTTGAAAATGGACAAATAAAAATTGTTTAATCTATAAAAGAGCAAAATATGCTTTAAATGCAAATGTCTCAAGTATCTGTGAAACAACAGCAAAATATCTGATTCCCAAGTAACTGGAGTCTCAGAAGGAAAGCTGAGAGATTATGGGGAAAATAATTCTTTAAAGAAGTATTATTTTAAAACCCCCTAATTTAGTGATCAAAGATTTCAGCAAACCTTAAAAAGGATCAATGTAAGGAAACACTAGCCTCTGGGACTGAAAATAGTCAAGTTGCTGAAAACTGATTATAAAATACTATTTTTGTAGCAAAGAGGAAAAAAAAGCATTGCACAAAGGAAATCACTGATTTAAATGTTTACTGATTTTTTTTAAATGTAGGTAGAACTATAACACTCAGAAGATACAATAATGGCTTCTTTGAGCTGTTACAACAGCAGCAACAACAACAAAAAATCAACCCAGGATTGTATAGCAAGTGAGAGTATTTAGGTAATATTTAGAATAAAGGTAAATAGAGATGTTTCAGGTAAAAGAGAAATTATCACCAATAAATCCATCTGCACTATAAGCAATATTGAGACATTTCAGGCCGAAGGAAAATGGTATAAGAAAAAAATTTATTCTACTGAAGAATGAAGAAGATAAACTATACAAAATAATGGCTGGAGAGATGGCTTGGTCAATAAGGTGCTTACTGTGCAAGCATGAGGAGCTGGCCTTAGCACACACAAAAGGCTGTGGACCTTTAATCATAGTGCTGAGTAAACAACTAAGTAAATGCAGAGATATGCCAACTCCATGGATTGGAAGACAGTATGACAACATGAGTTTCTCCAGCAAGTGTATGGATTTAACAAAATTCCAGTCACAACCCCATAACTCTTATAGAGGCCCTAGGTTTGGTTCTTAGCACACAAATTTGGCAGCTCAAGGCTACCTGTAACTCTAACTCCAGGGGATCCCCTGCCTTCTGAATGTCTCTGGTACCAGTGAGCATGTACACACACACACACACACACACACACACACACACAAACACACAATTAAGAATAAATAATTCTCACATAATACTAAACATGTAGAGTTGGTAGTCATACCTATGGCTTAATAATTTTAATGTTAATTAGTTATCCAAGTGAAACAAAACTATATGAATTCAAAAGAGTGACAATAGTTATAAGCATTTTATTAATAGTAGCCACAAACTGGAGGTATAACAGAATATATTTTAAGATTTATGATTTATTTATACAATAGAATATCACCCAGAATGAAAACTATGAACTATAGATACACATGTTAGCATAGATTATTTTTTTTTTTGTATTTTTGAGACAAGGTCTCCCTTTAGTCCCAACTAGCCTAGAGTTCACTCTGTAGACCAGGCTGGCCTTGAAGTCACAGATATCCACCTGCCTCCACCTCCTGAGTGCTGGGATCAAAGACATGCACCACCACTCCTGGAGAATTTTTAAAATATTGTGTCTAGTGAGAGACACCTCTGTGTAACTCTTTACAAACATATTTATATGAAATTATAGAGCATAGTGCATAGAAAAAATCAGAACAATAGTTGTCTTTGGAGATAAGGAAGGAGATCCCATGACAAGGGGAGTGAAGAGCCTTGCAGTGGGATGATACTGTCTTTGTATATGCTGATGTATTTGTCAAAGTTCAGAATCCAAAAACATTTTGAACCTTAAATATGTGTGCAGAAGTATTTAAGGGGAGTCCACAGATGCTAGCAATTTATTTTGAACTATGTAAAAATATCAGATATGTTTGTGAATGGATGGATAAGTGAAAAGATTTGTGTGGACATAGTAAAATGTCGGTGGAGGATTCTAGGTTGTGAGCATATGAATGTTTGGTACATTTTGTTCTCACTTCATGTTTGAAATTAGTAATAAATTATTGAGCCAGGCATGGTGGTACAGTCCTCTAATACCAGCACTCAGGAGGCAGAGGCAGGTAGATCTCTGTGAGATCAATGCCAGCCTGATCTATGTATTGGATTTCAGGCAAGCTGGGGCTACAGGGAGACCGAGTCTCAAAAAAAAGCGGGAGGGGTGGAGAGCGAAGTTCCAAATTAAGATTTATTTTTACATCCCATGGTTGAAAAGCTTAAAGAAAAATTGATTTTCTGTTATTCTATAGAATCTTAAAGGTAATTCTAATATTATGAAATTATCAGTAAACTTCTTAGTACTTTACAGATTTTAAACAAAAGAATGGAAATACAAACTAGGTCTAATTTTTCTATGTAGAAATTCTGATTAATGCTGTGCGTAAACTGGAGAATATGGGCTCTGAGAAAAATGTAGCCAACCAGATCCTCACAGGAAGAGAAAACTCAGAGCCCATGAAAGGCATCTGATAACAGGTAGCTTCTTGCTCTATCTCACTCTGCAAAAAGTTGGACATGAAATTTTAAAATACAAATGTAAATTATTACACCTGTGTAACTTTGTGTGCCTAAATATGTGCATGTACATGCAAGCACACATGGAGATCAGAAATCACTATTAGATGTCTTCCTCAATTGCTCTCCACTGTATTTTTTGAGGCAAGAATTCTCAGTCTATCTGGAGCTCACTGACTGAGCACTGGGATCATAGGCACAGGCCTTCATGCCCAGCTTTTTACCTGCTGCTGGGGATCCAAACTCAGGTCCTAGCGTTTTGCATGGCAAGCATTTTAATCCACTGAGCCATCTCTGCAGCTTCCCTGTGTAAGTCTTTACAGTGGCTTTGAAAGGGATTTTCCCCTATATACATTGTTTAAAACTTAAAACTGCTGAACATTTTCCCATGTTCAGCAGTTTTAAGTTTTAAACAATGTATATATGCATGCAACATCATGTGACCCTATAAATATGTACAACTTTATATTCGTATATGTCAGCCAAAATAAATTAAATAAAAAAAAGAAAGGGATTTTCCATCTCTTGAGAAAGTATCTTACAGTTAGCCTTGATCCAGATGACAATAAATGATCTACTAAACAGATGGCATAGGTCTCTGACACACATCCTTTCTGTCAGCAGTCGTAAGACATGAGACAGATGGCCTTACTCATGATATGTTTTCAGAAAAATATTTTAATTGGAAAATTCTAACATTCACTGTGATGGTACTGACTTTTTTCTTCAAGTATATTATTCCCTATAAAGTTTTAATGGTGTTACAGTGTTTATTTCTGCTTATCAGGTGTATTACATCTTTCATTTTAGGGAAAGCTGAGTGAGTTTTAATATTTGTTTCTTTCTTTTTCTTTGTGTCTCTTTGAGATAGGTTCTCCCTGCAGCTCCAGCTGGCCTAGAATTCGATCTGTAGACCAGGATGGCCTTTATCTCACAGAGATCCACCTGCTGCTGCCTCCTGAGTGCTGGGATTAAAGGCCTGTGCCACTGTATCCAGCTCTATCTTTAGCCAAGTAAATATTTCCCCATATTTCCTGTGCTCTCTGGCTTGAGTTGCAGCATGGGTTACATTAACATTCCCACACTGCCTATTGCTTACAACTAAGATGCAAGTGTTACACTATCTTGTAATTATTTATTTATTCATCTCACTTCTTCATCAAACCATAATCTTTTCTTTGTAATCTTCTGTTTGTTTGTTTTAGTGTTTTTTGTTTGCTTTTGTTTTGTTTTGTTTTTGTCTTTTCGAGACAGGGTCTCCCTGTAGCCCCAGCTGTCCTGGAACTCACTCTGTAGACCAGGCTGGTCTTGAACTCACAAAGATCTGCCTGCCTCTACCTCCTGAATGCTAGGATTAAAGGTGTGCACCACCATGCCTGGCTTAAACCATAATCTTTTTGAAGGCAAGGAAATCACTCAAATTGGAGCATAAGATCAGTCAACTAATATATATATATATATATACAATAAATAAACTTTGATTCAGTATGCTTTAACGAGCTGAGAAGAGTTAGAGTTGCAAATATGAAAACAAGCAAATACGTTTCCTAACTTGTAATGTGACCTAAAGGCTTAGCTCCAGGAGTCTTCTTCTACAGTAGCATTCTTCCGTCTTTCTAGACTGTCTCCCCCTTTCTGGTATCAAGGGACCTAGAAAAGTGAAATGTCAATCTAAAAATGGCTTGTATTATATTTAACCTAGCATCTGCAGACATGTCCCTAGTCTTGAAAGGCCTCATTTGTCTAGTGACTATCTCAGGTCTCCAGACCTTAAACGATATTGGCTAAGCATTTGTGGATAAGTGTTTTGTTGACTGTCTCCTCCTTTCCTTCCATCCGTCCACCCTCCTTCCCTTCCTTGTTCTATTCTTTCCTCCCTCCCTTTCTCTGTATCCCACTCACTTTCACTAATCACAGTGAATAATCTCTTATCTGGAAAAAGGCCCACATGATGTGGCTGTTGTTCATTTCCTTGTCTTTATGTCACAATGCATTGTTCTTCCACACTGTGACCTACACCCACATGCCTTCTCTTTCTCCAAGCAAGGTAAGATTACTCCTACCTCAGGGCCTTTGAATTTGCCCCTCTTCTTTTCCCCATCTGTGCATAGCTGTTTTCTTCCCCAAGTCTCAGCTAAGGTTGCATTCTCTATCACTCCTGTCAGTTATTTTGTACATGGTACTTAACAGCTAGGGGATACTACATTTAATTTAATTCATTGACTTACTAGTTGGGTTTTACATTTGAGTGTAAGCTGTTTCAGATGTAGGGCCTTGTGCATGCTTCTTTGTTGCTATATGGGTAAGCATAATGCCTTGAAGAATGTGTGGCTTACAGTAGGCCTCATCAATATTTGCTTAATGAATGACTAACAATTAAAACTTGTCGGGGCTGGAGAGATGGCCTAGCGGTTAAGAGCGCCAACCGCTCTTACAGAGGACCCGGGTTCGATCCCCAGCACCCACATGGCGGCCGAAAACCGTCTGAAACTCCAATTCCAGGAGAACTCCAGTTTCAGGGGAATCCGAGACCCTCTTCTGACCTCCGCGGCATTGCACGACATGGGTGCACAAACCTGCATGCAGACAGTACATCCATTCATACACATACAGAAATAAATAAAATTAAAAAAAAACTTGTCTTCTCCCATCATGTGATGATACACTAAACTTTAGGGTTCTGAGAATATTTTTAGTCTACAATTCACATTTCAAATTTATCATCCACCAATTAATTTCTTCTGCTCATTTTCTTCTGTCCTGCCATCCCATTCATTATGACCTCTAGGTAATTGTAAGAATCCTTGAGCTTGGAGGTCTTTTCTTATCTCTGTAATTCTGCACCACTGTCTCCTTAATGTATATGTTTAATGGGAGGATTATCTAACAGTAAGGAAAAGGATATTCAGATTGAGATGCCTTAACCCAGGGGTGAAGCTATGATACAATCTTACTGAGTTGAAGATCTTGGCAAAGGATTTTGAGGTAAAGAAGGAGTGGTTAAAAATAGAAACAGGAGAGTATCCACTTGGTGGACATTAGAATGCAGAGAGGGGAGGTATCATAGACAGGAAAGAGAACCATGAAGCAGTAATAGCAGAGGATCTGGATAGAAGAAATAGTCCCACTGGAACCATGGTCTCAAAACATGATGACTAAATGTTCTGGAAAAGGGTGACATTTGAAAAACTCTTCTTAATTTCCTCAGCAAGGAAAATTTTAATAAATTATTGTGAGTTAATGGAATCAATTGTCTGGTATGAATTTCCAAGGGAATCAAACAGATATATTCCACTGCCTCATGTTCTTTGGTTTGAAGCAGGTGCACCTGGGTGGTCACCATTCCCCGCACCTTAGTCCTTTCCTCTCTTGATAAGATCATTTCATTGCCATCTGTTTTGCGAGAGCTCTGGCTTTATCCCACTCCAGAGGAATTTTTAAATATTTCCATTTTTTCATTTAGAAGATGCTGAAGAGATCTGAGAAGACATTTAATTTTGCACAGGAGAGGAGATGGGATATGGCAGACAGCAATTGCAGTTATTTTAAGAAGGGAAGAAGTAGGTGTCTACTGAAAAGCTAGGAATCCTGGAGTGTCCTTTTGCACATAGCTAGAGAAAAAATAAAGTTTTCTGGAGCATTAGACCCTTGAAATGAGTGGAAAACAAATAGAATTATATCTGTTTTCATGACTAGTCAATCCAATTGTGTTGGGTTTGGTGGAAAAACATAGTATTTATTGTAAAATGGATCATGAACTTTTTTAAAATTGGCACTAATCGCTTAACTTTATATTTTCATGTCTCATATTTGAACAACTAGTGGAAAGATAGGTAACTTCTATGAGGTCATTGACATCTGAAATTCTACTATCTTGGAGAAAAAAGTTAGTACATAGAAAAAGTAAATGATAACAATGAAGTCAGCTCACTATGTTCCTTGTTGAGATATATAGTCAACTGAACAATCTTTCTCTTTAAAAATTTCCGTAGTTATGGGGCTGGAGAGATGGCCTAGCGGTTAAGAGCGCTGACTGCTGGGGATTGAACCCGGGTCCTCTGTAAGCAGACAGTACATTCATACACATACAGAAATAAATAAAATTAAAAAAAAAAAAAAGAGCGCTGACTGCTCTTGCAGAGGACCCGGGTTTGATTCCCAGCACCCACATGGCGGCTGAGAACTGTCTTTGACTCTAGTTCCAGGGGAATCCAACACCCTCTTCTGACCTCTGAGGCATTTCATGACACGGGTGCATAGACCTGCATGCAGACAGTACATTCATATACATACAAAAAATAAATAAAAATTTAGAAAAGTTTCCATAGTTACAAGTTCTTTAATAACTTCCTGATTTTCATTTGCAATATTTCTTTTTCTTTTTCTTCTTACCAAATAGAACATGTTGTATAGTTAGTAGAATCTTTAAGACTGAAGCAAGAAAATAAGTGCCAAATAAACATTTTCCAACTTAGTTTACTTTTGAATCTTATTTATTGTTAAGACCCCAAACTTCACTACTAAAACTGAAATGAGAGTTGAAGCAATAATTTTGATTCCCGTAGGTTTGGAGAAAAAGAATTTCAGTGAAAAACATGACAGTATAGAATTATACCTGTTTCCTCTGTTTGGACACACAAAAAAGAATATTGTGTTTTCAGTTAATGAATCCTATCCTCTTTTCTTCTGAGGCATGTAATATTTTATTCCTAGCAGTGCTGAGTATTTTAGCATATGTTTATTCACATATTTAGTTCTTCTTTCATTGCCTGAGTATATTTTTAGGCCATTTATCTGCTTATTAGCTTATGTACATTGTCTTATAATTTGCCTTGTAAATGAAAAATGTTATGGCAGTCATCACTTTTACATTACTCAACAATTTTCCTTGTGAACATCCATGATTTTATTACTACAACAAATCAGATGCCAGTCTGTAAGTGAACAGCCATAGGAAGTATCTCTGAAGGCCTTGGATGTTTGCTTATCAGCCGTGGTTTTCAGTCTCCCTCCCTAACACATGCCAATTAGCTTACAGCATAGCACTTCTGCTGCATGTCCTGATGAGCTGGTCTCTACTTCTGCATACCTCCTGATCTCGTTCCACGTAATTGTGTTTGATTTGCTACACTTATTTTGTGTAGGTGTCCCACAATGCAGGACTTTAGCCTTCAGGAATTCAGTGTTTAAAGTTTGCCAATTTTGTATATACAGATTCAATACAATCCCAATTAAAATCTCCATGAGTTTCTCCACAGATTTGGAAAAAAATTCTTAAATTCATATGGAAAAACACAAGACCCTGAATAGCCAAAGCAACCCTGAGTGAAAAGAGCAATGCAGGGGAGATCACTATACCAGACTTCGTAAAAACAGCCTGATACTGGCACAAAAACAGACCCATTGACCAATGGAACAAAACTGAAGATCCAAATTTGAGCTCACACAATTTCAGCCACCTCATATTTGACAAACGGGCCAAGAAGACTCAATGGAGGAAAGACAGCATCTTCAGCAAATGGTGTTGGCAAAACTGGTTCACCACTTGTAGAAGAATAAAACTAAACCCCTACCTCTCCCCCTGTACAAAAATAAACTCCAAATGGATCAAAGACCTCAATGTGAAACCCCAAAACTCTGAAGATGATAGAAGAAAAGGTTGGCAGCAGCTTACAAGACATAGGCATAGAAGACTTCCTAAATCAGACAGCTGCTGCACGGGAAGTGAGGTCGACAATTGATAAGTGGGACCTCATTAAACTCAAAAGCTTCTGTACAGTGAAGGAAACACTCAGTGAAGTGAAGAGAAAACCCACAGAGTGGGAGGAAACCTTCACCAGTGATACATTTGACAGAGCACTGACTTACAGAATATATATACTACTCAAAAAGCAAAGAAGTAAGAAAACAAATGACTCACTCAAAAGATGGAGTAAAGAGCTGAACAGAGAATTCACAAATGAGGAAATAAAGATGGCTGAGAAACATCTTAAAAAATGTTGAACATTGATAATAATTAAGGAAATGCAAATTAAAACAACTTTAAGATATCGTCTCACTCTGATAAGACTGGCTAGGATCAAGAAAACAAATGATACCAAATGCTGGGGAGGTTGTGGGGAAAGGGGAACACTCATCCACTACTGGTGAGAATGTAAACTCTTCAGAGTTCTGAAGAGACTCAAGATGAGCTTACCCACCTGACCCAGCCATACCACTCTTGGATATATATCCATAAGACTCTCCTACCGCAAAGATACGTGCACAGCCATGTTCATTGAAGCTCTCTTCACAATAGCAAAGAGCTGGAACCAACCCAAATGCCTCTCAACCAATGAGCGGATAGAGAAAATGTGGTACATCTAAACAATAGAATTCTATGCAGCAGTAAAGAAAGATGGCACCATGAACTTTGCAGATAAATGGATGGAACTTGAGGATATTATGATATGTGAAGTAACACAGTCCCAGAAAAACAAACGACAAATGTATCCCTCATTTGTGGATGTTAGCACCAAGCACCGAGTTGTAAGACAAACTGAGCAACCTCAATGTTATATATCCTTTTCCCTGAAAGCAACTGTGCTCTGATAATGTAAATCTCTTAAAAGGTTCTAGAATTAACTCACCACTTATTTTTAGAGTTTGGAATCTTGGTGTATGGGTGGAGGATACGTAGGCATATTTTAGAGTAATATAAATTTAAAAAGGGAAAATGTGAATCCTGAAATATGATATTGAAATGACAGTTTGTTTACAGATGATATAAGTTTAGTATAAGTGTGACATATATATGCATATGTTGAAGTGGTACAGATTGGAGGGAACAACAGCAGAGGAACAGGGAACTGACTGCAACAGTAAAGTTTCCCCAAGGACAATAATCCTCTGCTTTGAAAAAATTTGAAAAGAATCAGAAAAAGATACAGGGCAGGGATAGCAGGGTGTATGAACTCGGGTGGGTGGGGGATGGAAGACAAGGTGAGTCTAGATTGGACTGAGAAATGATGTATGAAACACACAACTTCAATAAAAATGTTTTAAAAAATTAAAAAAATAAAGTTTGCCAATTTTAATAGTGTTCTAAAAAGACTAAAAGAGAAAAGTCTTACAGTTCCCAGTGGACTTGCCTAGGCAAAAGCAGGGGACGGGAGCAGTTTGCACAGGTCAGTGGTCTTGGTTTTATGTCACTGCAAAGATGGCAGAATACAGTGAGAGTGTAGTTTCAGAGCTGAAACTGCAGAGTCAACCTGAAATAAATCTGAGGACCCAGATTTATTTTCTTTGACCAAGAGCTTAAAGAAATCTAAAATGCTAATCAAATTTATTGAGAGTAGTAATCGCATAAAAATCTACATGCTTGGAAGAAATTTTTGTTTTTTAAAGAATGAACTATCTGGACAAACTTCTTATGTTTTATTCAAAATAGAAATTAAACATTTCCACAGTGTTACATGATGAACAACAGGCAGATGAAAATTATAAGCAAGAAGCAAATAAGTTACAGCAGAAATCATTAAATTAACCAGCTGTTCATTCTAATATACAAGTGGATGCTGGAGCAAATTAGGACTAAGTCACTGCATTATCCAAATTAGATCATGTATAATTCTCAACAGAACAGCCATTCTTATTATGAGTCCCCTTGTATATTTCTTTTTTCTTACTGGTAACCTTATTAACCACTGAACATTTGTAAAAAATTCATTTAGAGAAGCATTATTACAAAACCCATTTCACCATTCTGACTATATAAGTTTCACGATATTAATAATGTAAAAGTATTCTAAAATATAATTAAATTGAGCAATTAAAGATGATAAATCTGTGCGAATACATGGGGTGGCTTAAATTTTCCAGTTAATTACATTTTTATTCTCCTTCAGGCAAAAGTCTCCCTCAGAATTATTTCTTAAAATATCCTTATGCTTATACAAGTTGTTGAAATGCAACCTCTTTTATCACTTGAGTTTAAATACTCTTTTTTTCTTCCTGAAGAAATTCACTTTATTCTATACATCTTCTCTGTTACTTATAGGAATGATCTTCAAATAATACTATTAGTTAAATTTAAAATTACTTCCCAATGTGAAATAACTAAATTTGAATTTAGTTATCTCTCCAACTGATCCACATGCCTAGCTCATTGAATACACCTTCTGTCCTCTTCCTGAGATCCATCTCCACCCCCATTTTGTCATGTCTCCTGCCCAAGCTTTCATTCTGGTTGTGATATTACCCCAATGATAACAGCTTTAGAAGTGGTTTTTCAAAGCAGATTTTTCTCAGAAAGGTTTTTTTAATGAAGACTTTCTTTTCTTCAACATGTCAACAGTTCTGAGGAAAGGTCTTGGTAAACTGGTACCTTGGTGGATGTACCAGAAACAGGCTGGAGTAGTGTTTAAAATTCCTCTTTAGGTAACTAATTCACATAATTTTTGTACTTGGGACACCCTTGTCAATACAAAAAATATTGTAATTTTGAAAGTCTCAAAACAAACCATGACCTTACAGAGCTCAGAAAACTATCTATAGACAGAATATTATTTGTTTACTGAACTGTCCTTTGGGAAAAAAACATTTTACCTATTAAAGCTCTGTTTTAAGTTCAGGAAGCAAATTTATTGCCCATGTTTATAAATATGCATTATCCCTTTTTAAAATGATGTGTCATCCCTGTCTCCATCCCTGTCCTAGTCTTATCCCCTGGGGTGGTCACACTGGGCCTCACAACATGATTGGCAATATCTCTCCAGCTGATCCACATGCCTAGCCCCATGAGTGCACCTTCTGACCTCTTCCTCAGATCCATCCCTACCTCCATTTTGTCATGCCTTCCCACCTCAGCTTTCATTCCAGTTGTGATATTACCACAGCAGGGGATTTTTCTACATTGTGCAAAATCTGACAGATGTCCATTGAGGAATTCATTGGGGCAACACATGCTCTAGTTAATGAAAACACACTAGGATCTAGCCTGATTATGTCCATTTCCTCTTTTCCAAAATTAGGCTTTCATATGCTACCTAAATTTCTCTTGTTCTGCATAATTTAATATTTTTCAGACATGTCGTAAACATTGCTTATTTTGTGGTTGACGTTAAACAGTTTTTAAAAATTGTCCCTTTTCTACATTTACTATTAATGATTGTTTTTCTTTGGAAGAAGAAGAAAAAAAACAGAAAAAAAAGAGTAAGGTGTCTTTGGATCTGTACTCCAAGAATAGGGGCAGAGAAACAGGGAAGCATTGACATTCGTCTTTTCTTCTAGTCTGTTCATAGTCTCTAATTGTGACTACTCTAATTCAGAGTGGTTCTGAAGAGACATTTCAGGACTTGGATATTTGGCTGATGTCCCCAACCTCATTGTCTAGGAACTCCCAACTTCACAATATGGTGATGATGACAATGGAACTACTCTGCTGCATGAACCAGATCTTAGCAGCACCTGGCACCAATCCTTGTCCTCAAGCAAAGGCATATTGTACCTTGCTAGCACTTTCTCTCTGGAATAAGCATGAACGGCTTGAGGTCTGGATGATGGCCAATCTTCAACCTTTCTAAAACTGCCAAAGAGCTCAGTGTATTTGCAGAATTCTGTCTGTGGATACAGGTTTTCATTAGACTGGAAGACCTCCAGGTGTTTGCCTAAGGAAGTCATTGAAATTCAATGAAAATTAAGACCAGCTTTCCAGGAGAAGGGATTCAGCAGTGAGAATTTTCCAGGCTCAGGATTTGAAGACACATTATTTAGATGTTTGATGTATGTTTATGTTGTAAGTAGTTAAATATGCTTTATCTTTTAAAAATACAGGGCCTTTTCCATTTTAAAATAAGGATACCTTTACTTGGGCTCTATAATACAACGTGTAAAGATATTTCTAAATTCAGGTGAAATTTGTTTACTTGGTGATGATATAATACCATTACATCATTTCCCAACAACTTGGTCAGCATGTAATTTTCCACTGAGAATTTATGAGAAAATCAAAAAACCCATATTAAGGAATATGTGAAAAACAATAAATAAGTGATAATAATCTTAAAATTGTTTCACTCAATTTGGAGCTGTGCAGGTGCTGCTTAAGAAATAAGTCCCTATATAGCCAGGTGTGATGCCAGACACCTGTAGTCCTGGTACAGATGGGGCTGAGGCAAAATAAACGTGTCAGTGCAAAGCATAGTTCTCACCTCAGAGTGAGTAAGAGATGGTTTATTCTGGAGCCAAATATGAGTGGCCATGGCCCAGGAACACAATCTCAGGTTACTCTAAATGCCATGTTATAGTGTAGATGAGGTTACATGAGATTTTATTAGTTATAACAAAGAAAGGCATAAAACATATTTACTAATATATTGGTGGGGACCACAGATAAGAGGTTATGGCAAATTACAGGTTTCAGATGCTATCTGTCTACATTCTTAGCTTTGCGATTGGTAGAAGCTAGGCGTTGGCTAAGAATTTGAAAAGATTTTGATAGTCATAAAGATCTTAGGTCAGACATGGGGTGGAAATGAATGACTGTTCAACTGACTAAAAATAACCCAAGATTATTTGACTTTGTTTTATAAAATTTTGTCTCCATAATCATCAATTTTAGTTATTTGGTTTTGTAGAATCTTTAACACAGGTGTTCTTTTAGGAGGGGGGCAACATTCAGGTTATAAATGCTAATTTAAAATCTAGACTTGGCTACATAATGAGACCCCATATCAATAAGCATAACAACTGAGGTTAGAGAGGTTGCTTAGTGTTTGAGAGCATGTCCTAGAACTCAACTTGGGTTTCTAGTATCTACATCAGGTGGCTCACAACTGCCTGTAAGCAGTTGAGCTCCAGGAAATCTAACACCCATCTTCTTCTGGACTCTGTGGGCACCTGTACTCACACATGCAAATACCCACACACAGATCAATACATATACCCAGAATTAAAAATAAAATCAATCTTTATTTTAAAAAGCACAACTACTTTCAAAAAGTAATAAAAGTAAGAAGACTCTACATAAGAGTTTAATAATGAGTAAGTTATGTGATATATTCAAAAGTCATACTAAATGGAGAGACTTGAACACTGCAACAAAGGCTAATGTGAGATGGTTGATTTGGGGCATGAAAGCCTGTAGAAATATAAGAAACAATCTAATTTTCTATAATTATGTAGTCTCCAATATTCTGTGAGAGGAGCACAAAGCAGATTAAAACAGGAAATTGATAACAAGAAATGAAGCCGATGTTACGATCAATACTTGGGAATGTGGAAATGGCTTTGGAAATGGACAATGGGTAGAACTGGAAAATCCTGGAGGAGCAGGTTAGGCAAAAACCTAGACTGCATGAAGGTAGCGTTGAGGACATTCTGTTGAGCACTCAGGAGCCACAATGACAACAGATTAAGCCTGTTTTCTATGGGGTTACTTAAATGGTCTTAATCAGAATCTTGGTAGAAATATGGGCAGTAAATGCAACTTTGATGAAGGCATAGATGGAAATGAGGAAGAAGGCATTGCAAAGTGTGCCTATGTCCAAGGGCGTTGTGGAACTCGGTATTTTTACTAAGTTCTTGTTGAAGAAATATGTAAGAAACAAAGTAATCAAGATACTGCATGGTTTAAGGTCCTACATGGTTTATTTTGGGACACTCAGTAGAAGGAGAGAAGAAAGAAAGTATTTAAAGACAGCAATAAAAGGAGATTCAGAAAAGAAAGATTTGTAAAACTCTTGGGCTGGACATGAGAAAAGAATGAGAATGGGTGTCCTAGAGAGAATAGAAAAGGGATTGGCAAGGGACCATTTCTAAGGATGTTAATACAGAGAAAGCGAAGCCAAGTTCTCTTTGCCAAGACAGTGGAAGAATGACCCAAAGGCATTTTGGAGATCTTTAAGGCCAGCTGGAAGCTTGAGGGCAAGACTTCCTGGGAAGTGGCTATAAGAATTCATCATTTGCTGCACTATTGCAACCTGCTGAGTTTGCTCCTTGAATTCTGGCACAGTGCTCCTGAGCTAGCCTAGTTATGGCACAAACAGAGTGAGACTTGGACTACTCTAAAAGTATAAGATACACATTTTGGTGACATCCATAACTCAAGAGCTGTTAGGTGGGGTCATGCTGACCTCAACCTGAGTATCACAGGAGGACATAGATGGGCTTGGGGGAGGCACACTTGGGATGGTAGGTCTAGGGTCCAGGGGGACTTGGAATGGTAGAGGCACTGCAGAAAGTTCCCACTACAAAAGAATCTACTGGTGCCACAGGAGATACCCCAGAGCTCCATGGCCACCAACATTAAGACTGCACCCTAGGAAATTGGCAAATATGAAACCTCAGCCCATAAAAATTGCTGGACAGATTTAGTGCAGCTAAGTGATAGGGGTAGAGCTACCTAAGGTCAAAGTTTCACTCCAGTTTGCTCAGGCTCCAAGACTTGAAGTCATGGAGATTATTTTCCAGCTTTAAGACAGCACTCTTTTCCTTGATGGCTTTTATACTTACTTAACACCTGTTACTCCATTTTTCTTTTTCCTTATTTTAGATGGAAATTTCTATGCCATTCCTGTCCCATCATTGGATTTGGGGAACAGATAATTTGTTAAAGTCATGAGCTCAGAGTTGGAAGGGAACTGTACCTTAATTTGGACACATTCTATTTAGATGAGACTCTGGATTTTAAATTCTTAAGTTGATGATGTAAATGAGTTAAGATTCAGGGACTCATTGAGATCAAATGAATGTATTTTACATGTGAGAGAGACATGAATTTTGGTGGCCAGAGACAAAATGTTGTGCTTTGAATGTGTCCTCCAAATTCCATACTTAAATCCCTTTACAACCATGTTTTGTAGGACCTTTAAGAGATTATACCACCAGACTTCAAACTATACTACAGGGCTATAGTCATAAAAACAGCCTGGTACTAGCACAAAACAGACCTGTTGAGCAATGGAACAAAAATGAAGATCTGAACGTGAGCACATACAATTTCAGCCACCTCATATTTGACAAGGGGGCCAAGAAGACACAATGGAGAAAAGACAGCATCTTCAGCAAGTGGTGTTGGCAAAACTGGATCACAAATTGAAAAAAAAAAAAATTAAACACATACCTCTCACCCTGTACAAAAGTCAACTCCAGATGGATTAAAGACCTCAACTTGAAACCCCAAACTCTGAAGGCAATAGAAGAAAAAGTTGGCAGCAGACTACAAGATATAGGTGTAGGAAAAGACTTCGTAAATCAGAGAGCAGCTGCACAAGAAGTAAGGTCGACATTTGACAAATGGGACTTCATTAAACTCAAAAGCTTCTGTATATCAAAAGAAACAATCAAGGAAGTGAAGAGAAATCCCACAGAGTGGGAGGAAACCTTCACCACAGAAACATCTGACAAAGCATTGATTTCTAGAATATGTAAACTACTCAAAAAACAAAGAAGAAAGAAAACAAATGACCCACTCAATAGAAGGAGCAAAGAGCTGAACAGAGACTTCACAAGTGAGGAATTAGAGATGGCTGAGAAACACCTTAAGAAGTGTTCAACATCACTAATAATTAAGGAAATGCAAATCAAAACCACTTTAAGATATCTTCTTACTCCAATAAGACTGGCTAGGATCAAGAAAACAAATAATACCAAGTGCTGGAGAGGTTGTGGGGAAAGGGGAACACTCATCCACTGCTGGTGGGAATGTAAACTCATACAACCACTATAGAAAGCAGTGTGGAGAACCCTTGGAAGACTTGGAATGAACTTGCCACCCAATCCAGCCATAACATTCCTAGGCATGTACCCATAAGACTCACCCTGCCTCGGAGATACATGCACGGCCATGTTTATTTCAGCTCTCTTCACAATAGCAAGGAGCTGGAACCAACCCAAGTGCCCCTCAACTGATGAGTGGATAGAGAAAATGTGGTACATCTACACAATGGAGTTCTATGCAACAGTAAAGAAAGATGACATCATGAGCTTTGCAGGTAAATGGCTGGAGCTAGAAAATATCTTTCTGAGTGAAGTAACACCGTCCCAGAAAAACCAATGATGAATGGTATCCCTCATCTGTGGATGCTAGTGCCAATTACCTAGTTGTAAGTATTTCTTGTGCATGGTCCCTTGAGCTTTTGTCCAAGTAGTTGGGAGTGATGCATATTGGAAACAACAACAACAATAGAAAGGACTGCATCGAAGAACTGGCTGAAACAGTGAACTTCTGCTCAAAACAGTCAACTTCCACATGGAGAATTTTGAGAAAGACTGAGAAAGAGATGAAAAGCATGTTTGGCAGAATACATGAGCTCTGGTGGGGTGGGGGACATGGGTCTAGATTTGATTATCTTGTACAAAAAATATATATATTAAGGGTGCTGGAGAGATGGCCTAGCAGTTAAGAGCACCGACTGCTCTTGCAGAGGATCCGGGTTCGATCCCCAGCACCCACATGGTGGCTAAGAACTGTCTGTAACTCCAATTCCAGGAGAACTCCAGTTCCAGGGGAATCTGAGACCCTCCTCTGACCTCAGAGGCATTGCACGACATGGATGCACAAACCTACATGCAGATAGTACACTCATACACATACAAAAATGAATAAAATAAAAAAAATTTAAAAAATACATATTAAAAATAGAGATTATACCATGGGGGCTCTGTTTTCATGAATAGATTAATGCCCTTGCTCTGGGATGGGTTGGTCTTCCAAGGCATGAGATCAAGGTTAAAGATTGAGTTGAGGGGCTGGAGAGATGGCCTAGCGGTTGAGAGCGCCGACCACTCTTACAGAGGACCCAGGTTCGATCCCCAGCACCCACATGGCGGCCGAAAACTGTCTGAAACTCCAATTCCAGGAGAACTCCAGTTCCAGGGGAATCCGATACCCTCTTCTGACCTCCGCGGCGTTGCACGACACGGGTGCACAAACCTGCATGGAGACAGTACATTCATACACATACAGAAATAAGTAAAATTAAAAAAAAAAAGATTGAGTTGAACATCCTGACTACCCTCTCCTCCACACCATGTCCTTTTTGTTCTGCTGCCTTACACATACCTGGATGGCACTCAGCAGATATGGGTCCCTGGGTCTTCAACTTTCCAGATTCAAGAACCAAAAGAAATAATTCTCTGTTCTTTAAAATTGCTGGACCTTAGCTATTCTGTTTTAACAGCACAAAATGAACACAGACAGTAAGCACATGGGTAATATATAAGTATGGAGCTGAAAGTTTATGACGTGTCTAGCTGTAACATTCACGGGGGCAGACATTTCTATCTAACGTCTTCATTTCATAGGTGAGAAAATCAAGATGCCAACGAGTAAGAAGTTTGCTTACTATTTCATAACTGGTGTGTTGGATTATTTTTTGCTCTTGGTCTAACGTCAGGTAAATCAGATAGAATTATACATTGAAAAAGAAATTCATGGGCCCGGAGAAATGGATCAGTGGGTAACAGCAATTGTTGCACTAGCATGAGAACCTGAGCTTGGATACACACCATCCATGTAAAACCCAGGGACTGGGGCACAGAGGACACAGGGAGATCATGGGGGGCTTGCTGGCTATCCAGTCTGGTTGCAAACAGAGAGCTATGGGTTCAGTGAGAAGCTCTTAAGTGCATAAGGCAGAAAATGACAGCAGCACTCTGGACATCCTTCTCTAGCCTGCAAGATCTGCTTGACCTCTGTAAGATGACCTTTCATTTTACTCCTTTCTTCGTGGACCCTTGACTCTCATCAAGACCATTTTCTCTTTGGTCTGCATATATTTCTTTTGCCCGTCATACTTTTTTGCTCAGATATGAGCCTGGCTGAGGCTGCCCATCAGCTGGGTTTCTGCACCTGTTGCCCTGAAGGGAGATTTTTCTATCTACAACATCTTCCACACAACTTTATGTCACTCAGACATTTTTATCCTATTTTATTTCCCTGCCTAGCACTTTTCATTCCCCAGAATTGTGTAATTAGTTGCTTGTTCCAGGAGAAGATCCCCTTTATGAGGGCAGAAATGAAACTTTATGTAAGCACATATGCTTTTTATGTAAGAAACAAAACATTTCTTTTTGTATTTACTGTTAAGTCAGTCATCTTTCTCATCATGGTGACAAAATTCTTGACGTAAAAATATAAAAGGAGGGAAGATTTATTTTGCTCATGGTTTCAAAGGTTTCTGTCTGTCATGACTGAGTGAGGGTGATGGAGCAGCTCACATCGTGACAGAGGAGAAGCAGAGTGGAGCAGCAACAGGGAGGGGACCAAGGGGCGAGATGGAGTCCCCAGGATACATCCTCAGTGACCTTCTGCCTCTTACCAGGCTGTACTTTCCACAGTTCCAATACTCTATTCAGATTTTGAACTCATCAGTGATAAAACATTTAGGTCAGAGTCCTCATGATTGAATTATCTCTGAAAACATCTTCACAGCCACACCCAGAGGTATGCTTCACTAATTTCCCAGGTATTTCTCCATTCAATCAAGTTGGCAATCAAAATTAACCATCACAACTATGATCCCTGCATTTAAAGTGCTTTATAACCCTTAATTCATTTAATGATCATAGTGAAAAATACTATTATTACCACAATTTACTAGCAGAGAAACTGAATCTCGTATCATTAAAAAGGGTGCCTTAATGGGGCTGGAGAGATGGCTTAGCGGTTAAGAGCACAGACTGCTCTTGCAGAGGACCCGGGTTCAATCCCCAGCACCCACATGGTGGCTAAGAACTGTCTTTGGCTCCAGTTCCAGGGGAATCCTACGACCTCTTCTGACCTCCACTGCATTGCACGACACAGGTGCACAAACCTACATGCAGACAGTACATTCATACATGTAAAAAATAAATAAAATTAAAAAGAGTGCCTTAAGTAAATTAAATATTGAATCCTATTTGAATAGGGCTCAAATGAGTATTTTTTATTTTAGACCCTGAATTGAAAACAATGTAAAAGAAATGAGATTTCAAAGCATGTGAATGACAAAACCTCTCGCATGTACAAAGTGATAGCACCAAAACATCATAACTCTTTAGGATCACGTCATAGGGGGAGTTTTACAGAGTACTAAAGTATGTATTGCATCATCTAAAGCAGAACTGGACACAGTAATTTCTTCAAAATGTTTGGTTAGTTTGTGCAAAAAATTCATTCTATTGTCAAGCCAATTATATCATTATGTAACTGAATATAAAGTTTAAGGTTCTTGGAAGTAGGCAATATTTTAGAAATTCTTCATACCTGTGATATCTGTGTCCTTGAGGCTAATACTTAGCACATCAGAAATAAAGACTTATATAAAATATTTATATAAGCCGGGCGTGGTGGCGCACGCCTTTAATCCTAGCACTTGGGAGGCAGAGGCAGGCGGATCTTTGTGAGTTCAAGGCCAGCCTGGTCTACAGAGGGAGTTGCAGGACAGCTGGGGCTACAGGGAGACCCTGTCTTGAAAAGACAAAAAAAAATAAAATAAAATAAAATAAAATATTTATATAGATTTTTTCTCAATTTTGGCCAAATAAATTCATCTTTAAAATAATATATTTAATTTTTATTTTAGTTATATGAGTATGTTGCCTGCATGTAAGTGCACCATATGTGTGCAGTATCCACAGAGACCAGAAGAACTCATTTCTGATCCTCTGGAACTGGAGTTAGTGATGGTTGTTAGCCACTGTGTGGGTGCTGGAAACCAAACCCATGCCCTCTGCAAGTGCAGCCAGTGATCTGAACCACTGAGCCATGTCTCCAACCCCCTTGTCACAAATTCTTTCTTTTTAATCAATGTCCTAGTTTGCTTTCTGTTGCTGTGAATAAACACCATCACCAAAAGCAGGTTGGGAGGACCGGGTTTATTTCACCCTATACTTCCTGGCTTCCTTAGTTCACACAGCTCAGGATAATCTGCCTGAGGAATAGTTCTGCCCATAGTGATCTCAGCCCTCCTACATCAATCAACAATCAAGACAATTCCCCCCAGACATGGCCATAGTGCCCTATCAAGCTGATCAAGGAAATTCTTCATTGAAATTCCTTCTTCTTTCCCAGGTGCCTCTAGTCAATAAATACCTGCAAACTTGTGTATAGCTTTAGTTTTTCTTTTCTGTCCAATGTCTCTTTTTATATTGTTCAGTGTTTGCTAGTTCTTTATGAATTAGGAGGAAAACATGTGCTTTCTCACCAGAACTTATCTTATAGACTTTAATGCAATTGTGCTGGTGTTATGAGCCTAATGTTCAATAACCAATCTCTCCTCTACATAAACTGTGAATCCTGGGAGCTGACTGCAAAGTCTGAGAGAATTTCTCTATCTCTTAAGTAACTGCGAAATTGATGTCTGGCTCCTGGTGAGCATATTTTCTTGGTTATCTCTTTGGGGCTTTCAAATACACCATGCAACAGATTTGAAGGATTAAAAAGTAGTAACACAAATTCAATGGTATCAAAGTCAACAAGTTATAAGAAGTAGATGGAAGTTGAACATATTTTGGTGGAATTTGTCTGGTCAAAGCTAGTCTCTCTGAGTCAGCCTGCTACTAGAATGAACAGCTTCTGAGCTAATTATTCTACATAAAAGAAAACTGGCTCATTTCTTCTTGAGGCTTACATAGAAAACCAGTGGTATAGACTATCTTTAATTAAGTTCAGAGAATCAAGCTTCGTATGGAATTAACCAAACAATTATGTCTAAAACATTGGCCCAACATGCTCTCTGGGGTTTTCAATAGATGATGAAGTGATTAAGAATGGGAGAAACCATCTCAAGTCACCCAAGCCCATGCTAACCACAAATACTTCTTTTTGTAAGGCACAGAATAATTCTTGTCCTTAAAAATCTCTAATAAAATCCCTGAAAAACATGGAATATAATTAAATTCAGAGTTTTTCAGGTGAGTGAAGTTGTCTGTGTGAATAAACATGTGGTTTAGTTGGGCCAGTTTAGAAATTCTTTGCTTGGCTTGTCTCTATTTGCCCTTGCTGCTCTTGGGGCATTAAAATGGCCCTGTTAAATCAGACGGTCAAAATGGCAAGGTTCCCTGTTTGATTTACTCATGCCACAGAAACCTATGCAGACTGGTATGAATGCCACATTTGAGAAAATCTCCCATTTGGGAAAACATATTGGGTCACATTAAAAAGGGATTAAATGGATTCCTTTTTTCAAGAAGTGTTTGGTAGGTGGAAAGGAATGCCGAGGTGACGCCTGGGTAATGGTCTAGCTAAAGATGTCTGTTTCTCCTGGAACTGAGCTCCAGAGGCTCAATGTCATCACACAAGGGATGGGAGAACTGAAAGCATGCTTTCCTTTACTCTGAAAGGGGAGGCTGGGACATGAAATGTTGACCTTCTGCAGGGTATTTACAGCATGGAGCCAGCAGCAGCTCATACACTTCAAAAGAAACCCCATCGTGAGCTCTGCTGTACCTTAGCACCGCCAGGCATGCTCTATGCCACTGTTCTACATTTACAGAATACAGACAATGAAGTGTGTGACCTAGTTACTTTATTTCTATAGCATGTACTGTGGGTAGGTTTTATTCAAAAGGTCTCAATGCTGTTATTTTTAAATGGAACTATAAAGCCAATGGATTTAAAGGCCAAAGCTGGTGTGTAATATAGGTGTGTCCTATGTTAGATAAGATGAAATTTTACAGAATTTCCAGTGTCTTCCAGAGCAGCAGAAGTGGCAGCAAGGTGCTTGGAAGCTCATGAGATGTGCAGTGATCACTTCTTGGCACCTTAATTCATAGGGGTAAAAGTATAATGAAAAGGATGGAATTGTCAAGAGGGAGGCAGACTGACATTTAGCAGTGCTCTGTCTTAATCTGCTTATGTTGCATTTCCAAAATACCTAAGACCGAGTAACCTGTGGAGAACAGAGATTTTTGTCCAGTTCTGGAGGATGACTGGTTCATGATCAAGACAGCAACATTTGCTGTCTGGCGAGAGGCTTCTTGCTATGTCTATATATGTCAGGGCCAAAATGGTCTAGCTGTTTCCCTCCAGTCCCTTGATACAGCAAAGATAACATCCATATCCCCACCCACAAGAAAGCCCCATTTTAAGAAATAATATACTACATCGTAAATGAAATTTCAAGATGAAGTTTGAAGGTGGCACAAACATTCAAACCATAGCACCCTAAAACAGGACCAGAGTTCAGGTCTTTAAAAGGGAATGAATCTCACTTTACCTGTTCTTTTGTAAGTAAAATAATAGATTTGGAGAAACATCTTCCTATGAACTGAAAATTGAAGTGTTCTAGATGGAAACATGATAAACAGAAAGCTTTGTAGTATAAAGTAGGTATTGAATTACACCATTATTTTTATTTCTTTGAAAGTAGAATGTTGGGGGCTGGAGAGATGGTTGAGTGATTAAGAGTGCTTGCTGCCCCTTCAGAGGACCCGGGATCAATTCCCAGCACCCACATCCAGTGGCTTACAACCACCTGTAGGTCCAGCTCTAGGAGAACTGATACCTTCTTCTAGCTTTCACAGACACTTGTATACATGTGGCATGCACATGTGCAGACCCCTCCCCTGCCCAGACACAGACACACAGACACACAGACACACACATACACACATGCACACGCACACACACACACACACACACACATACACACACACATTTTAAAGAAAATAGGTTGGAACAAAACTGCAATATATTTTGTTATAATTTTACTGCTTTAACACTTAAATTTCATTGAAATTAGCAGGAATAACAACATTTATAGGTGCTTCACTTTTGACAGTCATTTATTTGTGTCATTTGCTAAAACTGGCTGCCTAGTAAGTCCTACTGAGTCACATCTTAACAATAGTTCCAAACTCTTACCAAAACACTGCATTGCTGGAGTTGAGTGGCATGAGACACCCTCCTGTGGCTATTTGTGAGCTCTATGCTTAGTAACCCCTGATATTTGATTTTGTTCTGTCCCTTTAACATTAATTATATACAAAGCTATTTTTATTTATTTATTTTTTATTAATTTTATTTATTTCTGTATATGTATAAATGTACTGTCTGCATGCAAGTTTGTGCGCCCGTGTCGTGCAATGCCGCGGAGATCGGAAGAGGGTCTCGGAATCCCCTGGAACTGGAGTTCTCCTGGAATTGGAGTTCCAGACGGTTCTCGGCCGCCATGTGGGTGCTGGGGATCGAACCCGGGTCCTCTGCAAGAGCGGTTGGCGCTCTTAACCGCTAGGCCATCTCTCCAGCCCCAAAGCTAGTTTTAAATGCAAATACTTAGTGTTTGAAACATTCATTTTGCAGAGTAAAAAAGATCTGAATAACAAGAGTGAGCCAACATTGATTATTGCTACAAATTTTTCCTTTCAGATAGAAGGAAATGGTACCTAGACCTTGAAGGATAAAAGTTCCTCTGCTTTTAAAGTCCTTCCCAGGGTTATTAAGAGGCTCCATGATCTAAAAATAAGCTATAGACAAAGGATGTGCTTCATTTCTTAGGTGTCTGAGATGGTGATTAAAGGACATTTGACATGAAGGAGGTTTGTAGATAAGAGAAGACATGAGACATTCAGGGGTATATGAGAAAGGTGGTCAAATAGCAGAAACATGGCTGGCAATTGGCCCCAAGTCATGCTGAGTTCCTCAGAAGCAGGGTTATGAGCAAAGCCCTGTGGAGTCTCTCCTCCATCAACACAGTGTTTCTAAGAGGCCCATATTGTAAGCTGACATCCTCAGCACAGAGCATACTTTGTTTCTACTCAGAGTGAGGTTGAGCTTTATCCAACAAAGTACTATGGTGAGATATCAAATGGTTTTTCAAGTGATTTTCCTCAAAAGCCAGTCATGGCAGAGATTTAAAAGTCAGCATGATTACAAACCTATGGATTTGCTTTATTATTTCAGAATGTAGCAATATAGGTTTTATAAGAAGAGAACAATAACTTTCCTCTATTATGTTGAGTTTCTGGGACTTGTGAATTACATGACAAAAGACAGAAGAAAAAGCTTTGTTAGTATACATAAGAAAGCCAAGGAAGGAAGTTGGCTCATTAAAAATGGCTAAGGTTAGGGACTTGTAAACCTAGCTCAGAAGATAGATACAAGGGAGAAGTGAGACAAAAGGGGAAAAAACACACAAAGTTTACTTAGGAAAGACAAGTGGATTTTTGGAGAGAAAATAAGAGGTGAGAAAGTTGTCTATCCAGATATGAGAACTCTTTCCTTCTCTTTCCTAGACATAAAACTTACCTATAGAGGAGACTTGGAATATGCTTGATTTCCCTTCTCCTTACTGTGGCTCAATCCACCTTGCTGAAGGAATTCATTTCCCAGCAGTTTCTGCTTTTACTCAGATAATAGAACTGTCAAGAATGCTTCTTTCTGCACATGTTAATTCCGAATAGCCTCCAGCTTATAATAATAATTCTTTGCCAAAATGCTGTGTATTAGGGAGGCGTATTCTGACCTCATTCATTCTATAAGTTGGCATAATAAGACTACAAGTATTAATTCAATGTCTTTAAAAAGTAGTGTGGATCTTTATACTAAGAGATAAAATTTTGGTGATTTCTTGACATGTAAGAAAAGAAGGTAATTATCAAGTTAAGCAGCACATCCCATCATTTCCAGATTTTCCCCCAATCAGAGGGCACCAAATACATTGTTTTTGAAAGCTTATAGAATATTATAAATGAAAAACACAATATTTGTTAAAAGGATATGTGACAGAGACAGAATATACTGAATTGTATTTATGATATCAACGATTTAAGTACCATAGAGCTACTTTGAAAGTTTACCACATCCATTTTGAGGTGTTTGTGAGTTAACAGAACAGCAATTAGGGGTTTTCACTCAAGAATTTACCTAAATTTTTGGATAAAACAAGTGTGTCAAGTACAAACAGCTGCTTACTGTGGCAACATGACTGGGTCTACAGGTCACAGTGAGCAAAGTACAGAGGCATGGGTGTTTCGTGCTTCCATTCATGAGCAATCTAACGTGGTCAGACCAAGAGCTGAAGGGTCCTTAGCACAGGCGAGTACAGAGAAGAATGGAAAGCTGCTGCCAAGTGCTGTTAACACAGTAATTGGGAGGTCATTAGAGAGATTGCTACAATGCCTAGGGTTCTTAATTAAGCACGTGGCAACCCAACCAGTATAAATAGTCTCAACAAATCCAGAAGTGCCGAGTAACCTCTGACTAGGGATCCACTGCAATGATCCAAACAGTCTCCACTTCGCCAGCGCCTCTTTTCCTCGCTTTGCTACTGAGTTCATCATATGTAGCCTTTCCACCTGCCCAGGCCCCTTTGCAGAACCCCCGAACCTCTTTCAGTATGGAGATACCTTATTCATACATCATTCTGAAATAAACACTTAAAATTTCTAACACACCAAAAGTTTGTCTTTTGGCAATGAGTATGGAGTTACAATTCTAGAAGATGATTAAATTTAGAGTTCAAGTGTACCTATAGCTAGACTGTGGTTTCACAACTTTAAAAGTGTTAAAACAGGTGGACATGGTGGCACACAGTTTTAATCCCAGCACTCAGGAGACAGAAGCAAGTGGATCTCTATCAGATTGAGGCCTGCCTGGTCCATATAGTGAGTTCCAGACCAGCTGGGTCTACAGGGAGACCCTGTCTCAAAAAAATGAATAAATAAATAAATAAATAAATAAATAAATAAATAAATAAATAAAAAGGAAATAAATAAAAAGACATTGACTTAGTGTAACACTAGAGAGTGGGATCTTTATAATTAGAAATTTATTCTGTGTATCTCTAGAGGCAGAGAAGTCCAAGATCAAGGTACCTGCAAGACTGGTGTCAGATAAAGGCTCATTTCTGGTAGACTATCATCTAGGATAGAAAGGATGGAAGGATAAGAGGGCAGAAGGGTGAATTCTCTTGAACTTCTTTTTTTTGTTGTTGTTATTAAATTTTGTTGTTTTTTTTATTTTTTTATTTTTTTAATTGATGTTTTGTGTATTTCATACATCATTTTCCAATTCAGTTCAGGCATATATCCCCTTCCCTTTCCACTTCTTTTATAAGGTCACTGATACCATTTACCAGGGCTCTACTGATGTGGTGACTTAATCATCACCTCCAGGTCACATCTCTTAAACATATTACATTGACAATTAAGTTTCACCTATGAATCGTGGGCTTCACATTTAGGCCTTGACAGACATAGTGTGAAATCATGAATCATTAAGTAATCACTAAGCCTGTTCCTACTGAGCCTCTCTCTACTTTCAGGCATGTTTCAGAGGCCCTTGGAATGCAGTGATGACCAACATCACCATACTTTTGTCTCTAGTAAAGAAGAGAGAACTAGAAAGCTATAAGCCTAAGCATGATAGATACAATGAAGGGTTAGTCAGTGCTTAATGAGGAAATAACCTAGCTTGTGAAAATGGTAAACTAAGAATGACAGTCCACTTGGTGAGTGGGCTGGGGGTATTTTATGTAAGGAAATAGCATGTTGAGATTATTAGTTGGGAAAGAGAGATATATTAGAAGATATGAAGAGTCTCAAGTGTGAAGACCACAGTTGACAACTGGGAAAGCCATAGAAGATGGATTAGAAAGGCAGGGAAAGGGGATCTGTTCTTCCTGCAGAGACCCTAAGTATCTCTTTCAGTCTCTGTGTCCCTCCAACAACTGCAGGAGCCACAGAATACAAGGACATTAGGACACTTTCGCTGGCAATGGAGTTAATGCCTTATGAGGATGTGGCTGTGAACTTCACCGTGGAAAAGTGGGCTATGCTAAATCTATCTTCCACAAGCATGTGATGGAGGAAAGCTTCAATACAGAGGGCATTGTGAAGCAGAACTCTTATTCAGGAGTACACGTAGGTGAGAATAATGGGTGTGCAAAACTAGTTATTGGCCATAATGGGCTCCTTAAGCCTAACTCAGGGCACAGATCAAAAGAAGAACAGGAATATGGAAAGGAATTGTATGAAAATAAGGAATTGGGACCATCTCCAGTTCTCCCCCATACATAAAAGCACTCACACTGGAAAGGGTTTAATAATAAGCAGTGTGATGAGGACTTGAGACTTGGTCAAAATCATGAAAGCAGCTCCACTGCAGAAAAACACCATGAACACAAGCGGTGTGGGAAAGTGCTCAGTTCTTCTGGGTACTTGCAAAGGTATGAATGAAGTCACTGTGTGGAGATAGCTTATGTGTCTAAGTAATGTGGGAAAACCTTTATTTTTCCATTTCCCTTCTAAAACATGAAAAAGTTCACACTAATGAAAAAAAAATATATATATATATGTTGTGTGGGAAAACTTTTACTTGTTTGGATTCCTTTTTAAGACCTGAAGGCCTAGGCATGTAACCATCCTTGTTCTTCATTTCAAAGTCATATAAGAACTTACACTGGAGGAAACTCCTATGTGTGTAATCAATGTTTATTTCTACTTACCTTCAAGTACATTAAGTAACTCACATTGGAGAAAAACCTTATGTATTTTAGCAATATTTGTCCGTCATGCTTTGGAATCAATTACAAAAACATCAAGTAATTTACAATGGAGTGAATCCCTGTGTTTGAAAGCAATGTGGGAAAGGCTTCACTTGTTCCAATTCCCTAAAAAATACATGAAAGAATCCACACTAGAGAGAGGCCCTATGTGTGTGAACAGGGAGGAAAAGCTTCCCAATTCTAGTTCTTTTCTAACACTAACAGAATTCATACTGGAGAGAAACCCTATGTATATAAAGAATGTGGGGACGCTTTCATTCATTGTAGTTCACTTCCCTTTCATGAAAGGATGCAGAGTGGAGAACAACCCTACAAATGTAAGCAATGTAGGAATACTTTTTCTTGTTCTGGTACCTTTAGAAAACATGAAAGAATTCACACCAGAGAGAAATGTTATGTATGTTTGCAGCGTGGGAAAGCTTTCACGTCTGACAGTGTTTTTAGAAAGCATAAAATAGTCCATACTCAAGAATGTGTATATAAGCAATGTTGTAGAGCTTTTACTAGTTATGGTAAGTAGCACAATACCCTTCAATACAATGAATTGATACACACTAGAGAGAAACCCTACAAGTGGGACCAATGTGTGAAAACTTTTAGGTCTTTTAGTATACTGAAATACTATGAAAGGCCTCACACTTGGAAGAAACCTTACAGAAACAATATAGAAAATCTTTCTCTTTGTTACTTGAAAACACATGAAATCATTCAGTCCTTATTCATGCAAACAGTGTGGGAAGGCCATTTGTATTCCTGGTTCTTTGAAAAAACATGAAAAATTCATGATAAAGAAAACTATATGTAATCAGTTTGGGGGTACTTTGGGTGCTAAGAATCCCCCCCAATACATGAAAGATGACACATTGGAGAAAAGTCTTATAAATATAAGAAATGTGGTAAAACTATCTCTACTACCAAATTGTGGATATGCAGTGAGAAAGTTCATACTGTAGGCAAACCTTATACGTGTTCCGTAATGCACCTTTTCTTCCAGTCTCCCTTAAATGTATGAAAGAAGACACACTGGAGAGAAACCATGTTTCTGTACTCAGTGTGGGGAAAGCTTTAGATATTAAGGTTTCTTTTCATTGACATAAAAGAGCTCATTGAAAAGTATTTTTTTATATGTCCAACAAAATTTATTTCCAAATTGGGAACTATATATATATATATATATATATAGATATATAGATAATTTTTTTTTGGTCTTTTCAGACAGGGTCTCCCTGTAGCCCCGCTATCCTGGAACTCACTCTGTAGACCAGGCTGGCCTTGAAGTCACAAAGATACGCCTGCCTCTGCCTCCCAAGTGCTAGGATTAAAGGTGTGTGCTACCACACCCAGGATAAAAAGTAAATTTAAAAACAGTATTCACTCATAAGAATGTGTATGGAGGTGGAAAACATGTGGGAACATATCTCAATTTGGCTTTTTGTTTCATAGTTTGTTTGAGGCTATTTTTAAGTTTACTGTATTTTAATGATTTTTCTCAACTTTTTCATCATTAATATAAAAATACGTATGGAGAGCTGGGTGTGGTGGCTCACACCTTTAATCTCAGCACTCAGGAGGCTGAGGCAGGAGAACTTCTGTGAGACTGGGACCAGTCAGGTCTACATAGTGATTTCTAGGTCAGCTGGGGTTTTTAAAAAAAAAAAAAAAAGAGGAAAAAAAGTAAGTGAAGGTAGGTGAGTTGATTAAGCACTTTTCTGCCGTATATGAAGCAATGGATTTGCTCCTAATGACTGTATAATCCAGTGTGATGACACAAATACATGATACCAGCTCTCAGAGTGTGAAAGCATGTGAATCAAGAGTTCTGAGTCAACCTCAGAAACAATGAGTTTGAGACCAGGGTATTCTACAAGAATCCTCGCCTAGAAATGAACAAAAAAAGTTAAAAAAAAAATTACCAAAACGGTAATAAGAGAAAAGGAAAAGAAAAAAGTTTGAACCCTGGCAGGTAAATTGGAGAATCTTTCTGTGTGTTGTGCGGCAGTTTCCCCTGAACTGAAGCATTTCCTCCAAGAAAGAAGGAGGGGAGCTCATAACTGACACTCAATAAGTAAATCACCTAACAAGGCTGTGAAAACTGAAGCTTGCAAGGTTTGCAAAGCCCTTCCCAAGGTTATACAACAACAAACAGTTGCTGTGGGAAAGATGTGACCATGTAAAGTTTTGTAATTATTTTAAGGACCCTGGTCGTTATTGATAGATTTTCATAACAAAGCTGTTAGAAGCTTCTGGAGAAGCTTGGCTTCTGGAGAAACACTGATGCTTTGTGGTCAAGTGAGGAGAAAGGAAGATACAACTTGGGCTTCACATGGGATCCAGAGAGGAAAGCACTAAGGACATAATGATTTCCAACCTCACTGAGCTCATACGTGGAAAGACTCTAGGCATAGACACAAAAGTATATAGGCGTTTATTTATCTTATGTGTCAGGCAAATTAGCGGTATAGACCTGTCTGTCAGAAGGCTTGGAATGGCTGTGCTAAGAGGACTGGTAAGGAGATGGAATCAGTAAAGAGAGTCATATTTAACATTCTCACTAAAGAATTCGATTGTCCCCTAAATATATCTTCACTGTCCATTTGGCGGCAGGGTTTCAAAGCTTAATAAAGTGCACTTGAAAGGTTTTTCCTTGTATTGTTCATTATAAATGCAACTTGTAATTGCTACAATGAACCATAATTACCTAGAGCCAGATTAGATGAAACCTGAGTGCCATTACTATCTTCCTTAATTAGGGGAAGGCAAGCTCAAGGGAAAAGGAGAATGCATGCAGTGATATTAGCTTTTACTTAGCAAAGAAAGGACACAGGAGAGAAGTCAGAATCATATTCTAAGCTCAGAATCAATTCCAAGCTTATTAATGCATTAAACAGTTAATCATATAAAAACACTATTACTGCTGTATTTGAGTCACATCTTATACCCTAACTCTCTATTTGGCCTTTGCCATTAATAAGCTTTCTTAAAATTTGTGTCCAATGATAATTCCTCCTTTTGGTGACTGGATATAGAAAGAAAATAATAATGGCTAGAGCCAATTAATGGATTTCTCTAATTTAATATTCATGCATTTATTTTTCTCTTCAGTTGTATGTCAGTTGCTTTATCTCCTCCATTATTTTAATTTCTAAGGAAAGATAATTATAACCTGGCTTAAGTGGAGATTAAAAAAAAGAGCAAACAATCTGGCTTTGTACACAGAACTCCATTTTGTAGATGCAAAGTCTCTTGTTATGTTTGCATTCTTCTTTTCTAGGTCTCTTATTGCTGAAGTGGCTGTAAACAATTCCTGGCAATTATGTAGATTAATTGCTTCCAAGAAAATAAAATTGTCAAGAAAATAAAGCTTGAATCCACCAAAAATAAAGAACCATCCAGCCGGGCAGCTCTTGGTGTATTCAGAGGACCACATTTACCCCAGGTCTCACCAGGCAGGACTCCAGAAGGAGTCTCCGAACAGTCTCTGAATTTTGAAGAGAAGAATTTGAACATGTGTTAACATGGCTGGGGATATTTCACTTTTCTTTCAATAAGCAGGGATTTATTATGGGCAAATCAAATAGGAGCTGAAGAACTTTCTAGTGAACTATTCCAAAAGGGTCGCGAAGCATATCCACTGAGGGTTGGCTCCCAACATGTTTTAGTCTGCTGAGTCTAAACACCTCTCTGACAGTTATAAGTGGGTTTGTTACTGACAGACAGACATCAAGGAAGAAGAGGGGCCTAGGATTCATGGAGAACTAGTCTCCAAGGCTCAAGAAACCTCCCCTGGAAGGATGCCTGTTGTCAGCATGTTCCTCTTGTGTAGCACTGCTGGGAGACCCCATCAAGCAGTGTCCCTGGGTTTTGTATCTTGAGTGATGTATGACAGGCTGGACTCAAATATGGATGGGCATCTGTTGTTGAGGACTGGATCAGACTCTAGGACATAGCAGTCCATGCTCCTGCACAGGCAGTGTTGCTTTTTCAGCACATTCTTTACTTCTTTCAAGAAGAGAGACAGGGACAGGCTTCCACATACTTTAGTCTACAGTTTGGAGGTAAGTCTAGATGGTGCCTAAGTGTATGCTGATTTATTTTAGAGAACTGTGTTTTAAAAGCCCAAATTTCAGCTGGGCGTGGTGGTGCACGCTTTTAATCCTAGCACTTGAGAGGCAGAGGCAGGTGGATCTTTGTGATTTCAAGGCCAGCCTGGTCTACAGAGTGAGTTCCAGGACAGCTGGGACTATAGGGAGACCGTGTCTAGAAAAGACCAAAAAAAAAAAAAAAAGCCCAAATTTCATTGCACATAATGCATGAGAGTTAAAACATGATAAAACAATTAGTCACCCCTAGGGAACAAACAGAAAATTAATCCTTTTTTCCCTTCTCTTATTGACAAAGAGAATCCCTAATAATATGTCCACAGTGACCTTTTTCTGTATGTACTATTATTTGTAATGTGGATGCCATTTTAAAAACAAAAACATTAAGTGTATGTGACAGAAATTCTTCTGAAAATTATATACCTATAGGGCTGGAGAGATGGCTCAGCTTGCAGAGAACCCAGGTTTCGGTTTCCAACACCATATGGCAGCAACAGCTTCATAGAGGATCTGACTCTGTGGGCACCATCTGGCATGATGCACAGTGCTTACATGCATGCAGGTAATCCAGTGATATACATAAAATAAATTAAAAGAAAAAATTATATACTTTTGCGAGTAGAGAAATTGTTCAATTCCTTTATACTCCACTGTATTCAACTATAAAATGACTATTCCTGTTTCAAAGAAGCTTGACTGGTTATGTTCAGAATGAAGGGTTTAGTGAGGTGACCAGAACACAAAAAAGTGATATAAATACGGAATGTCACCCAGAGCTTTTGTTTCCTTTCCATTCTCTGGTGAACACTCACATTCAGGGTTCCGCTGTTGCACAAGACACTTTGTTCATCTTTATCACCCTGAGGTCTTGAACTAGGCATTGCTCTTGAGTTGCTTAATCAATGATTACTGCAAGCATGAACAACCAGTGATAACTGTATGTGTGAACAGTCAGTGATTACTGAATGCACAAATGCTTTGTAGTCTGGTTATGTCATCTTTTCCTTCTGTGTTGAAAGACCTTTGGCAACAGTGACCTTTGTGTTATATTCATTTTCTTCCTTTCATTATGAAAAATAGATTTTGTTCTGTTTGCTTTATTTGGTTCTTTCCAGACAGAGTCTCCAAGCAGTCCAGCCTGTCCTCAAACTTACACAGCCAAGGCTGGCCTTGAACTACCGATACTCCTGCCTCTACCTTCCAAGTTCTAAGATACAGGCCGTGGCTACCATACCTGGATTCACAAAATAGGTTTCAGTAAATATTAGGATATATATATATATATATATATATATATAATTATTTCCATGGGAAGAAATCTGAGGGATCAAATTATGAAGACCCATCATGAGGTAGAATGGTTTTGCCTCATATCTTCTTATTTCTGATCACAGACAGCCTGCCATTGTTTAAAGCGTTAAAGAATCCTTCCTAGCTACTGATGAATTGTTTGTTTGCTTATCTGAGATGAGGTCTTGTTGTGTAGCCCAGGCTGTCTTGCAGCTTTAGACCAAGGCTGGTATAGAACTCATAATCCTGATTTGGCTTCCTGCTTTCCAGAATTACTGTTATCTCCCATTACACCTAGCACCTTGGGAGAAATTTTATCTAGAATATTTGTTTGGGAGCAAAAAGGAAAAAAGGATCTGGTGTACAGTCCCATGATTCATCTTTGAGAGAATTCACCAGGAGAAAGGATTCTCAGGCAGATGTGAAAAAGCTACACGTCCTGGAAGGCCTTTCTGGTAGGTTCCAGGCCTAGATCCCATTCTCCTCTCCAACCCACTGGATTTGGAACAAGCACTTTGAATGGGCACAGGTACCATGCCATTTTTTTCATTTCAAAACTATTCTGTGTAGTTGACTTTATATCTTGGGTGTGTAGCCCCTGGGATTTATCCTGAGGAATTAATAATAGTTTTTTTCTTATATGCTTTGAAAAACATCATTTAAATGAAAATAATGTGATTTAGTCACTAGAATTTCCCAAAAGGCCCTTTGTTTCTTGTAATTCCACATTATAATTTCCCTACCCTGAAACATAAATCCACTCATTCAAGCAACAGTCCCCAGTACTTACACACCTTGTATCATGATACATATTATCATGGCTATGCATTATAGACTATGAAATATGCACAAGACATTTCCAGTCAGTCAGATATTATATCTGAGATAGGAAATATGTCTATGTTTTGCATAATGAGTGGTTATATATGTGTGACAAAATTTCCCATCTTAGTAATTTTCAAGCATACAATTTAGCATTTAGTACATGTACAATGTATGTAGTTATTACCACTATTTCTAGAACTATTCTATTATTGTACACAAAATCTTAAGGTAGGCCTTTTAAAATAAAATATTTCATATCATTAACTTTAAAAGCATGTTGAAAAAGATTTGTGCTGTTTTTCCTCAAAATTGGAAAAGTGCCTAGTGAGATAAATTATGGCACATTATCTAAATAGTTATTCATTAAATTTTTTTTGCATTTGTTTATTTGAGGAGGGGCACATGTCACAGCACTTATGTGGAGGTCAGAGGATAACTTGTAGGAGTTGTTTTTCTCTTCAAGCATGTGTAATTAAACTCAGGTTGTTATATTTTGTGACAAGGGCCTTTACCTGCTAAGTCATCTCACTGGGTCCTTTTATTTTTATTTTTAATCATGGTTTTAAAAATAATTTAAGAGAAGGTTAGAAATCTCAACACTTCATACTGAACCTAGGCAGAAAGAGAAGAGTGAATTAGTCAACAAATATATCTCTTCCTATCTTACTGTTGGTTTCAGAGGTGGAACCTTGCTGGAGGAAGCATGTCATTAGGGTAGTATCTGAGAGTTCATAGTCTTGTCCCGTTCCCGGTTTTCTGTCTTTCTGATTCCTGTACATGCTTGAAGATGTAAAAACTCAGCTTTCTGCTATAGACTGCAATCCCAATTAAAATCTCCATGAGCTTCTTCACAGACTTAGAAAAAAAAAATCCTAAGTTCATATGGAAAAACAAAAGACCCCAGATTGACAAATCTACCCTGAGCAAAAAGAGCAATGGCAGGGGGGGGTGGGGGTTAGTATACCAGACTTCAAATTATACTACAGTGCTATAGTCATAAAAACATCCTGGTATTGGCACAAAAACCTACCTGTAGAACAATGGAATAAATTGAAGGTCCAAACTTGAGCATGTCCAATTTCAGCCACCTCATATCTGACAAAGGACCAAGAAGACTCAATGGAAGAAAGACAGCATCTTCAGAAAATGGTATTGGCAAAACCGGATCACCACTTGTAGAAGAATAAAATTAAACTCCTACCTCTCACCCTGTACAAAATCAACTCTGGATGGATCAAAGACCTCAATGTGAAGCCTGAAACTCTGAAAATGATAGAAGAAAACATTGCCAGTAATCTACAAGACATAAGTGTAGGAAAAGACTGTCTAAATCAGACAGCAGCTATGCAGGAAATAAGGTCAACAATTGACAAGTGGGATCTTAATCTCAAAAGCTTCTGTACAGTAGAAGAAACAATCAAGGAAGTGAAGGGAAAACACACAGAGTGGGAGGAAACCTTCACCAGTGATGCATCTGACAGAGCATTAATGTCAAGAATATATAAACTACTCAAAAACAAAGGAGCAAGAAAACAAATGACTCACTCAAAATATGGAGTAAAGAGCTGAGCAGAGACTTCACAAATGAAGTAAAGATTGCTGAGAAACATCTTAAAAAGTGTTTAGCATCACTAATAATTAAGGAAATGCAAATTAAAACCACCTTAAGATTTCATCTTACTCTGGTAAGACTGGCTATGATCATGAAAACAAAGGATACCAAATGCTGGAGAGGTTGTGGGGGAAAGAGAACACTCATCCACTGCTGGTGGGAATGCAAACTCATGCAACCCATGTGGAAAGCAGCGTAGAGAACTCTTAAAAGATTCAAAATGGGGCTGGAGAGATGGCCTAGCGGTTAAGAGCGCCGACCGCTCTTACAGAGGACCCGGGTTCGATCCCCAGCACCCACATGGCGGCTGAGAACCGTCTGAAACTCCAATTCCAGGAGAACTCCAGTTCCAGGGGAATCCGAGACCCTCTTCTGACCTCCGCGGCGTTGCACGACACGGGTGCACAGACCTGCATGCAGACAGTACATTCATACACATACGGAAATAAATAAAAAAAATTAATATAAAAAAAATAAAAAGACTCAAAATGAGCCTACCACCTGACTCAGTCATACCACTCTTGAATATAAACCCCAAAGACTCATCCTATTGCAGATATACATACAAACTAAATGCCCCATATCTGATGAGTGAATAAAGAAAATGTGGTATATCTACACAATGGAATTCTATACAGTGGTAAAGAAAGATAATGTCATGAACTTTGCAGGTAAATGGATGGAACTAGAAGCCATTATGCTAAGTGAAATAATACAGTCCCAGAAATACAAATGACATATGGTGTCCTTCATTTGTTGATCCTAGCACCATATCTCTATTTATAAGGCAAACTGAATAATTCCTTTTTCTTTCTTTTTAGTAAATATAATACCTGATGTTACTCATCAACTTGCTATGTAATGTAGGAATGTCAAGTAATATTTTTTTCTTCACCTGCATACAACTCTACTGACAAAATGGGAATCCCTAAACATGTTTTGGAATTAACCTATAGTTTATTTTCAGATGTCATAATACATGACATGTGCATGTTTTGGTATATGCATGTTTTAGAGTGATACAAACTGGAAGGAACAACAACCACCAAAAAGACTGGGTAAAAGAATGGACTGAAACAGTAAACTTCTGTTCAAAATAATAAACTTTTGCATTGAAAAATTAAAAAAAAGAAGACCAAGAAAATGATGAAAGACATGTATGATAGAATGTATGAGATCTGGTGGCATGGTGGTAAGGAAGGGGGAGTGGGTCCAAATTTGATTAAGAAATGTTGTATGAGAGGCACAAAACTTCAATTAAAAATGGCAACATATTTAAGAAGTAATGCTAAGAAAACTGGACATCACATACAAAACAAATGAATATGAACACTTATCCCACATAAAAATAAATTAAAAAATGAATCAAAGACATAAATGTAAAAGCTGAAACTTTTAAAACTCTTAGAAGAAAATAGAAGTCTTTAAAATGTTGGGTTTTGCAATGCTATCTTGAATATGACACAAAAAACCCAGGAAACAGTAAAGTAGGTAAAGCGAACCTCATTAAAATTAAGATGTTTGTTCATCAAAGGGCTCTATGAACAGACTGAAAAATCACTAAGAGAATGGGGAGATTTTTTGCTAGCACTTATATCTTATAAGATGAAGATATCCACAATGTGTAAAGACTATCTAAAACTCAAAAAAAGCAGAAAAATGAACAAAATAAGGTATTATCTAAAAGTATATAAAGTACTTGAAATGATATTTCTCCATGGAAGATACACAATAGCCAAACAAGCCATGAAAAGATGCTTGCGTCTCTATTCAATATGGAAATGAAAATCAAAACCTCAAGGAGGCACACCTTCAGACCCTTCTGGATAATTACCATGCAAACTAAGTGAAGCAAAAGCAAAACCCTGGTGAAAATGAGGAGAAACTGAGGTCCTTGGGAATTTTAGTAGGAAGACAAAAACGGCTGGTGAAAAGGCAAATGGCATGGAAGTTCAGCCAGATAGTGAATGGAGAATCATTATATGACTTGGCAGTTACACCACATAGTACACCAAAGAAGCTAAGAGTGGGAACTTGTAGATGTATTTGCCACCGGTTTTAATGGTAGCAAGAGATGCTATGGTCATAGTACAATCACAAAAACCAAAATGTAAAAAACAAACAAACAAAAGGAAACAAAAACTCCCATAAATTTGCACTGACCATTGACAGATAAATGAATCAAACATACTATAAAGTGGGTGTATATACAATGTTATTTAGTTTTACAAGGAAATTTGAATACTTGCTAAAACATGAACTTTGTAAACACTATATGTAATAAAATAAGCCAGTCTGTAAAGGACCAGTATTGTATACTTTTATATGAGAATATTAGCATTGTCAAATTCATACCCAGAGAAAGTAGAATATTCCAGCCAGAGGCTGTAGAGGGAAGATGAGGAGAGTATTATTGTGGACTTCCGATGGGGAAGATGGAGGAAGGACTTGGATGGTGGAGACAAGATGGATGGTTTGGAGTCAGTTCCACAACAATAGGAAAGTTCTTGACATCATAGACCTGTCTCTTCCCAATTAAAATGTATATTTTATGTTTTATATGCTTCAACACAAAACTTTATTTTTGTTCTTCATACTTAGATTTTCTCTTCTCCTAGCTGCTTAAAAGAAAATTTGACTGGAAGATTATTTTTCTTTTTTAATATTCATTAACATCTTTCTGGACTATATTCATAAACAAAAATGATGTAGTGAGATTTAATCAATTACACTCTGGAAGCATCTGTGATGTTCTTAATGTATCCCAGAAAGGAAAATCAACAACAGAGTCCTCGAGCTCAAAGATAATCAAATCTGACTCCTGAGTTTCCTAGAGACCTGGGGGGATTTCGTGACTCAAGCAGATAGCTCTGCTGCCCTGAGATGCCATGGATGAATCCAAAGTCCTGCTTTAACAGAAGCCAGGAGGTTTATAGGCTGCACACTGCTTATGGTGCTAATCGTATTAGTTAGGAAAACAAGGTACAGTACTGATGAATTCAGTAAACAAAACAGCCATTAGAAAAACAGGATTAGGAGAGGGCTGAAAAAAAGTCACATGCTTGTTATGATTCAAGACTCGAGAGCCTTTGATCCCAGGCAGAGCCCTGATGGGTTGCAGGACCAGAGACATTTAACTGCTCACTTGTGTCCTGTGCAAATGAACATCCACCAAGGAGCCCCAGGGAGATCAAGTAAGAAAGTGTATATTGAGTTTCTGAACCAGAATACACACTCCATCAACTTTAGCCTTTAGTATGGGATCTGATGTTGGCTATTCCTTAAGGAAGAGATGAAGTTGTTATATTTGGTCTGCTTTTAACAGATTTATCAGAACGCAAAGGAAGGGTTTCTGGAAATGTATTCTTGAGAAGTATAAATACTTCTGGGAGATGGAAGTATCTATAAAGAAAACAGGCTTGCATGCAACAGCACAAGCATGATCCAGAGGTCTCTTTAAATCAACCCTTTATGAGTCTTTTCTTTGGTGGACCTCAGGCCTCAGCAGTGCCTTGCCTTCTCCAAGTTAACTGTACTTACTGCCAGTGGATTTTCTCCCCCCCCCCCAGGGCAGCCATTAAAATGTAAGTCATTTCTAATACCCATCTTCCTCAGGGATTCTTTCTATTTAATCACCATAGGAAAATAAATAAAAAGAATATGTTGAAAAAAAGTTCAGGCAAAGGAGATGTTTAATAGTCACAACATGGCTTGTGCTGAACCAGAACTTGGATTCAATCTACCTTTATCAAAGCCTTTTCTACCATTAGATAACTCTGTGGAATGTTAGTTCTTTGTATTTCTGCTTCCTTTATTTTGAAAATAGGAGCAGCCAAATTTTAGATCTCAAAATGAATGAAATAATACAATTATAAATATCAACACTGAGATAAGACTTTTTAGAATACAATGAGAAATATTTTCACATGACCATCAAATAGATACTTTTGTGGCAATGATAAACTTCTAAAGGTAAGCCAAAAGACAGCCTCTGTAAATAAATAGAAGATGTAAGAATCAAAGGTAAAAATTTTCATGAAAAGAGCACAAGACCCACCCAAAATAAAAAAACCTCAATGTATAGGCTCAAAAGCAGAGTGGAGGGGGCAGAGGAAAGAATCAACACAAGCATGAAGGTAGAACAATAGAAATAATGGAGTACAAACAACCAGGGAAATAGACAAAACAAGATACTCAGGGACAGGGAAATTATAGCAGATATGTGATGTCATTTAGCTGCAGTCACAGGAGAGAAGAAAAAAGATGGTGCTAATAAAGAATACACACACACACACACACACACACACACACACATATATGTCTTTTTGAGACAGGGTCTCCCTGTAGCCCCAGCTGTCCTAGGACTCTGTAGACCAGGCTGGCCTTGAAAAAATATATATATATACTGAAAACATTCCAAATTAGGCTTAAAATACTATGAAACTACAAATTCAAGAAACTTGTTACATAAGATCAAGCAATCAAACTCAAAAAAGACTTAAGACCAAAATATAAGAAAAGAAAAATCTAGAGAAAAGAACAAGTGAAGAGAGAGGAGAAAGAAGAGAGATGATGAGAGAGGAGGAGAAAAAAGAGAGAGAAATGTGGGCTGGAGAGATGGCCTAGTGGTTAAGAACACCGACCGCTCTTACAGAGGACCCGGGTTTGATCCCCAGCATCCACATGGCGGCCGAGAACCGTCTGAAACTCCAATTCCAGGAGAACTCCAGTTCCAGGGGAATCCTACACCCTCTTCTGACCTCCACGGCATTGCACGACACGGTGCACAAACTTGCATGCAGACAGTACATTGATACACATACAGAAATAAATAAATGCTGGGTGTGGTGGCACACACCTTTAATCCTAGCACTTGGGAGGTAGAGGCACACGGATCTCTGTGAGCTCGAGGCCAACCTGGTCTACAGAGTGAGTTCCAGGACAGCCAGAGCTACAGGGAGACCCTGTCTCAAAAAGACCAAAAAAAAAAAGAAAAAGAAAAAGAAAAAGAGAAATGATATCTTTCCAATAGAAAACTATGTTATACTTGTGTTTTGTTATGAGGGGCTGAGTCAGGGGTCTTGCACAAGTTTGCCAAGTGCTCCACTGTTGCCCTACATCAGCCTCTAGAGGTAAGGGAATGGGGGAACGAGGATGGACAATTTAAAATATTTTCTTTATTACTGTTATTTTGTGTGAATAATTGTATTGCTCGCATGTGTGTAAGTGCACCTGTGTCCTGCATTGCCTGCAGGGGTCAGCAGAGAGCATTAGATCTCCTGGAACTGAGTAAGAGAGCATTAGATCTACTGGAACTGGAGTTACGAGTGGCTCCTTGCCTCCATGTGGGTGCTGGGAACTGAATCCCAGTCCTCTGCAAGAGCAGCAAATCTTCTCAGTATCTGAACCATCTCTCCAGTCCCCAGGATAGACAGTTTACATAATGGAATTTTTGTCAGAAATCATGCAGACTGGAAGGATGAAACATTTTTCAAAGGCTGAAAGAATAGGACTATACCCCAACAAAACAGTACTCATAAATGGAGCAATAAAGTCATTCCCACATGAAGGAAACCTAAGAATTTATTAGCAACAGTCCCACCCTTACACAATTTATAACAGAAAATCTCTAATCAGAAAGAAAATGATAAAAGAAAAAACATCGTGGAACATGACAGAGGAAGAAAGAACATGGGAAGCAAATGTAATTAGAGTAGAATTTTCATCTTGAGTTGTTGAAGAACTCTGGACATTGAAACAAAATTTAAATAGTCTGACGAGTTTCTAAATTTAATTCTGTGAAGACATGAAAAAAGAGATATTATTTCTACATTTACTGAAATTAATTGATAACAAGTAATAACAAAAAAAGTGGTAAGATTGTGTGTGCGTGTGTGTGTGTGTGTGTGTGTATGGTGTATGGAAAGTGTAGAAGTAGAACAAGCACTTTAAAAAACTACAAAACTGGGCTGGAGAGATGGCCTAGCGGTTAAGAACGCCAACTGCTCTTGCAGAGGACCTGGGTTCGATCTCCAGCACCCACATGGCGGCTGAGAACCATCTGAAACTCCAATTCCAGGAGAACTCCAGTTCCAGGNGCCGACTGCTCTTGCAGAGGACCCGCATGGTGGCTAAGACCCACCTTTAACTCCAGTTCCAGGGGAATCCGAGACCCTCTTCTGACCTCCGCGGCATTGCACGACATGGGTGCACAAACTTGCATGCAGACAGTACATTCATACACATAAAAAATAAATAAAAAATTAAAAAAACCTACAAAACTATATACTAAAACATGGATATATCACAGTGTAATTAAAAATATGTTCAAGTCACTTTCAGAGTAGTAGAAGCAACACGAGTGAGGAGCAATAGAGAAATTAAGAAAAAAACGAAAGACTTGAATCTTAAAGTAAATAAATACCAATATTTATATTTAATGTACATGATATATATATATATATATATACTCATTTATAAATTCATAACTGGCTTAGTGGATTAAAAACATGGCCAAACTCTAATTCTTAAGATAATCACTTCAAATCAGACAATATAGGACAATTATAATTAAAAATGAAAAGAGGTATCATGTGAATATTTATTAATGGAAATATGGCTATATTGATATTAGACAAAGTAGACTACTAGAAAAAGAAAACAGAAGAACAATACTTTAAAATTTCTGCTGAGGTCTTTTTAGCCCTGATGGTCCCTGCTCCTAGTCCATTTTCTTCATGGTGAAGAGAATGAGAAAAATATTTGTAACTTGTAAACTATACATCTGACAAGTAATTAATACCCAAAATACATGAGGAATTCCAAGACTTCAATAGAAAATCATTTGCCATGATCATTATCATCAAGATCATCTGATTTAAAAAGAAGCAAGCCTCGAGGCTGGAGAGATGGCTCAGAGGTTAAGAGCACTGACTGCTCTTGCAGAGGACCCTGGTTCGATTCCCAGCACCCACATGGTAGCTAAGAACAGTCTTTAACTCCAGTTCCAGGGGAATCTGGCACCCTCTTCTGACCTCCGTGGCACTGCACTACACGGCTGCACCAACCTACATGCAGACAGTACACTCATACACATAAAAAATAATAAATAAAAATTTAAAAAGTAAAAAAAAAATCTGTAGGGAATAGATTAAAAAAAGATAAAAAAGAACAAGTGTCATAAATGGACATTTTTCAAGAATATAAACAGATGGCCAATGAGCACATAGCAAAATGCTCGACATCTCTAATAATCATGGAAATGAATCTAAACCACAATGAGACTGAGATTTCACCTTATACCAGCAAGAATTATGATTACCAAATCACTATAATTAACTAGTGTTGGCAAGGTTGTTTTTTTCCCCTGAGAAAAATGAGAAAGGTTTAAGGAACTAGATACATTTAATATGGCATAAACTTGCATGATTTATGCATGTATCATATAGATTGTTTCCCTTGTTGTGCAGAAGCTTTTTAGTTTGTGTGTGTGTGTGTGTGTGTGTGTGTGTGTGTGTGTGTGTGGTGTGTGTACATGCACCTTGGATGTTGTCCTCACCTTTTATTTGATATGGGATCTCTCCAGAATCTTTTTAGTTTGGAGTTTACTTCTCTACTTTTGTATCTTGTGCTCATGGGCCTTGGTCCAAACAGTCCTTGTTCACTGTAAGGTCCTGAAGTATTTCTTGTGTTTCTGCTAGTAATTTCATGATTTTATGTCTTATATTTAAGTATTTTTTCCATTATGAGTTTTTTTTTTTTTGTCTCTGGTTCTGGTGAGAGATTGTTTAGTTTCCTTATTTGCATGTGAATACTTGTTTCCCTAGAAGACATTTCTTCTTGTATTATTTGTTTGTGGTTTACATGTTTGTTTGAGATAGGATCTTGCTGTATATTTCACAATCTTCCTGCCTCTGCCTTCCAGGTCCTGGGACACAGATGTGTGCTTCCACACTTGGTTCCTCTCTGTTTTACCCAATGTGCCTAACTGAATTTTCTAAATTCCAAGATTAAAACAAAGTTTGTATAGTATGTCTGGTTGTGATATGTTGCTAACCATCAAATAATTTTGAAGTGGTGATGGTGATGTGATTGATGCATTAAGTTTCATTAATGCTGAGTCTCCTGGAGTGGCTGGGATTTACTGTATAATCACTGGACAAAGGAAATTATACTCTAAAGTTTAGTTCACACATTGTTAGTTCAGAAGCTTAATATTGTCAGTCATCAACATTTTCATGCTCAGAGGGCCTGGAGAGATGGTTTATCTGGTTAAGAATGCTTGTTACCCTTGGAAGTCATGGATTATTAAACAAAGTGCCAGTACCAGGTGTGGGAAATCCTATGAAAGCAGAAGGTGAACTACTTGGGAGAAGGAAGGGGATTAGTGAAAAGGAGGGAGGGACAAGAGCCAGTAATGAGGAGGGATGTTCTCGTTTACTTTTTATTGCTGTGATAAAAACACTGAACAAAACCAACTTGGGGAGGAAAGGGTTTATTTGGCTTGCAGCACAGTCCATCTTCAAGGGAAGCCAAGGCAGGAACTCAGGGCAGGAAACTGGAGCACAAAGCATGGAGGAATGCTTCTTACTGGCTTGCTCCACTGGCCTGCCTGCTTTCTTATACAATACAGGACTACCTGCCCAGAGGTGGGTTGGGTCCTCCCATATCACTCAGCAATCGAGAAAATGCCCCCACAGACATGGCCATAGGTCAATAGATAAAACGCCTCAATTGTGGTTCCCTCTAACCAGATGTTAAGATGGCAATTGAAGCTATCCAGCACAGCGGATCGACATGATTTTAACATACTATATACATGTAGAAACTTTTAAAAATTAATTACAAAAAGTTTAAAAACAAACACATGAACTTAAGAGTGAAAAGTGGCCATAGGGGACTGGTAAGGATTGGAGAGGAGGGAGCGACCAGAACCCATATCTGCATGTATGAAATTAGCAAACAATAGAAAATGTAATGAAAATGATAGAGAAGTTAAGCGGGAATGGCCCTGATAGTTTAAAAAATGAGTTAAAGATTATACTAATTCTTTACATTAACTTATTTTCTTATACAAAAATTTTAGCTTGTATTTTAAACTGAGTAACATACAAGTCCCCAACTGAAGCCTACTATAGAGCTTATTTCTTCTGTGGTGTCTGCATGTGGATACAGATTTTCACGTTCTAACACACACTTCTCTGATTTAATAAAAATCTTACTTATTAAAAAAACCTCTCCTATTTCTTTTTTTAACAAGCTTTTTTATTATTTTTTTAATTTTAAAATTTATTTTGTATGTGTATAAATGTACTGTCTGCATGCAGGTTTGTGCACCCGTGTCATACAATGCTGCAGAGGTCAGAAGAGGGTGTCATATTCCCCTGGAACTGGAGCTAAAGATGGTTCTCAGCCGCCATGTGGGTGCTGGGGATCAAACCCGGGTCCTCTGCAAGAGCAGTCGGTGCTCTTAACTGCTAGGCCATCTCTCCAGCCCCAAACCTCTCCTATTTCTAAAAGAAAAAAATTCCTAGGATCACAACAATAATAAAAACTTCTTCATTTAGATATGAAAATTCAGTGGGCGTGAGAATGTAGCTTCATGCCTGGCATGCATGAAGCCCTGGGTCCAGTCCTCAGCACCACATAAACAGGGTGTGTTGATCCAGGTTGAGAGTATAGAGATGCCTTAGAATAGTTGGAGGTTTAAAATAAGTTTTGTAGTCTCTGAGAGTAACATTGAAGGAGAGGTAGCTTCAGCAAGCCACTGTGGAGGTTGCTTGTGGAGGTTTCTATGTGTAATAAGATGTGCAACAGACACTGAGATGGCTGCTGAGCAGGAACTCCCTTGTGTAATGGAGGAATTCCCACAGGAAAAGGATATGCGGATATCATCCTCCACATTCACTACTGACTTCGCAGGTAAATGAGGTAAAAGAGAAGATGAAAACAAGATGTTGGCTTGCCATTGCTTATGACTGGGAACAAAAGGAAAAGAGAACACAGGTTAAGTATGTGTTAGCCCTTCCTAGGATCCCAAATCTTGGAACCCATACAAAGAATTAGTAAGGAATAAGAAATAATAGATACTACAGAGATAATAGAGCAAAAGGGCAAATCTGTCCAGATGGGACCTTAACAGTGGACTAGTATAAGAAACTTGGTAATCAGGGAATACTCAACAAGTGAACTGCTTGAATTGAGAAAATCTTTTAAACAGGAAATGAAAGAGTCTCTTGCATCATGAGACTTTGGGAGATGGAGGCAATGGAATCAATCTAGGTATTACAAAATCAGAAAAACCAAGAACTGCAATTATACATCCCATCCCTCCATAAGACAAATGTTATATAACCTGAAGCAATACGAGGGAAATTGGTTCCTGATGGACTGGGTCATATGGTCATTAGAGACATTGGTTATTGACAACTGAGATCCCTATGAATACCACGGACTGGAAGACAATAGTTGAAGGACAGAAACTATCAAGAAATTAGAAAAGGTAGAGATTATTTGCCCAGCTTAAAGCCCTTTCAACAGCCCAGTGTGGCCTATGAAGAAGTTGGACAGCTCCTGGAAAATGACCACGGATTACAGAGCACTAAACAAGGTAGTTTTCCCATCTATGTCCCTGTGCCCTGCGTTGTGTCTTGACTGTACAACTGATAGAAGTGAAGGGGTCTTTCCAAGCTGTATTAGACCTTGCTGATGCATTTTTAGTATTCCCTTAGCTGCTGAATCCCAAGACCAACTTGAATTCATTTGGAATTATCACTAATTGACCCTAATTCTCCCAAGGTTATCCTCATAGTCCCACTGTTTGTCATGTAGTGGTGGCCAAGAACCTTGCTTTAGTATCCTGAACTGTGAAAACATTTCATTACATACATGACATAATGCTAACCTCTGAGTGTTTTACAGTATTTTAAAAAGCATCTAAAAGACATACAGGTGCACCCAAAGGAACAAGGATGGCAGATTGGTCCACGAAAAGTGCAAGGGCCAGGCACTGATGTAAAATTCTCGTAGGCAATATGGCTTGGTAAGACACATATGACGGCTCAGCAGTTAAGAGCACCAACTGCACTTTCAGAGAGGGCCTGGGTTCGATTCCCAGCACCCAGATTGAAGATAAAAACTGTCCTTAAGCTGTGTGTAGTGGCACATGCCTTTAATCCTAGCACTCTGGAGGCAGAGACAGGAGGATCTCTGTGAGTTCAAGGCCAGCCTGGTCTACAGAGTGAGTTCCAGGCCAGCTGGGGCTATAGGGAGACCCTGTCTCAAAAAAAAAAAAAAGACACATATGACATCTGACATCTTCCTACGGAAGGAAATATATAATAAGAGTATATATAATAAGAATTGGAACATCTGTGTAATTTTCCATGTGGCAGCCCATGGCCCACTGAACACCCCTGGAGATCAAAGAGCAGGTGCTCTTGCCAAAGTAGGGGTCCTTTCCACGCAGATAGATGCCCTCAAAAGCTGCCCATTAGGTCCATATAATGTCTAGTCATGGAGGAGCTAACATAGGTTGGAAAATAGCTAATACAACTTATATTCATGTGAAATAATCTGATATTTTGCATATTGTCTAAACATCTGAAGCCTGTTTACATTTACAGCCTCAAGAAATGGATGCTCTGATTGGACACCTACATAAATTGACCAGTCCCAGGCGGGGATGGGCAGGTGGACCTCATAGAGCTTATGCCTGTCAGTGTGCAATGCAAACATACCCTCACATGTTTGGACACTGCCACAGGACTCTTACAAGCATTTCCATGCAGAGAGTATCAAGTGAAGCCACCATCAAGATTCTTACCCAACCAAGTGTTATATCTGTATACCCACGAAGAATTAACCATGACAAGCTAGCCATGTCACAAACATTGATTTACAGAACTGGGTTAAGGACAACCTGATACATGGTTACTGTCACCTACTTACAACCTACTAAGAAATGGTTAAATTAGGGGCTGGAGAGTATGGCCTAGCGGTAAGAGCGCCGATCCGCTCCTGCAGCGGTCCCGGTTTGATCCCCAGTACCACCATGGCGGCTGAGAACCGTCTGACACTCCAACTCCAGGAGAACTTCCAGTTTCCAGGGGAATCCGACAGCCACTTCTGACCTCTGGTGATTGCACGACACAGGAGTGCACAACTAGCATGCAGACAGTACATCGTACACATACAGAAATAAAGTAAAATTAAAAAAAAAAAAAAAAAAAAAAGAATGGGTTAATTAGAAGAAAAAGTGGTTATTAAAATAATAGCTAAAATGTTAAAATCCAGTGGTACCAGAGGCGGGCTACCCTCCTATAAGATGTTGGTCAGGGAATCCAGTGAGGCTCCATAAACCACAAAGACTATTGTTACTACTTTTCGTTGTAAGTGTGAACTGTATGGTCGGACGCCATTGTTGAAGACACTGTACACTTTGAATACAGGAAATGGAGAGATCAAGTTGGGTCTGAACTAGAAGCTCCCACCTTGATGGCTGGGTTTCATGGGGACAGAAAGTGCCATGAAAGCTGCTAAGAGAGAAATGTCACCAACATTCCTCCTCAACTCTAGACCCTGTGAGCTATAGCAATGAAGCAAATTCCAGGCAGTACGATTATCCCTCCAGGTACAAAGCACAGCTTTCCCATAGATTTAAGGCCTGCTCCATGACAGGGAGTTCATACCAGTACTGAAAGCCAGGACAAAAACTTGTGCCTAGCAGGGTCAGAGACTCCAGTGGAGAAGCACTTTCTATTATTTTATTAGATGATGTGATATGCCTTATAAACATTTGTGCTTAGGCCTTTTAAGCATTTGTGTTATCATCATCCACAACTGGTCAAGGAAAGAAACCTTTCCTGCAAATAATGGTGTACCCTAGAGACCCATAACCACCAGTGATGCTCCTGGAAATAAGTGACTATTGCAGCAACATAGCTGCTGAACACTTAACTTTCTCTAGACACCTATAGCAGCCCTCCAAAGCTCAGGGAATGGTGCAGAAGAGAAGCAGAATGAATGCATGAGCTGGAGGAAAGGGCAGAGTGTAGTGTAGCAATTTCTTCCAAAATGGAAATGAAACTTTCCATCTTGGAGGGCAGTGCATTAAGCTTAGGGAGTAGACAGCACCAAAGCTTCATGAAATCCTTGAAACTGACAGATTCACTAGGTCTTTCCTTCCTCAATAGTATTTAAGGAGTAGAGACTGCTGACAGATGCTCCCAGACAAGCTGATCTGCTTATAACTGAAGAGTCAGCAACTAGCCATGGTGCCTGGAAGAGGTAGAGACCAGCTGAATGGCCTCAAGAGGCTCAGACCAACTGAGATGTCTGAAAGAGACATTCTCTTAACTTGTGCTGCGGTGTGAAAGTTGTGCAGTAAGGTCCAGCTCTCAAGCTTTGCTGAGCCCTCACCCCTGCTGGGGAGGGCTTCTGGTGTTGCAGCTGTCTGTGAGTCATTCTGTTCCTATATGCAATCCCTCACCCTTCTCCTGTAAGTAACCCTAGTAAAAACCCATTTGTTCGTCAAGTTGGACTTTGGTGGTGTCCTTGTGTGGGTCTGTTGTTAGTTCCTGGGATGAGTAAATGTTTGTTAACATTTCCTCAGGAACAGTGACATACAACAGATGCAGACCTTGGAAACTGTTATCAGAGGGTGTGAATGCAGTACCGCTGCCATACTGGAAGACCCTTACTTAACCCTTAGCCCCATGTCTTTGTTTCTATGGGAACAGATTAATTCTAGCTGCAGTGCTATATCTTATGTTGATTAAGAACTAGATCACCCAGAGATAAAAAGAATTACATAAAAGATCAGTTTGGGGACAATTTAGAATGAGTTGAAATTTATTTACTAGGGATGCAGGAATAATTCCTGGACTTTGAGTGATGTCAACGAACATCAGACTCCTTTGAAAAGAGGTCCGGAAAAGCCACCAGTTGGTTTTCTTCCTATTATTATCTTGCTTTCTTTTAACCTTCAATCATCTTAGTGATTGCATTTTTGTATTCATTTATATTTTCTGTCAGTTTCTTCCCCTTTGCTTTTCATGTTCTTTTTCTGTTCATTTCCACTCTCATAAATAGGGTAAAATTTCTTGTATTAATGTTTTCTATTTCCAAAATTCTATGAAGTATTCACAAATACAATTCTCTTAAAAACTGCCTAAATACGACATGAGTGCTAATCATTGGGGCTGGAGTGGGACAGCAGGTTTAGCGATGTGCAGAATAAACCAAGTGTTTGCTGTTTTCTCAATGTTTGCTGTTATCTTGAAAAATAATGCTAAAAACTATTCTCTATTATGCTCTTGCTATTTTTCCAAGAAGGGCAGCATGACCACCTGTAACTGTGCCAGGAAGTCTGTCCTTTAACTCTTTACTTTATTTAACTAGTTACCAGATTTCCAATATCAAAGAGATAATTTGTCATCACATGCAAATTCCAGGACATATGGCTACCTTAATTTAGAGGGACTTTGGGAACTTGGTTGATGTGACAGTCAGGGAAGCAGCAGATTTTTATCCCTAATCGTATTTTTTTCCACTTGCTCTGCCTTATTAGCAAGCTTATGGCTCCCTCTTAATTTAGAAACAGATTAATTTAGTAATATTACTTCTTAAAATATCAGTCTGTGTTTCTGTTTTCAAACTTTCCTACTGTTTTAGAATTGGAGTACCTGAAATTTTCACTTTTTTTTCCCAAAACTTTTTTTTTAATAAAATGACTTTATGTCACATTACTCCAGCTAAACTTCTTCTTCAGTAGACTTTGAGAGCTGATTTGTATGGGGCACCATTCAGAGACAAGGGCTACATTTGAGTGATTCGGTGGTAACTTTGTGCACTGCTGTTTACTCAGTTCTAAGTTGATGAATATGATTGACAAGGAAAAGTTCCAGGGAAGAGTGAAGGATGGGAAGTCCAATGAAACAGGTGCCTAAATGCAACAAAAGAGCAGGAGTTAGCTGATGGTTCTTGGTATGAATGGAGAATTTATTTTTATTTATTGCTGACAACTCTATACATACGTACAGGGAGGGATTGTGACCATATCCACTCTCATTATCCCCTTTGCCCCCTCCCACACCTGGTACCACCTTCTCCTCAGTGAGTCTCCTCATGTGTTGATTGATTGATTTTGTGTGTGTGTGTGTGTGTGTGTGTGTGTGTGTGTATACAGGACTTGTGCATGTACCACAGCAGCTGTGTGTGCACGGATGCAGTGGCCATGACTCCACGTCAGATCCAGGAGATGGCTTTCAATATCCATCTCTTTCAGTCTTTCAGGCTCTTCTGCAATGTTTCCATGGCCTTGGAGAGGGTTCAATGGATGTCCCATTTAGAGCTGAGCATGCAGCAGTCACTTGCCCTTAGTACTCTGGCCAGTTAAGAGTTTCTTTATTTACCATTACCCACTGCACAAAGAAGCCTCTCTGACCCCTAGTCTATAGGAATAAACAAATATTTGGAAGGAAGTCAGTTTGACCACATGTCCATTTAGCAAAAGGTTGGTAGTATATATTCTCCCTCTAAGGCCTGTAACCTACCTACCTACCCATAGGTGTTTGACCAGGTTTACTGTATTAGACATATATTCTGCCCAATGGAGTAGGTAAAAATCCAATCGGAAAGTAATTGGTTACTTCTCAAATAAATGGAGAATTTATGATCATGAAATCAAAGTCTAGACACAGGGGGAGTTCCCAGGTTGCTGGTGGGGACCAAGCAAAGGAACGAAAACACAGCTGACGTAGTTAAGCATTTAATATAAGAAGGCAAAAGAACAACTCCACCATCTATATTAAGGATGGACTGAAGGAATAAATGTTGAATCCAAGGTGAACAGTTAGGGCATTATAATAAGGGTAGGAAGAAAAGGGTCCTGGATTTCATGGTGAGGGAGCACAATGGATGGGCTTTGAAGACAGAGCTGACAGGATGTGCTGTTACATAAGAAATGGAAATTGAGAAATTGGGTTCATTCTATGTGCATTGAATTGGTATGTGTCAAACATTTTGCTAAGTATCTTGACCCAGAAACATAAAAAAAGCACAGTTCTTGCTCCCAAGAAGCTGATGATCTAAGACACTGGTGATTTCCCAAAATGTTTAGATTAGAACAGCTTAAAAAAATTATTATTTTGTGACCCTGTGTCTGCATATGCTACATAATTGGAACATTGATTTCAAGAGCCCATATTAATCCATATAATATACAATAATATAAGACACAAAATTAATATAAAATATGACTTTAATAATGTTGAAAAAATAGTGGGTTTAACACTGTTTTTTTTGTCTTTTAGAGACAGGGTCTCCCTGTAGCTCCAGCTGTCCTGGAACTCACTCTGTAGACCAGGCTGGCCTTGAACTCACAAATATCCACCTGCCTCTGCCTCCCAAGTGCTGGGATTAAAGGCATGCGCCACCACGCCTGGCAACACTGTTGTTTTAAAACTGCTGACAACAATCTGTTAAATCGGTGGTTCTGAAGGATTTTTGTTTCAGGAACTCTCTACTTTCTTAAAAATTATTAAGGTCTCTATAAAGCCTCTGTTTATGTGAGCTATACTTACCAATATTTACCATATTCTAAATGAAAACAGATCATTAGAAATACATAATTCAACTAAAAATGACAACATTAACATACTATATGTTCATGTAAGCATTTTAATGAAAATGATTCTGCAGAAAACCTACTCAAAAGTTAGAAGAAACAGTTTTATATTTTTGAACATAAAATTAATAAATTATGGCTAAATTTCTGTATCTGCTTCTGAATCCTCAGTCTGTTGAGATGTTAATTTGATTGAAATATATGAAGAAAATATGGCTTCATACAGGTTTATACAGATTTGACTCATGTGCTGGATAGCTTCAACCTGACACAAGTGGGTTAAGAGAGTCTCAATTGGGGAATTATCTCCATTGGACCAGCCTGTGGCCATGTCTGTGGGGCATTTTCTTGATTGTTGAGTGAGTGTGGGAGGGCCCAGCCCACTGTGGTCAGTGCCATCCTGGGCAGGTTGCGCTGTATCGTATAAGATAGCAGGCTGAGCATGGGCCAGAGGAGCAATCCAGTAAGCAGCTTTCCTCCATGGCCTGCCCCCAGGTTCCCAAACTGAGTGCCTACCTTGGGCTCCCTAAGTGATGAACTGTGACCCAGGAGATGTAAGTCAAATAAATCCTTTCCTCCCCAAGTTGGTATTGGTCCGATGGATTTGTCACAGCCATTGAAAGCAACTTAGAACAACTTCTGATGGTGTTATGTTTGATAAAGCATAAACATTGTATGATAAAAAGCACAAGATAACCTAATCTTCCATGTCTTGTAATGTGGCCACATAATGCCCTATATAGTGGGCTCTTTCCACTTGTGATGACGTGGCTCACTGGGACCTGCAGCTCACTTCTGCTCTCCAGATTTGCAAAAGATTATACTGCATGTTGCTCTCCTAGGGAACAAGATGAAAAGTCAGCATTTGAAAACTAGGCTTTGCATCGTCTTCGTTAAATTGTAAAATGGGTACTCTACTTTTTGTGCTTCAAAACTGACATTTATTCAAAGAGAAAAGAAAGACAAGATATCTAGTTCTTGGTTCTCATTAATTCCCCTCCAGCTGTTCCTTAGACCCCAAGATTGAACTAGATAGGGCCAGGTAGCAGTGCAGCCCCTCAAATGACGTCAGCAACACTGAGGCGGATCTCTTCATTGGAAGCATTGTAGAAAGTCTCAATGTCTCAGAGTTCTCTGGCTTTCTATGACTGTGTTATAGCCACAGTCATAGAAGGCCAGGGAATGCCCATCATGGACAGTACTATGGATACATTTTCCCCTGTTGGTGGGAAGGTCATAACTGATGGCTACACATCAACCCCTCTGGCCTGTGTCAAGAAAGATGACAAACAGCTCCTCTGTGAGGACATCTATCCAGGCTGACTAAACAAACATGTTGGGAGCCCAGGTATGTATCCCTTGCTCCTCAAAGGCCTTAGGCATGACAAATTTCCTTCCTAGTTAATGCCATCCTGAGAAGGGCCCTAGTTAGCCCCTTGGGGAAAGAATCACCTTGGACAAGTTTGTACTTTAAAATTAAAATATTGACTTTCACATGTAAAAATGATAATATTTATGAGGTCTTTAGGAAGCATTTCAATAATATTCAAATCAAGTTTAGCTAATCTATTTTCAACTGTTCTTTCTTTCTTTCTTTCTTTCTTTCTTTCTTTCTTTCTTCTTTCTTTTTTTTTTTTTTTTTATCTTTTCAAGACAGGGTCTCCCTGTAGCCCCAGCTGTCCTGGAACTCACTCTGTGGACCAGGCTGGCCTTGAACTCACAAAGATCCACCTGTCTCTGTCTCCCGAGTGCTAGGATTCAAGGCGTGGGCCACCATGCCCGGCTCGACTGTTATTTCTTACTGTTAAAACATTCAATTTTTTCTTTTAGGTTTTTTTGAATATCCATTATTTTTACCTGGGGTCAACCACTATGCTGTAACAACCCATTTGTTTTTCCTATGGAAACATTACTAATGCTTCTCAGCCCTCCTGTCTCCTCAACTCTCTGTGACATCTGGTCACAGAAACTATTCTGTCCTCAATTTCCGTGTGTCCTAATTTGCTTTCCTTGTGCTGGATAAAACACTAACCAAAAGTAACTTTGGGAGGAAATGGTTATTTCAGTTTACAAAATCCATTGCTTGGGGAAGTCAGGGCAGCAACTCAAGGCAGGAGCCTAGAGGCAAGAACTGAAGCAGAGACCATGGAGGAAGTCTGCTCACTGGCTTGTCCCCCTTCCTTGCTCAGCTACCTGTCTTATAGTTCCCAGGCCCACCTGCCTGTGGACAGCACCACCCACAGTGGGCTGTGCCCTCCTACACCCATGAGCAACCAGGAGAATGCCTCACAAACATGACCACAGGCCAGTCCACTGGAAAAAATTCTCAATTGTTCCTTCTTCCCAGGTACTCTAGCTTGTGTCTGGTTGATAAAAACAGACCAGCATACTGTGACATCAGCTTTTTGAGATTTCACGTATGAGCGAGATACTATTTGCAGAAGCTTAAAATTGAGAACATTTGTAATTCAGACCATTGTAATTCAGAGACAGTTTATAATTAGAAAAGAGATGGGAATTTTAATAGGCTTTTGTGTATGTTTTTGTTAGTACACGAACATTCAGGGATTGATTTCAAGATCACTTGCTCCATGGAGTGTGAAACTGTGAGAATGACAATTTCAGGACATCGTTACTAAAATATATTGGAATACTTTGGGATTTATTTTTCAGACAGGTCACTATGTGGCACAGGCTGGCTTGAACTCAGAAGCTCAAGTGATCCTTTTGGCTCAGCCTTCCAAGTAGCTGGTATTATGTGACACTATTCCTTGGGAGACATAAACAAATCCCTGCTCACTCTAGATAGAGAACCAACAACAGACGAAAGTGAGGATAACAGCAAAGTCCAACTTGGAGAACCAAAGTCATTTACAGGAGCGTGGGTGAGAGGTTACTTAAAGGGAGAAAAATTAAAGGCAGATGCATCACCAAAAGTCCACTCCCCAGCATGGGTGGCAGACCCCCAGAGCAGGAAACCTGAAGTGCCCTGAACAACCTACAGGCACCTCAACAGGCCAGAGAGTGTCCCTTCCAGTTAGCTCAGTGGGTTGGAATATCTAGGCAGCTAGTTTGTCTGAGTATCTCTCAAGTTGCTACTGCTTATATATGCCTGGGGGTAGAGGGTTTTAGTGAATCTGGTCAGTTTCAGGTGTTTCCTGAAGCTGCTCAGCAGTCAACTTTCTACACTTAGGGAACTTCCTCATAGAATGGAATATTCCACCTCCCCTTTGAACATTCTGTATCTTAAGGAGCTTCTCTCTAAGATGGAATCCCTTATCTTGGAGGAAGTTGCTACATAACATTGAATTGCTCTGCTACGTCCTGCCATCCTGCTTTGAACTCCGAATGGCTTTTTTTTTAAATCCATATCTGACTTTGGAACACCATGCATTTGCTATTTGGAAAATAAGGTTCATTGTTTTATACAGATTTCCAAATGTTTGTCAGCTTTACTTTATGACACTTAAAGTCACATTTCTCGGCATCACTGCATCATTAGAAAAGTCAGTAAGTTGCCAGGAAGGTGGCAAGCTCATAGTGCAGGATATAAGTTTTCTAAAGTTCCAATTTCTGTTTGACATCTTGAACTTTATCACAGGCCACAATGTGCTCATGTGTAAGAAAATGTCAGCCGACTTTTTTAGTTATCATAAGAATAATTTGAAAAAAAAGAATAATTTTCAGTTGTTCTTTCAAGTAAAAATAGTTTTCCATTTCAAAAGCATCCAATTCTGCTTAAAACTTGATTGGACAATAATTATATTGGTTACTTGTTACTTGTCTCCTTGTTGTGACAAAATATCTGATGATAGCAATTTCAAGACTGGAACAAAGGGTTTATTTTGGCTCACAGTTTGAAGGTATGGCAGTGAAAGCCTGGCTCGGTTGTAAGAGACAGTGGGTCAACTTGCAGCTACAGACACAATGTAGAGTGGTGAATGCTCTGCTCATTTAGCTTTCTCCTCAATTTTAAAACATTTTTAAAAGTTCTATTTTATATATATGAGTGTTTTGCTTACATGTATGTAAGTGTACATGTGCATGTCTGGTATCCATAAAGGGCAACAGATGCCTTGGACAGGGAGTTACAGATGGTTGACAGCTACCATATGGGTTCTGGGAATGAATGGAATCTGGGACCTCTCCAAGAAGTCCCAGCAAGCGCTCTTAACCGTGAGCTTTCTCAGCCCTCCCCCCAGCTTTTCTCTTTACATTAAGGCCAGGAGAACGGGGCATGGAAGAAAGCCACATCACATTTAAGGTAGGCCTTCTCACTTCAACTAACCTAATTTAGACAATTCTTTACAGACCTGCCTAGATATTTGCATTCCAGGTGATGAGTCTAGATCTTGTCAAGTTGACACTATTAACCATCACAATCATTTTCCTTGAGAAACCTTATTTCACTGCTTTATTTTGTCACAAAGTACATTATAAAAACTATTCCTAAGAAGGAAATTTAATAATATTAATATGTTCACGGTTCCTCTAAGATGATAGTTAAGCGAAATTGTCACTTTTAAAGCTGTGAATTACAGCATCGAAGAGAGGCTTGGACAGTCTGGTGGCACTGTCTTGAGTATTGCTGCCAATATTACTTGAGTATTGCTGCCAATTACCCATCGTTCTCCTTGCATCATTAGAGCTAGTGTCAACACAGTTGGAAAAGGAAGCCAGTATCTTAGCATTGTTATGAGAGTAGTTTTGACTTTCTGACTCCTTGGAAACCACTAGCGCTCTGTAATCTATGCTGCAGGAACTACAAAACTAAAGAAATTGATTTGACAACTTACTAACAGGTGACAAACCTGAGTTTCACAGCAGACTATACTAAACAGGAAAATAAAGCCAGAAGCAAATTTAGAAGAAATGGAAGCAATATCATTCAACCAGAACTTACTTTTATCCCCAGTCAGGACCAAGGCTCATAACAGGATGCAAATCAGTTCACTTTAGCATTCACTTTCAAATATTTAAAAAAAGATTGTATTATTTTTAAAATTTATTTATTTATTTATTATATGTATGAGTGTACTGTCTGCATGTAGATTGGTGCACTCTTGTCGTGCAATGCCACAGAGGTCAGAAGAGGGTGTCGGATTCCCCTGGAACTGGTGTTAAAGACGGTTCTTAGCTGCCATGTGGGTGCTGGGACTTGAACCCAGGTCCTCTGCAAGAGCAGTCGGTGCTCTTATCCGCCAAAACATCTCTCCAGCCCCCTTATTTTTATTTTTATGTGTATGAGTGTATCCTCTGGATGTGTGTAAGAGCACCAGTGTCATGCAATGCCTGCAGAGATCAGAAGAAGGTGTTGGAACCCCTAGACCTGGGGTTACTGAAGGATGTTAGCTGCTATGTGTGTGTTGGGAACTGAACATGGGTCCTCTGCAAGAGCAGCCAGTGTTCTTAACTGCTGAGCCATCTCTCCAGTTCCATCATTTTCAAATCTTTTTTTTTTTTAATTTTATTTATTTCTGTATGTGTATCAATGTACTGTCTGCATGCAGGTCTGTGCACCCGTGTCGTGCAATGCCGCGGAGGTCAGAAGAGGGTCTCAGATTCCCCTGGAACTGGAGTTCTCCTGGAATTGGAGTTTCAGACGGTTCTCAGCCGCCATGTGGGTGCTGGGGATCGAACCCGGGTCCTCTGTAAGAGCGGTCAGAGCTCTTAACCGCTAGGCCATCTCTCCAGCCCCCATTTTCAAATCTTATACTCCTTCCAATATGTCTTCAATTTATAGGAAAATTAAAAAATACTTGTTTTCTTACTAATTATTTATCTAGACTTTTTCTAAAAACAGGATGATAAAACACCTACAATTCCCAGGTCTCATAACAAGTAGAACCTGCTGATGGTTTAGTGGTATATTTTAGATACTGTAAATTCTATGATAGATGTATTAAAAGGTAATACCACTACCCTGTGTTATAATTTAATAGTGTTCTCTCTGGCTTCCATGTTACACTCCTGTTCACAAAGCAAGAAATTAGTAGGCTGAGTCATGGCCACTCAAGCCAGCAATCCCAATTCAGGTGACAGGGAGAGCTGGGGTTTAGTTTTCAAGATGAGCCTAGCGTGTGCTTCCTCACAGCAGTTAGATGAAGTGGGGAGGCTGGACTGAGACAGCCATATACACAAGTGTGAGGTCTTTCTTATTTAGGATGAAATAAGTGGGAAGTAAGGTGAGCATGACAGGAGGCTTCTCTTATACTTTTGCCTTGTCTTGTAAACGCTACGAGCAGGCATGGGTGCAAGGAGTAAGAGAGGCTGGGTGCATGCTTGAAGCCTACTTTGATTTGGGGAAAATATCAGGTAAATTTGCTTTATTTATATAATAATTATATAATATTGTTCCACATGCTCTTACAAAGGTCATCTCACCTCAGATAAAAAACAAGAATTATACTATATTAAATATTTATTTTTGATATAAAAATTTAAGAGATTTTTTTCTAGTTTTCCTTTTGATAGAATTCGGTGATAAACTCATTCCATTTACAACTGGCTATGATTTTATTTCTTGTCAATTATGAGGCATGATTGGAAATTCTTTAAAATATTTTTTATGTGTACGAGTGCATTGCCTGCATGTATGTAAGTGAACCCATGCTGTGTAATTCCCACAGAGGTGAGAAGAGAGCATTGGATTTCCCTACTGGAGTTACTGATGAATGTTAGCTGCCATGTGTGTGCTGGGAACTGAACCTGGGTCCTCTGCAAGAGCAGCCAGTGCTTTGAACCTGTGAGCCATCTCTCTAGCCATGGAAAGTTTTAGAAAAGGAAAAAAAAAAATACAACTAATAGATTAGTGTATTTAGAAGTATAACACAATTTTCTTGAGCTTTTAATGAAGTAATTTCTAAGTTGGAAAATATGCTTTATAATATTTATATTAAATCAAAATGTTCTAACTTTATTAGGATGTCCATTTTTATTTTATCACAATTGTTTTGTTTTCCCCCAGGTATCATGAAAAGGCTATATTATATTCAATAGTCATGCTGTCACTGTATTTGGGGACTAGTTGCCTGTGAAGCACTGGAAGTAAGTTCTCCCATCCATGGTTGCTAAAGGGAAGTAGTGTGAAGATAGGTACTGTGTGCAAATAGCCCTTCCTACCAAGTGCAAACACAGAGGACTGAGCACAGAGTGAAAAGGAAAATGTGCACAAATAAGTGGGCTGGAACACCTGCTATGAAGCAGGTTTTGAAAGTGGAAACTTTGAAAATGAAGACTTTCTGTACACAGGAAAGTAAGAGACAATTATTTTAGTGAGAGATGAAAAACTGTCTCCTGTGTCTGCTGGCTGTGAGGAGAGGAAAGGGTAGATCTCCAAGATAAGACACAGGAAGGAACTGCAAATCTGGCAGCTGATTAAGTATGATAAGGACAAGGCTTCTGGGAGACTATAGAGAAAGGGCAGATGATGGTACAGACTTGATGCCAGTAAGAAAGGCCTGGTTGGTGAGGCTGAAGAAAGCTTGGCAGGAAACAGAGACAATAGTGCTTATCCTTGTCCCCTGACAGGGTGGCAAGGTGTCATCGCCAGAAAACAGGAAGAAATGTGGGGTTTGATGGGGTTGGGGTCACTGGGTAAATCACTCATGCAGAAAAATAAAGACTGAAGACAAAAGAGAGGAAAGTAGAAAATAACCAGAAGAATCCTTGTCCAAGGAAGCTTCTCTGCAATAAGAAGGAAGGAAAGTGTCAGAGAGGACAGCTGCGGAAGACAGATGTGCTGGGAAGTTACAAGGAAACAGAAACAGTGCAGTGAATCACAAGTAGAAAAACTTTGAGATAAGAGCAGAGCACTTTTGGACCCTTAACACTATCACTAGGAATCCTTAGAGTACTTGACTATGAGAGCCGGAAACGTCTGGCCTTTTAGGCTATGATAAATAAGATAGAAAATTCTGGAACCCTGCTATTTCATTGAGAGAAGGTGTACACAGAGGCTCATGGAATAACAACAAAAGGGCTGTAGTTCCTTAAGCTAGTGATTAAGAGATTTAAGGCCTGAGTGTATGGTCAGTAAGAACAGTCAAAGCTGATAAGGCAGTTGAATGCTCAGAGTGTTTCTCTTGAGCATATTTTCTCTTGCAGGCACTAGGATGAATCTCATAAAGAAGACACTTCTTTCACTCCCATTACACATGGCTAAAGAAAGATAAGATGATGAGTAGTTTGGGGTATACAGTAAATAGCAAATAGCAAACTGGCAATATCAGCTTTATGTTTGTAGGATCTTCTAATTCTTTGAGCATTCCTTAGCCTGAGCTTAGGGTGGTTAGAATATGTCTTCTCCACAGTAGCACCCAGGTCCCACCTATCTGGTTTTCTATGAACCTACCATAAAATTTTTCAGAAGAGTCTCACTTCCCTGGGACAATGTAATATAATGTCCAAGTTCAGCCATACCCCCCTTCAAAAAAATAGGAAAAAGATAGTTTTCAAAGGTAGATGTTTCTGGTCACGAACTTTGCTTTGTCTCAATCACTCTGGAAGTATGTCATGGTTGATTTTATGTCTTTCTGATGTTTAAAAGGCTTTTCTAGTATTTCCCTCTGTGTATGGGTGAAAATATATGATGTTTGCCTTTCTGAATCTGACTTATATTGCTTAACATGCTCTCTAGTTATGCTTACTTTATTGCAGATGACATGATTTTTTCCATTATATAATACCTTTTTGGGTCTTGTTTTAGATATATTTATTTATTTATTCCATTTATTTATGCTCATGCCTCAGTGAACACAATGAAGGCAGAGACCAATCCATGGGAGTCGTCGGCTCTCTCCTTCCAACATGTGAATCCAAGGGATCCAACTAAGAGTTCTCAGGCCTGGCCACAAGCACCTTTATAAGCTATGCCACTCTACCACCTTCAAACGACACGATTTAATTCTTTTTAACTTAGGATTGTTTTGATACTTGATGATGCATTATAAATCCCTAAGAGAAGTATGTTGTATAGAGAAGTTAAGTCTAAATATTTTGGTAATACCTGATCTCTCTTTCTGTTAAAATACATCTAGGGGTTTTACTGTTTAATGAAATTCTTGAAATGTTATTCCACATAAAGATCTTTATAAGAAGTTAGTTCTCCACAACAATATCATATGTTATATAAGCTCTAACAATTTTGTCTACAATATACATGTCTGAATACTTAATATTCAATTTCAGTTATGAAATGTCACATTGCATACGCCTTTTGTTATTTTTCTAAATCAGGAAAAGACAGAAGAATAAATGTCACTTCAATGCACATTCAAGTGAGTAATAACTTGGAAGTCTAAGAGATATGTTTTAAGATGACCAGAAGGGAGGGAGGAGTAAGACAAAAAAGGAGGAAGTGGTGGAGGAAGAGGAGAAGGAGGAAGAGGAGCAGGAGGAAGAGGAGGAGGAGGAAGAGGAGGAGGAGGAAGAGGAGGAGGAGGAAGAAGAGGAGGAGGAAGAAGAGGAGGAGGAAGAAGAGGAGGAGGAAGAAGAGGAGGAGGAAGAGGAGGGAAGGGAGAGGGAATTAATTTGCCCAAGGAAGCTATAAACAACTGCACATTTATAAGTAATTCCTGATAAAGAGAACTAAGAAGAACACTAGACTGAAAAGAGTGAGTTCCCCAGGCTACGGATGAACAAACAGCACTAACATGGATATATTAAATGTAAGTTAGCCCGGCGTGGTGGCGCACGCCTTTAATCCTAACACTTGGGAGGCAGACAGGCGGATCTCTGTGAGTTCAAGGCCAGCCTGGTCTACAGAGTGAACTCCAGGCCAGCTGGAACTAAAGGGAGACCCTGTCTCAAAAAGTCAAAAAAACAAAAAGTAAGTTACAGAAACAAGAGGCCAGAGTGAGGCAGGAGAATCCTGGAAGCTGAAGGCAAATAGCTCTAGTGTATTTTTGTATGCATTTTTCTTTTTCTGGTTTAGGTGGAAAAAACGAAGTGTTTTCTACTCTGAAATTAGACAGCTACATCTTTGCTAAGATTACCTACTCTCACAATGAACAACACAAGGTGGTAATGGGAATGGAGAGACAGATGAATTTGAAAAGAGAAATCACCATGGAACTGATAAAGCTGAAAGCATTTCCAGAAGAGGAGTGTATTTTGAGCAATGATCTAGGGTGTGTGTATGTGCATGTGTCCGAGAAAACAGTATAAAGCAAAACAAAAACACCCAACGTAAGAGCAAATCACAGAGCTATTCTTGTTTGTCTTTAAAAAAATCCTGATCAAATTCTATACGACAAATTTTCTTTTTATCTTTTCTATTTTTGGTTGTGTTGGGGTCGTCTTTTTTCTTTTTTTTTCTTCCTTGGAAGAACCTGACAGGAAATAATTCTTGCCGCTAAGTCAAAAGGAGGCATATTTATATAGTTCCTCATTATGTGACCAGGAAAACTTGTGTAGAAAAAAGTCCCTGAAAAAGGAAGAAAGAAAAGTATAGTCTGCTTATGTTTTCTTAAACTTCTACCCTACACAGGAAACCAATAAATATATAGTTTCTCTCAGTTTTTCTTTACTTGTTTAAACCACAGATTTCAGTACCAGGTTTCCTGTATCTTAACTTTCTTAGTTACTTGCTAAACCTTTAAGAAGGTAGGCATTTTAGATGCAATTTTCTCTGGGTCTTGGGTCTTAGGCTCATCAGAAATGGCTGAGCTTTCACGCATGGACAAGGAATTCCTATCTTTCAGGTTTCCAGTCTTTTGCCAGCTTTCTGGTCTCCGGCTGTCATATGAGAGCTGCAGTCAAAGGCAGAAATGATATAGGTTCTGTGATCTGTTGCCCAGGTGACAATGACTCTGCCAGCCCAGAGAGGGCTGTCATTTCACATTCCACAGCCACTTGAGTAGCCACAGCTGCTGCCTTAGGGACAATGAGATGCATTGACCTTCCCCACTGTGCTCTCAGGTTTGCAAGGAATGCACAGACTTGCTGCAGTTGCTCGGCAGGACTCTGGAATTTCACATCTGTCACAGAGCCAATTCCAATTTGGGTAATATTATGGTAACTCTTCAAGTGCTAGGCTCCATGTACTAAATTTTACTTGGGGGTTCACACATTCTTCTCAACAAGTTCTATGAACCCCATGTTATAAATAGGGAAAGTCCCCAGCATGTCTAAGGGAACATGGTGAGTCAGTTCTATAAATGGTAATCCAAGGGAACATCTATTCTCTAATAACTTTCAGCCATCTATTTTCTCCCTGCAAAATATTCTGTCTTCAGGCAAGATGGGAGCTCTTTGTTGACAGCTGGGTATGGAGGGATTAGAAGCTTAAAAGCCATTGGTCTAGTTCAGTTTGGAAGAAGGTTCTCCTCTCTCCTCTCCTCTCCTCTTCTCTCTCTCTCTCTCTCTCTCTCTCTCTCTCTCTCTCTCTCTCTCTCTCTCTCTCTTTCCCTGTCTCTTCTTTTCCATCCCCAAGTGTGCTGTTCTTATCACTTTGAAAGTGTGGCCATGACAACTTATAATTATATCACAGAGTTCAAGGTTTTGAAGGCTGTAAGTCTTCCATGTTATCCTGACTGAGGATCTTGATCAACCTAACTGATATTGGAGACATTTTGGAACTTTGTTGAATTCTCTGCTCAGTGAATAATGATTTCATTTTATAAGAGCAAAATGAGGGAAAATTAAAGTTTCAGTGTGGTGAATGAACTTCCACGTCATTTAACGATGACAATTCAAGAGTGCCACTGGAATGGGAATATGGTCTCTCTCTCTCTCTCTCTCTCTCTCTCTCTCTCTCTCTCTCTGTGTTTCTGGCACATAGGACACTATGCCACAAATAACAGGAACCACAGAATACTTATTAAAGATTGGGTACATAGGTAATTTCAGAAGGAGCTTTTGATAAAAGATAATTTTGTTATCCTGAGACGACAAAGGCAAAATCTGAGCAAATTCTTCTAATCATTTCTTTACCTTCTAATAATTTTGTCACCTTTAGTGCATACATGCATGTTTCATACCATAAAGATATGGTCTTTGTCCACAATCATCAGTTTTCTTCACAGCCACCAATCCCAGTGTCTTCCAGTCTTCTGGGTCTTGTAGCAGACACATCATAACATTTCCCAGTATGTGTCTGGGTGTTCCCATCCCAGTATTCAAAGAACATGAACAATGCACAATATTGCTTTGTGTTTTAGATATCCTTGGTTTGAATTTCTTACACAGAATTACAATTTTATTAGGATTGTTGTACTGAGCTATTAACTTTCAGAAAGCTTATTTTTAAGGACAGTTACATATTTCTGATGAGTGTAAATAACTATCCAACTACATTTAATTAAATAACAATGATTAGGTCACACCAAAATCTTGTTGTTGTTGTTTGTTTTTTTTTTTTTTTTTTTTGGGACAGGCCTCAGCTGTCCTGGAACTCATTTTGTAGATCAGGCTGGCCTTGAACTCCCAGAGATCTGCCTGCCTCTGCCTTCTGAGTGCTGGGATTAAAGGTGTGCACCACCACACCCAGCCAAAAGCTTGTTTTTTAACAACTAAACTTATTTTATATGGACACTGATAAGCTTATATCACATGTATACTTGTTTTAATTTTCCAGCTTGAGTATGAAATGTGCCTTTTTCTGGCTTTTATTTTTCTCATATATAATGTAGGTATAAAACCTACAATTTGTATTTGAACAGTGCTTGAGAGTCCATTTAAAGCACTGAAATTCATGTACTATTATAATTACTCTTTTGAAATTTGTCAAATATTAGTATCATATATTAATAAATGGGATATATATCCAGACAAGCTAAAATGAAAAATATGTTGTCTTTATTTTGGGGTATTCATAGGTTCAACACTTTGAGGAACACAGAAATAATAATGCAATGTCATGATAATAAAGAAATCTCTAAAGTGCTAAGAATATAGTGGTTAGCTTGATCAAGAATTGTCCTAGAAGACTTCTTGAAGAATGGGAATATTGACGTTAAATGAGAGGTGTAAGCATGCGTTTATGAAGCAAAGAAAACCAGCAGGATAAATTTAGGAAATAGAAACAACACAATGTTTGACATATTTATGAAACAGAAATTCAGTATGCCCAGAACTTTCAATGAAGGTCCACACCATGAAGCTGAGGAGTCAGGGAAATTTTGTCGAAGTCTGATTGTGAAGAAACTTAAAAAAAATTTTTTTTAAATTTATTTTTCTCTATGTGTATGAGTGTACTGCCTGCATGCAGGTCTGTGCACCCGTGTCGTGCAATGCTGCAGAGGTCAGAAGAGGGTGTCGGATTCCCTTGGAACTGGAGTTCTCCTGAAATTGGAGTTACAGACGGTTCTCAGCCACCATGTGGGTGCTGGGGATCGAACCCGGGTCCTCTGCAAGAGCAGTCAGAGCTCTTAACCGCTAGGCCATCTCTCCAGCCCCATGAAGAAACTTTTTTTTTTTTTTGACAGAGAGGTCAGTCCTTGGGATCCAGAGGGGTTGAGAAATTGAGGCAGCCTTCATTTAGGATGTGACCTCAAACAGAGCTAAACCTCAAAAAAATGTACAGAGCTCACAAGAGACCCGGAGAGAAACAGAGGAGCTCTAGGGGCAGGGTCTCTGGATGTGTCCAGGCTGACCTCAGACTCACTTCACTGTGTAGCTAAAGATGATCTGACACTTTTCTGATTTTTTTCTGCCTCTGGTGCTAGAACTGCAGGCAGGTCCAGTTTGATGTGGTGCTGGGGTTTGAATCCAGGACTTCATTCATGCTACCTAAGCATTCTACTGACTGAGCTGTGTTCCCAACAGACAAGATCCTGTTTGAGCTTTTCAGAAATCATAGGGCTTAGTGATCTTCCAAAAAGATAAAAAGGAAAGCTGTCCCAGAAACTTACATGAGATAGATGAGGGAGCCATCCAAACAGGAGGCTTTTTTTTTTTTCAAAGCCAATGTTTTACTGAAGCTCTGTGCATTTCATACAAAATTTCAAATCAAATCTAGACCGGTGCCCCCATCCCTGCCCCCACCCCACCAGAACGCATGCATTCTGCCAAACATGTTTTTCACCTTTTTCTCAGTCTCTCTCAAAATTCTCGATGCAGAAGTTTACTATTTCGAGCAGAAGTTCACCGTTTCATTCAGTTCTTTGACCCAGTCTTCTTGTTGTTGTTGTTATTCCTTCCAATATGCATCACTCCAAAATATGCATTTATGCATGCCACATATATCATAGGTTTTAGCATCTTCAGCTTATGATTCATTTTCTTTATTAGGCTGAAAGATGTCATGTTTGAAGGCTCCTCCTTGACAAGCCCAAACCACCATCAGTTCTGCCCTTGTGCTCCACACTGGGGTTTTCCCTTCCCATGGTCACCAAACGTGGTACAGTAAGCACCGCGTCCAAAACAGGAAGCATTTTTTTTTCACATAAATTTATTTATTTATTTTTAACAAATCTAGACCCATGTTCCCGCTCATTCCCCCACCCCACCAGAGCTCGTGCATTCTGCCATACATGCTTTCCATCTCTTAGTCTTTCTCAATATTTTCCATGGGGAAGTTGACTGTTTTGAGCAGAAGATCACTGTTTCAGTCAGTTCTTTGATGCAGTATTTTCTGTTGTTGTTGTTTCCAAAATGCATTATGCCCAACTGCTTTGTACAAAAGCTCAGGGGGCCCTACACAAGAAATACTTACAACTGGGTAATTGGCACTAGCATCCACAGATGAGTGATACCATGCATCGTTTGTTTTTCTGGGACTGTGTTACTTCACTCAGCATGATGTCCTCTAGCTCCAGCCATTTTCCTGCAAAGCTCGTGATGTCGTCTTTCTTTACTGCTGCATAGAATTCCATTGTGTAGATGTACCACATTTTCTCTATCCACTCGTCAGTTGAGGGGCATTTAGGTTGGTTCCAGCTCCTTGCTATTGTGAAGAGAGCTGCAATAAACATGGCCGTGCATGTATCTCTGTGGTGGCGTAAGTCTTGAGGGTACATGCCCAGGAGTGGTATGGCTGGGTCGGGTGGCAAGTTCATTCCAAGTCTTCCAAGGGTTCTCCACACTGCTTTCCATAGTGGCTGTACGAGTTTACATTCCCACCAGCAGTGGATGAGTGTTCCCCTTTCCCCACAACCTCTCCAGCACTTGGTATCATTTGTTTTCTTGATCCTAGCCAGTCTTATTGGAGTAAGATGATATCTTAAAGTGGTTTTCATTTGCATTTCCTTAATGATTAGTGATGTTGAACAGTTCTTGAGGTGTTTCTCAGACATCTCTAATTCCTCGCTTGTGAAGTCTCTGTTCAGTTCTTTGCTCCATCTATTGAGCGGGTCGTTTGTTTTCTTTTTTCTTTGTTTTTTGAGTAGTTTATATATTCTGGAAATCAATGCTTTGTCAGATGTATCTGCAGTGAAGGTTTCCTCCCACTCTGTGGGATTTCTCTTCACTTCCTTGATTGTTTCTTTTGATGTACAGAAGCTTTTGAGTTTGATGAGGTCCCATTTGTCAATTGTCGACCTTAATTCTTGTGCAGCTGCTGTCTGATTTAGGAAGTCTTTTCCTACGCCTATGTCTTGTAGTCTGCTGCCAACTTTTTCTTCTATCACCTTCAGAGTTTGGGGTTTCACGTTGAGGTCTTTAATCCATCTGGAGTTGACTTTTGTACAGGGTGAGAGGTAGGGGTTTAATTTCATTCTTCTACAAGTGGTGATCCAGTTTTGCCAACACCACTTGCTGAAGATGCTGTCTTTTCTCCATTGTGGTTTCTTGGCCCCCTTGTCAAATATGAGATGGCTGAAATTGTATGTGCTCAGATTTGGATCTTCGGTTTTGTTCCATTGGTCAACAGGTCTGTTTTTGTGCCAGTACCAGGCTGTTTTTATGACTATAGCCCTGTAGTATAGTTTAAAATCTGGTATAGAGATCCCTCCTGTGTAGCTCTTTTCACTCAGGATTGATTTGGCTATTCGGGGTCTTTTGTTTCTCCAAATGAATTTAAGAACTTTTGTTTCCAAGCCTGTGAAGAAACTCTTGGGGATTTTGATTGGGATTGCATTAAATCTATACAAGAGTTTTGGTAAAATGGACATTTTTACAATGTTAATTTTCCCAATCCATGAGCATGGGAGGTTTTTCCATCTTCTGAGGTCTTCTTCAATTTCTTTCTTTAAGGGTTTAAAATTTTTGTTGTAGAGGTCTTTGGTGTCTTTGGTTAGGTTTGTTCCTAGGTATCTTATTGTTTTTGAGGCTATTGTGAGTGGGAAGGTCTCTTTGAATTCTTTCTCCAGTTGCTTGTTCTTGGTGTAAAGAAAGGCCATTGATTTTCTAAGGTTAATTTTGTATCCTGCCACTTTGCTGAAGCTGTTAATCGTTTCTAGGAGTTTTCTGGTGGAGTTTTTTGCATCTCTTAAGTAAACAATCATATCATCAGCAAATAGGGATAGTTTGACTTCCTCTTTTCCAATTAGTACTCCTTTAATATCCTTTTCTTGCCTTATTGCTCTAGCAAGTGTTTCAAGCACTATGTTGAAGAGGAGTGGTGATAGGGGGCAGCCTTGCCGGGTTCCTACCTTTAAAGGGAATGTTTCTGTCATTTCCCCATTTAGGATGATATTGGCTGATGATAAGGGAACGTTCAGAAACGAGCTCTGGAAGTCATGTGACTGAGACCATAATGTATAAAGGATGGAGTCTACAGCCATTCTGCCTCTGCTATTTACTAACATTTTACTTTAGAGCAAGTTATTAATATTTTCTGGGCTTCAGTTTTCCCACTTATATAATTAGGATAGTAAAATTTACACATCACAAAAATAGTGACAGATTGAAATAGGTTAAGGTGTGGTACCTGCATATACTGTAGTAATACAGAAGGAAATTCCTGTGGTCTAAAAATATAGAAATTGGAATAAAATGGCAATATTTCTTAAAACGCAGGTGAGCTTGGAATTGTTACTTACTGAGCAGGACCAAATACAGCACTATTCGACCCAGATCCTTTAATGATTCATAAGAGAAGAAGGGTGCTCTCTCTCCAGGGTCTCTGTGATCAGAGTTTTGTGACTGTTCAGGAGAGCTCTGGAAACACTGCTGGTAGGAATTCATGGTCCAACATTTCAAGCAACATGAGACAATGTAGTATTATAAAATAATGTCAGCAAATGCAACAAATAGGCAATGTATAACCACATTGAGATAAAATAATGTAAACAATCAGCAACCTATTAAAAAATTTCAATGAAACTCTGAAAAGAAAAGAAATTATAATAGAACAGAAGAATGTTCTGGTAAAGTATCAGAAGGATTGAAAAAAGAGCCAACTGGACATTTAATAAAATAGGCTCTGTGAAAAGATTAAAATAACCAATCAGACATGACCCAGAAGAAATTCAGAGACTAGAAAAAAAGGGATTAGAGAGATGGCTCAGTTAAGAGCATTGACTGCTCTTGAAGAAGACCTGGGTTTGATTCCCAGCACCCACATGGCAGCTAACAATCATTTGTAACTCCAGTTCCAGGGCATCTAATGCTTTCTTTTGACCTCTTCAGGCATTGCAGGACACAGGAGCACTTATGTATTCATGCAGTACACTCATACATATAAAAAATTAAAATAAAATACGAAAAATTGACCTGTCTGTTGTACAGAAAGATAAAGAGATGTGAAATATGAATAAATAGTAAAAAGGCAATGAAAACTAGAAATAAGGAATAGAAAGAAGAGAACAAACTTGAGTCAGGTCAAATCCATATTTGACTGTAGAGGGTGCTGGGGACATTGTGAGAGAAGAGTACGTCTGATATCCCTACATTAGAGGATGATGGGAATTTGAGGTATCTGTTGCATATTTCCTGTGATGTCATTATTCAGCTGTTTTCATGAGCCCAGTCCATAGGAGCAAGCACTGTGCTGAAAAAGCTTTGTTTTATAGAGAAGCAAATTAAAGCCCAGAAATGTGTAGATATTTTCCTGAAGTGAAAGAGCAGTAATTTATTCCTATAAGTCAACAGGATTAATTTTCAGAACAATTGATCCAAGCTGTGTGTAGAGTTCATGAAGACATTTGTGTGTGTACAGTTAAAAGCATTTGTACCTGTACATTTAAAAGTATTTATATGTGTACAATTAAAAGCATTTTTTTTTGCCAGAACGCTTACAAGACCATATGAACAGGTATAGCCTGGTGAGTCCATATAACTTGATACACACTAATGAATACGTATTTTACCCTGACAAGTACCTCTTTAAAGAGACAACTGTCAGATGATAAATGAAGCAAGTTAATATTTTAGGGTAATATCATCATCATCATCATCATCATCATCAGTGCTCAAAATCAAACCCAGACCTCACACGCCTTTCCACTGAGGTACATTCTTAGTTTACTCAGCTGTTGTTGATAAAATAAAAAGGTAAATCACTAGAGCTAGTGAGATGAGGGATCAGGCAGGGCATAATTATTCTATATAATTTATTTTCAACATAGTTTAAACATAATGGGTATTTTTGTTTTGGACAGGGTCTCTCTAGTCCCAGCCCACCTGGAAATCACTGTAATCTCACAGAGATCTTCTGCCTGTACTACCATGCATGGTCATAATGTGTATTTTTGCAAATAATATCTCTTGATTTTTGACTACGAATGAAGGGGGTGCAATAACATTTACATATTAGTGTATTGATTCCATGCTAGTTAACATATTTATAATTTTGGTGTTAATTTACTTTGATTTATACATTTCCTGCTTTTAGTACTAAATTACAATAATAATATAGGAACCTTTGTCACAAATAAGACAGCTGGAAATTGTGATGTTTAGAGTAATCAAATTAGTGTAATTGTGATATGTATTATCAATATGCTTACCAATGAATTAAAACATGGCTAGTCTTTAAACCCTAATGAAAAAAATAGTTAAGCAAGTTTCAGAGAATAAATGAGAAGAATAATGATGAAGAATTTTGGCTTTTATGTGCTCTTGGTTTTGAAATAATTAAGTAGCCTCTCCAATGCCTTGATGATTAAAAGGCTAACAATGATGGCATCTATTGCAAAGGGCTTAAAGACTGAACAAACTCTGACTTATGACATACAGTGCCTGACAGTGTTCAACAAAGTGCTAGGTTTCATTAGAATTTGACGTTTTCTTGGTGTTCTCATTTCATAACCAACTATCAATTCTATTATTGAGGAAGCTTTGAAATGGAAATCTTCTAGTTAATAGGTTTCTGCATGTGGTTAGTATTAAAACACAGACTTTAATGATAAAGGTCATATAAAATTAGAAAAGAAGAACACCATTATTATTTAGCAGCTGTGCTTGTTGCTGTCCAAGGAACTTGTCTTGGCCCATTCAATCTGCTCCAGATCCTGGTAGCATAGTAGCTATACTAGATTCATAGTCAAGAAAGAAAAACTCTGTCTCAAGAGCTCCACAGATAAGTGGAACCCTTCTAAAATACCCAATACTCTATTTTCACACTCATATTTCATAGGAAATATGATTAATGAATATTACTGATGGAAGTATTCATGTCCTAGATTCTTTGACTACTGCCATACATGGAATTGTGCTGAAAATAAGTCACAAAAAGGTTTACATAGTGTTTGTTTGATCTTTAACAAATTACCAATATATATATATATATATATATATATATGTTGTGAGGTTTGAACTGATACAATTATAGATAGAATATATCCATCTACACATAGTTAAAATTATATATGAATAGATGCAGGCATAATTTCCAGAAAAACAACTGTCTGAACCACATGATATGTGTACCGGTTTCAGATGAGAAGTGTCCTTCATAGGCTGCAAGCATCTGAATACTTGCACCCAGTTGATGGTGTTATTTATTTGTGGAGGTTTAGAAGGTGTGTCCTTGTTGGAGGAATCATGTAGCCGTTGAGAGCTCGAATCCTTGCTCCATTTCCAGCTTCTCTCTCTCCTTCCTGTGTGTTTGAAGATGTGAGCTCTCAGCTTTCCTCCCCAGCTGACTCCTGCCATGCCCTCCAGTCATGATGGACTCTCATCCCCCTGGAACTGTAAGCCAAATAACCTCTTCATTCTGTAAATTCCCTTGGCCATGATGTTTTATCACAGCAAAGAAAAATTAACTAATATAATGTGAGTGCGAATCATAGAGTTGGTCATTTGGATAGTCTTAGGTATGTTTCCTTAAAGTGTAGCAATAGGAGAAAGCTAGAATTTTAACCGAAGCAAAAGCAGCTCCAGTCTCTGCAAACTATAACTACCAAACATTTTAAACCTCCAAAGGTTATCATACATAAGGAAAAATCCTTGGATGATATGTCAAAATTCACTTTTCAACTGGGTTAGAGTTTGCTTAATAAAGGTATAAAGTCTAAGGCCAGAATTTTAATTTTAATCTTAGAGCTCCCTCTTCTGTTTACTGTTAGATGTGAACAAATCCAATTTATTACTGGATTCCTATGATTGTCTCAGAATTTCTCCTTCTTTGTGTATATTTAGGTGTTTGTGTGTGGATGGATATGGTACCTGCTCATGGGTGTATGTGCCTATTCATGTTCTTCAGAAAGACAAGTAAAACACTGGGTGTCTTCCTTAGTCTCTTTGCTACTTTTTTTTTTTTTTTTTTGAGAAAGGCCTGCATGGCCTGGAACTTATGATGTAGACCAGGCTGGCCTCAATTTCACAGAGAACAGATATCCTCCTGTCTCTGCCTAGTGAGTGTTGGCGACAGAGACTCTCACTGAACCTGCAACTCAGCATTTGACTAGACTGGCTGGCCAGCAAACTCCAGGGATCCCTTTGTCCCTGCTTGTCAGTGCTTAGGCTCTATGTCTACAGCTTCATGCTGGATTTTTACGTGGGTCCTGGAAATTCAGGTCCCCATGTTTTCATGGCAAGCAATTTACCAACTAAGCCGTCTCCTCAGCATTTTCTACAATTTAATTTCAGAAATATGTCTATAAATTACTACTTTTAATAATGATTAAACACTGTAATTGAAGTATATAGTTCATGATGACCAGGAACTATTGTGTACCAGATGCTTCTAAAATGCTTAGGTCTAGGGACCAAGATGTGTTTTCTAATGTCAGAGTCAAGTGGGGGTATCGTAAGAAAGGAAGAAAGATACGTGATATGAAGTACTTCCCAGCTGTCGTCTCATAGTTTAGTGACTGCTGGCTTGACAAAAGTGGAAATGGAGGTGCCAAAAATTTAAGCGTTTTTTTAAGAAGATCACATCATTGACAGTGAGGCATTTTCAGTTTTCCTCAACCCCAACTTCTCTTCTCACTTACATGAAAATAGTAGCAAGGTAAGCAGGAAGGACATGTGGCAAAAGATTTATGGCTCATTTATTCATTTGCTCACTTAGCAAATGTGGTTGGCCTTGTGAATTGTATAGTATATATCATTAAAATAATATAAATATATAATAATTTATAATTTTTGATGGAGACAAATACTGTTGGATATTAGGTCATCTCTTCATTGCACAGTTATTATTCTTTTTGTTCAAAATTAGAAAAGGTATGAAACAACTGGACACTAATTCCTTTAAGACTTAAAAATCGTACTTTCTGTGTATGTTTGTAGGCCTGAGTACATGTATGTCCAAGTAACTAAGGATGCCAGAGATGGCATCAGTTTTCCTGGAACTGGAGTTAGAGCTGGTTGTGAACCGACATATGGGTGCTGGAAACTGAACTCAGGTCCTCTGCAACAGTATCAAGTGCTCTTAACTGCTGAACCATCTCTCTTATCCCAAGGATACTAATTTTTATACAGTGCTGATTAAATGCTAAGTATCTTATATATCTTGCTTTTACTAATTGTCCTAACAATTCTGTGGTATTATGAATTGATTTTTAATGTCTTGGGGGGAGCAAATTCTTTTATTATTATTGTATACTCATGGGATCATGACTTCTATCAAATTTTGGAAGATAAATGCTATGTGGCTTTGCAGATTAAGGAGGAGACACTCATTAAAAGTGTGACTATAAATTTGCATTTTCCAGATAATTAGGAAGTATACACACAAAACTTAAGTCCTCTCCACCTTCACAAATTTGAACTTAGGCTGGATTTTTGATGCTAATGATAAGCCTCATAGGAGTGCAAATAATATTGTGGTAATACAGGAAAATATACATGCTTCTTAGATTCACCCAGAAGCCAAAGGGGAAAGGGGTGAATCTGATATCTGTTGTTTAATATGCAAGTATGACTTCTAGGTAGATATGGCAATACTGTTAAATCTAATTCTGAGGTTCCTACTATCTCTGCACAGTTTTGTATGTTTAGACTTAAAGTGTTTTTAAATGTTTTCAGAGTTCTTCTTTGCCCTCTGCTGCCAGGATTAAATTTGTTCAATACCTATGAAGCAATAGTCATTTTTAGGAGATACTTTTAGTTTGAGAGAAAGTTAGGAGAATATACAAAGTTCCTACTCAGTGTCATTCCACATTCACACCCTCTCCACACCCCCAGCAAAGTGGTGCACCTAGGACCCCTGGTGATCTACACTGAGGACAACACATGATCTCTCAGAGCCCATTGTTTACATTAAGACTCCCTCTGGGACTGTAGGTTCTTTGTGTAGGAACACATGTATGGTACCATATTACTGCCAGTGTTGGACAGTTCAGAGTAGCATCACTACCCTAAAGAGTGAGTATGTTCCACCTGTTCTTCTCCCTTTTACTCCTAATCTCTGGAAACCATTGAGTTTTGTATTATCATTATGGTTTTGTTTTCCCAAATGTCATATATTTCAAATTGAGTTCTAGCTTCTTCAAACTGATGAACATGCATGTAAGTTACATGCGTGTATTTTCATGGGTCCTAGCTCATTTCTTTCCAATGATGAATGACATCCCATTGTCTGGAAATAAAACAGTTTATTCAGTCATTTGTTGCTTATTCTTCTGAGTTTTGGAAATTATGGCAAAAGCTAATGTAAAACACTCACATGCAGATGTTCATGTGGATGTAAGTTTCTAACATCTCTGAGCTGGTAGAATGAGATGTATAGTTCTTGGATTCATATGGTCAGGGTACATTTAGTTTTGGAAGAAACTTCCAAACTGTCTTTCAAAGTGGCTCTTTATTTTATATTCCCTTCAGCAATGAATGAGCTTTCTATGGTTTCTCCTTGTTTGCACTGGGTGTTGTCTGCAGAGGTAATGACTCTTAATTATTATGATAGGCGATTATGCATTCTGACATGTGCCGACAGTGTGGGTTCATTATTACTCTCCTAGTGGAGGCTGAAAGCTTCCAATTAAGACAAGGTATTGTATGACCTTTTGTCATCCATGTTTTACACTTGTGGAAACCAATACCCAGAGAAGTTCAACAAGGTGGCTAGCTTGTAAATTATGGAGTACTGGAACCAGGAGTAAATTCTGCCTAACCCTGCATTTGGTTCTCTTTGCACTGTGCCAAGTTTGTGTCTGTTTGCAACATCTTCAGAATTTCTTCTGGATATTTTTCATTCTCCCTGACCCATGAGGAATATGATTTATCGCTTATCTTGCAGACTTTACAGGCTAAGTCATCACTGCAATTAAACTTTCCATATAAAGTATAATTCAGTTTTCAAAATGAAATAGAAGTTTTGCTGATGCAACTACTCATGAATGCTAACGGCTTTTTAAATGGCTGAATTTGGTTGCTTTGTAGATTGATCACCATGCTAGGTCATTTCGACTGGTTCTGATGGTACTGAAAGGCTGTGTTGTCTCTGTTTAATACCTGTCCTTCCCATAAGACTCCATTAGATCAAAGTGTTGACCTTGTGGAATAACAATTTTACTAGTGAGTTCCTGATAAAATGATGCTATTGTTAGGGAAGGAGTATCCTACGTATTAAAACTTCCAATGGAAGACAGCTGTACATAGGGGAAACATACTATGTGAACAGAGAGTCATCAATGCAAGGTTGAGGCTGATTAAAAAGCCACAGTGGGAAGTGCATAGTAAGTGTACCCTTTGAGGAAGAACTTATAAAAAGTCAGCCTTTGGAGGTGTGTGTCTCAAGGAGAAGGTGCCATCCCGCCTTTAAAAGGATGATGGTAGGGCTGGAGAGATAGCCTAGCGGTTAAGAGTGCAGACCGCTCTTGCAGAAGACCCGGGTTCAATCCCCAGCACCCACATGGCGGCTGAGAACCGTCTGTAACTCCAATTCCAGGAGAACTCCAGTTCCAGGGGAATCCGACGCCCTCTTCTGACCTCCGCGGCATTGCACGACACGGGTGCACAAACCTCCATGCAGACAATACATTCACACACATAAATAAAATAAAATAAAATAAAATAAAATAAAATAAAATAAAATAAAATAAAATAAAATAAAATAAAATAAAATAAAAAATAAAAGGATGATGGTAATCTCTATGCAGCCACATAAAAAGATAGTATACTTGATAAGAACTCGTTAACTTTAATATGATTTACTTAACTCATTTCTAGTGCCAGGAATATTTGAATTTTAAAAAGAAATATGATAGACAGAAACTTCTGTATCAGTTGACAGCATACCGAAAGATGCTCACTCCAGTGAGTGATTACCTGGCGTGTTCAAACCAGAGGGGAAGACCATATAATCTGGTGATTGGCCGGGCATGCAGGACAGTGCTAATGAATTCAGGAGTACTTAGAAAAACATTGTGAGTGATGTTTTTTAAAAGGCTGCTTCCTTGGCTTTGTTCTTTATATAACAATTCAAATTATAAATTATTTTTCTTTTCTCCCTTCCCCTAAAATAGCATATAAATGTGTTTATATGTCATAAAATTTCTTGCTTTTGTGTTTTTTATGTGGCAAGGAAAGGATTTTTGGAGTGGATAATGAGGAAGGAGAAGAAAGAAATACTTCAACATCTGCAGCTTCTGTAAAGCAAAAGCATCCTGAAATCTTGCGGAAGCACTCTGACAAAGTCAGCCAGCAGAGAACTATCCAATTTTAGCAAAATCGGTCAGAAGAATTCTGTACCATTTTCACAGCTTCTTCTTTCTTATCTTAGCTTATTAGAGATCGCCAAATGATCGCAATGTATATCACCACCCCTCCCTTTCCTTTTCTATTCACATGCTCTTGTGTCTAGCCTCCTAATAGCCCATAATCAGGTGAATTGTTTATGCTACTGTTAAGTGAAGACAGCTTCACGCTGGAGGCACCCCAGTGTGTTGCCATGGAGATGCCATGATCACTGATTCGGTATTAGGATTTTTGGCCACAGTATTGAAATGAGCATAGAGAGAAGGCAAGTTGAAATTTTCTTTAACAGGATCGAAAATAACCTTTGTTAGACTTATGTCTTGCTTATGTAACAGGCATAGTTTTTAAAGAGTTTTACACACACAGACACACAGACACACACACACACTCACACACCTTAAAAAAAATCCACCCACAGATACATAAAAGTAGCCTGGTAAGTATAGTTATCTGGTCTGGAAACAATAGGAAGTTTTTTTTTTTTTTTTGTAGCTCTTATTAGGGTAATGGTTCCTATTGCCTTGTATTATTAGTTTTAGGAAAATTAAATTTTATAATGTAAGTATTCCTAATGATATTTGATGCAATAGATGAAGTATTTCACAAGATGGCTGTATATGATTCCCAATCTAAGTATTCCTCATGATATTTGATGCAATAGATGACGTATTTCACAAGATGGCTGTATATGATTCCCAATCCTGGTTATTCAATCAAACACTAATCTAGATATTGTCCTGAAGTTCTCTGTAGATGTGGTCATGCTTACTAATATTCCCTAAAATGAAGACATTATCTTGAATTACCCGGTTGGGTTCATTTTAATCATGAGTCTTTAAAAATAGGTATTATATGTACTTTGTTTGGTAAACTGCTTGTGGAGCATGCACAAACAAAAGCTCGACCTCTAACACCACATAAAACCAGGCATGGTGGTACATGCTTGCCTGTCATTCCAGTCCTCAGGAGGTAGATAGAGGAAGATCAGAAGTTTAAGGTCATCCTCAGCTATATGAGGACTTTGAGGCCAGCCTGGGCTGCATGAGACCTGTCTCAAAAAGCCTGGCAGTCAGCCAGCCACTCATCCAACCAACCAATCAACCAACCAACCAACCAAACAAACAAACAACCAATCACCCACCCGCCCACCAACCAACCAACCAACCAACCAAAAAATAAGTAAATAAACAAGCAAACATACTCAAGAAGAAGAAGGAATATCAGAGGATTGTTGGTGGAAGGAGACGTCAGAGAGAATTGAAGCTTGAGAAAGACTATCCAATGTCACTGTGAGCGAAAGAATGTGGGCAGGCTCAAGAATCAGAGAACAACCTCTGGCCATCAGCTAGCAGCAGGATGGCGCATTAATATGACTGACTGCATGGCTCTGGATTCCACCAACCACTTTCATGAACCTTGAAATAGACCCATCTCCAGAACCTCCAGAAATTAGTGTGGATCTCGCAATACTTGATTTGAGCCTATGGGATTCAGAGAACTACTGCAACCCTTTAGGGTCTCTGACAGATATATGACTCAATGCATTGTGCTGTTTATAAACATTTTTTTTATTAATTTTATTTATTTCTATATGTGTATGAATGTACTGTCTGCATGCAAGTTTGTGCACCCGTGTCGTGCAATGCCGCGGAGGTCAGAAGACGGTCTCGGATTCCCCTGGAACTGGGGTTCTCCTGGAATTGGAGTTTCAGACGGCTCTCGGCCGCCATGTGGGTGCTGGGGATCGAACCTGGGTCCTCCATAAGAGCGGTCGGCGCTCTTAACCGCTAGGCCATCTCTCCAGCCCCTGCATTGTGCTGTTTAAAGCAGTTCAGCGGCAGCAATTTGTTATGACAGCAGGGACAAACTCCTATCATTCTTTCTCTATCCTTGACCTGTTGTGTCACCGTTGTCCTCTCTTCTCTTATCAGTGTTTTTAGCTTATATTTTATTTGCAATAAGAGATTTTGTGAGAAAGAAGGGCTACTTTAGAGCCCTATTCTGTTTCCACTCTTCTTGGAGGGCTGTTTTCCCTACACAGAAATGCTAAGATGATATTTGTGCAATTTCTGTGGGCCAGTAAGAGCCACTAGGCCTACAGAAAACATGATGGGATCAGAGTGGAAACTGAGTGGGAAACTGATGCGACCTGGGGTTCATAGGAAGGGAGCCTTTCAAGTCATAGTCAGAAAGACTGATTTTATTGCAAATGTAGAAGGAAGCTATCAAGGATGGTTGAGTAAAGAGTGACACAATCCAAGTTTTAGTACTCTGTGGCAAGCTTGTGCAGAATTTAGAAGACGATAAAACGGAGCAGGAAAACTAGTTTGAGGGTCAAGAGCAGTAATCCACGGAGGAAAACTTGCAGCTTGTGGTACAGCAATAGGGCAGAGATGCAGAGAATGGCCCTATTTGGGGAATAGTTTGCAGGTGCAACCTACAAAGGTTCTCTCCTCCAGGTGGTAATGGGTGGTATGCCTGTTGTTCCCATGCTCCTAGACAAAGGTCCTCTCCTCTAGGTGGTAATGGGTGGTATGCCTGTTGTTCCCATGCTACTAGACAAAGGTCCTGTCCTCCAGGTGGTAATGGGTGGTATGCCTGTTGTTCCCATGCTACTAGACAAAGGTCCTGTCCTCCAGGTGGTAATGGGTGGTATGCCTGTTGTTCCCATGCTCCTAGACAAAGGTCCTGTCCTCCAGGTGGTAATGGGTGGTATGCCTGTTGTTCCCATGCTCCTAGACAAAGGTCCTCTCCTCCAGGTGGTAATGGGTGGTATGCCTGTTGTTCCCATGCTCCTAGAGAAAGGTCCTTTCCTCCAGGTGGTAATGGGTGGTATGCCTGTTGTTCCCATGCTCCTAGACAAAGGTCCTTTCCTCCAGGTGGTAATGGGTGGTATGCCTGTTGTTCCCATGCTACTAGACAAAGGTCCTGTCCTCCAGGTGGTAATGGGTGGTATGCCTGTTATTCCCATGCTCCTAGAGAAAGGTCCTTTCCTCTAGGTGGTAATGGGTGGTATGCCTGTTGTTCCCATGCTCCTAGACAAAGGTCCTGTCCTCCAGGTGGTAATGGGTGGTATGCCTGTTGTTCCCATGCTACTAGACAAAGGTCCTGTCCTCCAGGTGGTAATGGGTGGTATGCCTGTTGTTCCCATGCTCCTAGAGAAAGGTCCTTTCCTCCAGGTGGTAATGGGTGGTATGCCTGTTGTTCCCATGCTCCTAGACAAAGGTCCTCTCCTCCAGGTGGTAATGGGTGGTATGCCTGTTGTTCCCATGCTCCTAGACAAAGGTCCTCTCCTCCAGGTGGTAATGGGTGGTATGCCTGTTATTCCCATGCTCCTAGATAGCGCCCCACTCCAAACAGGCTCTCAGGCCATTGTGCTTATCTCTTCTTGCTAACTTGCTCCAAAATGCACTTCCTGTCACATCCCATGGTGCCCCCAAAGTGAGGACATGCTCCCTGCCCCTCTGGCACTGACCTGCAGTACTTGTCTCCAAATGTGTGCCTTTACTTGATTCTCTGATTATCAACAGTGATTCTTTTTCCACAATGTTCCTTAATCTCTTAAGCAAAATAAGCCAGTTGAGCACAGCTTTACAGAGATGGAAGCTCCATCTAGAGAACTCTGAGGATTGTGTTGCCCAGATAGCGTCGAATTTCAAACATGGGTTAATGATTTTCATCTTTGTGGGGAATCTTAGAACTTAAAAAAAAAGAAACTGGCTTATGTTAGATTGCATAATCAAAGATTAACTATTTCATACCAGAGGGCACTTGCTTTTCATCTTGTAATACTCTTCTTTTTGCTTGTCTTTTCTTTGCACTTTATTTTGAGAACTTGTCTCTTAGATCTGCAAAAGGCCTCCAGTTATTTTGGAGTCTAGAAAGGATTTCATTATTAAGTGAATGAACAAACAAATTAACATTTACATAATAAACCACTTTACCTTTGAGGGTTTATAGTGAAGATCTACGGGGAAACAAAGAATCTCTTAAAGAGCAAAGCTTTAGAAAGCATTTTGAAGTATATGGAAGTGAGTTATGCTTTCACGTGATTTTATTTGAACACAGGACCTTAGAAAGTAGGCTTTGCAGGGCGTGGTGGTGTACACCTTTAATCTTAGCACTTGGGAGGCAGAGGCAGAGGCAGGTGGATCTTTGTGAGTTCAAGGCCAGCCTGGTCTACAGAGTGAGTTCCAGGACAGCTGGGACTACAGGGAGACCCTGTCTCAAAAAGACCAAAAAAAAAACAGAAAAAAAAAAAAAGTAGGCTGGGT